>CM067368.1:87499391-88099391 GCA_034401795.1 Chaetoderma sp. LZ-2023a | reverse complement strand
AAAAGCCTAGGATTGATTGTGACAGATGCATCCACAGATAGTCCCATATGAATCGTCAGTGTGTCAGTATATCAGACATGTGAAAGCTGGTCGGCCAATCCTTGACTTTTTAGTCTTGGTGCGGTGGTCCAGTGGAAAGATGCCTGGTTGCTGATGCTATGCGGAGTTGCAGAATGGCGGTTCGATCCCCCGACCGGGAGATGGTGATCAACAAATTAAACTAACGGGTGCATCACTGTCAGCTAAGTTAGCACATGGAAATTGAAGCCCCACGTTGCCAGTGCGTCAATAAAATAAAAATACATATACTGCCAGAGCCGTGCTGGAGTCAGAGTACAATAGGCGTAAAAGACTAGGATTGATTGTGACAGATGCATCCACAGATAGTCCCATATGAATCGTCAGTGTGTCAGTATATCAGACATGTGAAAGCTGGTCCGCCAATCCTTGACTTTTAGTCTTGGTGCGGTGGTCCAGTGGAAAGATGCCTGGTTGCTGATGCTATGCGGAGTTGCAGAATGGCGGTTCGATCCCCCGACAGGGAGATGGTGATCAACAAATTAAACTAACGGGTGCATCACTGTCGGCTAAGTTAGCACATGGAAATTGAAGCCGCACGTTGCCAGTGCGTCAATAAAATAAAAATACATATACTGCCAGAGCCGTGCTGGAGTCAGAGTACAATAGGCGTAAAAGCCTAGGATGATTGTGACAGATGCATCCACAGATAGTCCCATATGAATCGTCAGTGTGTCAGTATATCAGACATGTGAAAGCTGGTCGGCCAATCCTTGACTTTTTAGTCTTGGTGCGGTGGTCCAGTGGAAAGATGCCTGGTTGCTGATGCTATGCGGAGTTGCAGAATGGCGGTTCGATCCCCCGACCGGGAGATGGTGATCAACAAATTAAACTAACGGGTGCATCACTGTCGGCTAAGTTAGCACATGGAAATTGAAGCCGCACGTAGCCAATGCGTCAATAAAATAAAAATACATATACTGCCAGAGCCGTGCTGGAGTCAGAGTACAATAGGCGTAAAAGCCTAGGATTGATTGTGACAGATGCATCCACAGATAGTCCCATATGAATCGTCAGTGTGTCAGTATATCAGACATGTGAAAGCTGGTCGGCCAATCCTTGACTTATAGTCTTGGTGCGGTGGTCCAGTGGAAAGATGCCTGGTTGCTGATGCTATGCAGAGTTGCAGGATGACGGTTCGATCCCCCGACCGGGAGATGGTGATCAACAAATTAAACTAACGGGTGCAGCACTGTCGGCTAAGTTAGCACATGGAAATTGAAGCCGCACGTTGCCAGTGCGTCAATAAAATAAAAATACATATACTGCCAGAGCCGTGTTGGAGTCAGAGTACAATAGGCGTAAAAGCCTAGGATTGATTGTGACAGATGCATCCACAGATAGTCCCATATGAATCGTCAGTGTGTCAGTATATCAGACATGTGAAAGCTGGTCGGCCAATCCTTGACTTATAGTCTTGGTGCGGTGGTCCAGTGGAAAGATGCCTGGTTGCTGATGCTATGCGGAGTTGCAGGATGACGGTTCGATCCCCCGACCGGGAGATGGTGATCAACAAATTAAACTAACGGGTGCAGCACTGTCGGCTAAGTTAGCACATGGAAATTGAAGCCGCACGTTGCCAGTACGTCAATAAAATAAAAATACATATACTGCCAGAGCCGTGCTGGAGTCAGAGTACAATAGGTGTAAAAGCCTAGGATTGATTGTGACAGATGCATCCACAGATAGTCCCATATGAATCGTCAGTGTGTCAGTATATCAGACATGTGAAAGCTGGTCGGCCAATCCTTGACTTATAGTCTTGGTGCGGTGGTCCAGTGGAAAGATGCCTGGTTGCTGATGCTATGCGGAGTTGCAGGATGACGGTTCGATCCCCCGACCGGGAGATGGTGATCAACAAATTAAACTAATGGGTGCAGCACTGTCGGCTAAGTTAGCACATGGAAATTGAAGCCGCACGTTGCCTGTGCGTCAATAAAATAAAAATACATATACTGCCAGAGCCGTGCTGGAGTCAGAGTACAATAGGCGTAAAAGCCTAGGATTGATTGTGACAGATGCATCCACAGATAGTCCCATATGAATCGTCAGTGTGTCAGTATATCAGACATGTGAAAGCTGGTCGGCCAATCCTTGACTTATAGTCTTGGTGCGGTGGTCCAGTGGAAAGATGCCTGGTTGCTGATGCTATGCAGAGTTGCAGGATGACGGTTCGATCCCCCGACCGGGAGATGGTGATCAACAAATTAAACTAACGGGTGCAGCACTGTCGGCTAAGTTAGCACATGGAAATTGAAGCCGCACGTTGCCAGTGCGTCAATAAAATAAAAATACATATACTGCCAGAGCCGTGCTGGAGTCAGAGTACAATAGGCGTAAAAGCCTAGGATTGATTGTGACAGATGCATCCACAGATAGTCCCATATGAATCGTCAGTGTGTCAGTATATCAGACATGTGAAAGCTGGTCGGCCAATCCTTGACTTATAGTCTTGGTGCGGTGGTCCAGTGGAAAGATGCCTGGTTGCTGATGCTATGCGGAGTTGCAGGATGACGGTTCGATCCCCCGACCGGGAGATGGTGATCAACAAATTAAACTAACGGGTGCAGCACTGTCGGCTAAGTTAGCACATGGAAATTGAAGCTGCACGTTGCCAGTACGTCAATAAAATAAAAATACATATACTGCCAGAGCCGTGCTGGAGTCAGAGTACAATAGGTGTAAAAGCCTAGGATTGATTGTGACAGATGCATCCACAGATAGTCCCATATGAATCGTCAGTGTGTCAGTATATCAGACATGTGAAAGCTGGTCGGCCAATCCTTGACTTATAGTCTTGGTGCGGTGGTCCAGTGGAAAGATGCCTGGTTGCTGATGCTATGCGGAGTTGCAGGATGACGGTTCGATCCCCTGACCGGGAGATGGTGATCAACAAATTAAACTAACGGGTGCAGCACTGTCGGCTAAGTTAGCACATGGAAATTGAAGCCGCACGTAGCCAGTGCGTCAATAAAATAAAAATACATATACTGCCAGAGCCGTGCTGGAGTCAGAGTACAATAGGCGTAAAAGCCTAGGATTGATTGTGACAGATGCATCCACCGATAGTCCTATATGAATCGTCAGTGTGTCAGTATATCAGACATGTGAAAGCTGGTCGGCCAATCCTTGACTTATAGTCTTGGTGCGGTGGTCCAGTGGAAAGATGCCTGGTTGCTGATGCTATGCGGAGTTGCAGGATGACGGTTCGATCCCCCGACCGGGAGATGGTGATCAACAAATTAAACTAACGGGTGCAGCACTGTCGGCTAAGTTAGCACATGGAAATTGAAGCCGCACGTTGCCAGTGCGTCAATAAAATAAAAATACATATACTGCCAGAGCCGTGCTGGAGTCAGAGTACAATAGGCGTAAAAGCCTAGGATTGATTGTGACAGATGCATCCACAGATAGTCCCATATGAATCGTCAGTGTGTCAGTATATCAGACATGTGAAAGCTGGTCGGCCAATCCTTGACTTATAGTCTTGGTGCGGTGGTCCAGTGGAAAGATGCCTGGTTGCTGATGCTATGCGGAGTTGCAGGATGACGGTTCGATCCCCCGACCGGGAGATGGTGATCAACAAATTAAACTAACGGGTGCAGCACTGTCGGCTAAGTTAGCACATGGAAATTGAAGCTGCACGTTGCCAGTACGTCAATAAAATAAAAATACATATACTGCCAGAGCCGTGCTGGAGTCAGAGTACAATAGGTGTAAAAGCCTAGGATTGATTGTGACAGATGCATCCACAGATAGTCCCATATGAATCGTCAGTGTGTCAGTATATCAGACATGTGAAAGCTGGTCGGCCAATCCTTGACTTATAGTCTTGGTGCGGTGGTCCAGTGGAAAGATGCCTGGTTGCTGATGCTATGCGGAGTTGCAGGATGACGGTTCGATCCCCTGACCGGGAGATGGTGATCAACAAATTAAACTAACGGGTGCAGCACTGTCGGCTAAGTTAGCACATGGAAATTGAAGCCGCACGTAGCCAGTGCGTCAATAAAATAAAAATACATATACTGCCAGAGCCGTGCTGGAGTCAGAGTACAATAGGCGTAAAAGCCTAGGATTGATTGTGACAGATGCATCCACCGATAGTCCTATATGAATCGTCAGTGTGTCAGTATATCAGACATGTGAAAGCTGGTCGGCCAATCCTTGACTTATAGTCTTGGTGCGGTGGTCCAGTGGAAAGATGCCTGGTTGCTGATGCTATGCGGAGTTGCAGGATGACGGTTCGATCCCCCGACCGGGAGATGGTGATCAACAAATTAAACTAACGGGTGCAGCACTGTCGGCTAAGTTAGCACATGGAAATTGAAGCCGCACGTTGCCAGTGCGTCAATAAAATAAAAATACATATACTGCCAGAGCCGTGCTGGAGTCAGAGTACAATAGGCGTAAAAGCCTAGGATTGATTGTGACAGATGCATCCACAGATAGTCCCATATGAATCGTCAGTGTGTCAGTATATCAGACATGTGAAAGCTGGTCGGCCAATCCTTGAGTTATAGTCTTGGTGCGGTGGTCCAGTGGAAAGATGCCTGGATGCTGATGCTATGCGGAGTTGCAGGATGACGGTTCGATCCCCCGACCGGGAGATGGTGATCAACAAATTAAACTAACGGGTGCAGCACTGTCGGCTAAGTTAGCACATGGAAATTGAAGCCGCACGTTTCCAGTGCGTCAATAAAATAAAAATACATATACTGCCAGAGCCGTGCTGGAGTCAGAGTACAATAGGCGTAAAAGCCTAGGATTGATTGTGATAGATGCATCCACAGATAGTCCCATATGAATCGTCAGTGTGTCAGTATATCAGACATGTGAAAGCTGGTCGGCCAATCCTTGACTTATAGTCTTGGTGCGGTGGTCCAGTGGAAAGATGCCTGGTTGCTGATGCTATGCGGAGTTGCAGGATGACGGTTCGATCCCCCGACCGGGAGATGGTGATCAACAAATTAAACTAACGGGTGCAGCACTGTCGGCTAAGTTAGCACATGGAAATTGAAGCCGCACGTTGCCAGTGCGTCAATGAAATAAAAATACATATATACTGCCAGAGCCGTGCTGGAGTCAGAGTACAATAGGCGTAAAAGCCTAGGATTGATTGTGACAAATGCATCCACAGATAGTCCCATATGAATCGTCAGTGTGTCAGTATATCAGACATGTGAAAGTTGGTCGGCCAATCCTTGACTTATAGTCTTGGTGCGGTGGTCCAGTGGAAAGATGCCTGGTTGCTGATGCTATGCGGAGTTGCAGGATGACGGTTCGATCCCCCGACCGGGAGATGGTGATCAAGAAATTAAACTAATGGGTGCAGCACTGTCGGCTAAGTTAGCACATGGAAATTGAAGCCGCACGGTGCCAGTGCGTCAATAAAATAAAAATACATATACTGCCAGAGCCGTGCTGGAGTCAGAGTACAATAGGCGTAAAAGGCTAGGATTGATTGTGACAGATGCATCCACAGATAGTCCCATATGAATCGTCAGTGTGTCAGTATATCAGACATGTGAAAGTTGGTCGGCCAATCCTTGACTTATAGTCTTGGTGCGGTGGTCCAGTGGAAAGATGCCTGGTTGCTGATGCTATGCGGAGTTGCAGGATGACGGTTCGATCCCCCGACCGGGAGATGGTGATCAACAAATTAAACTAACGGGTGCAGCACTGTCGGCTAAGTTAGCACATGGAAATTGAAGCCGCACATTGCCAGTGCGTCAATAAAATAAAAATACATACATACATACATACATACATACATCCATACATAAAATAAAAATACATATACTGCCAGAGCCGTGCTGGAGTCAGAGTACAATAGGCGTAAAAGCCTAGGATTGATTGTGACAGATGCATCCACAGATAGTCCCATATGAATCGTCAGTGTGTCAGTATATCAGACATGTGAAAGCTGGTCGGCCAATCCTTGACTTTTTAGTCTTGGTGCGGTGGTCCAGTGGAAAGATGCCTGGTTGCTGATGCTATGCGGAGTTGCAGAATGGCGGTTCGATCCCCCGACCGGGAGATGGTGATCAACAAATTAAACTAACGGGTGCATCACTGTCAGCTAAGTTAGCACATGGAAATTGAAGCCGCACGTTGCCAGTGCGTCAATAAAATAAAAATACATATACTGCCAGAGCCGTGCTGGAGTCAGAGTACAATAGGCGTAAAAGACTAGGATTGATTGTGACAGATGCATCCACAGATAGTCCCATATGAATCGTCAGTGTGTCAGTATATCAGACATGTGAAAGCTGGTCCGCCAATCCTTGACTTTTAGTCTTGGTGCGGTGGTCCAGTGGAAAGATGCCTGGTTGCTGATGCTATGCGGAGTTGCAGAATGGCGGTTCGATCCCCCGACAGGGAGATGGTGATCAACAAATTAAACTAACGGGTGCATCACTGTCGGCTAAGTTAGCACATGGAAATTGAAGCCGCACGTTGCCAGTGCGTCAATAAAATAAAAATACATATACTGCCAGAGCCGTGCTGGAGTCAGAGTACAATAGGCGTAAAAGCCTAGGATGATTGTGACAGATGCATCCACAGATAGTCCCATATGAATCGTCAGTGTGTCAGTATATCAGACATGTGAAAGCTGGTCGGCCAATCCTTGACTTTTTAGTCTTGGTGCGGTGGTCCAGTGGAAAGATGCCTGGTTGCTGATGCTATGCAGAGTTGCAGAATGGCGGTTCGATCCCCCGACCGGGAGATGGTGATCAACAAATTAAACTAACGGGTGCATCACTGTCGGCTAAGTTAGCACATGGAAATTGAAGCCGCACGTAGCCAATGCGTCAATAAAATAAAAATACATATACTGCCAGAGCCGTGCTGGAGTCAGAGTACAATAGGCGTAAAAGCCTAGGATTGATTGTGACAGATGCATCCACAGATAGTCCCATATGAATCGTCAGTGTGTCAGTATATCAGACATGTGAAAACTGGTCGGCCAATCCTTGACTTTTTAGTCTTGGTGCGGTGGTCCAGTGGAAAGATGCCTGGTTGCTGATGCTATGCGGAGTTGTAGGATGACGGTTCGATCCCCCGACCGGGAGATGGTGATCAACAAATTAAACTAACGGGTGCAGCACTGTCGGCTAAGTTAGCACATGGAAATTGAAGCCGCACGTTGCCAGTGCGTCAATAAAATAAAAATACATATACTGCCAGAGCCGTGCTGGAGTCAGAGTACAATAGGCGTAAAAGCCTTGGATTGATTGTGACAGATGCATCCACAGATAGTCCCATATGAATCGTCAGTGTGTCAGTATATCAGACATGTGAAAGCTGGTCCGCCAATCCTTGACTTTTAGTCTTGGTGCGGTGGTCCAGTGGAAAGATGCCTGGTTGCTGATGCTATGCGGAGTTGCAGAATGGCGGTTCGATCCCCCGACCGGGAGATGGTGATCAACAAATTAAACTAACGGGTGCATCACTGTCGGCTAAGTTAGCACATGGAAATTGAAGCCGCACGTTGCCAGTGCGTCAATAAAATAAAAATACATATACTGCCAGAGCCGTGCTGGAGTCAGAGTACAATAGGCGTAAAAGCCTAGGATTGATTGTGACAGATGCATCCACAGATAGTCCCATATGAATCGTCAGTGTGTCAGTATAACAGACATGTGAAAGCTGGTCGGCCAATCCTTGACTTTTTAGTCTTGGTGCGGTGGTCCAGTGGAAAGATGCCTGGTTGCTGATGCTATGCGGAGTTGCAGAATGGCGGTTCGATCCCCCGACCGGGAGATGGTGATCAACAAATTAAACTAACGGGTGCATCACTGTCAGCTAAGTTAGCACATGGAAATTGAAGCCGCACGTTGCCAGTGCGTCAATAAAATAAAAATACATATACTGCCAGAGCCGTGCTGGAGTCAGAGTACAATAGGCGTAAAAGCCTAGGATTGATTGTGACAGATGCATCCACAGATAGTCCCATATGAATCGTCAGTGTGTCAGTATATCAGACATGTGAAAGCTGGTCCGCCAATCCTTGACTTTTAGTCTTGGTGCGGTGGTCCAGTGGAAAGATGCCTGGTTGCTGATGCTATGCGGAGTTGCAGAATGGCGGTTCGATCCCCCGACCGGGAGATGGTGATCAACAAATTAAACTAACGGGTGCATCACTGTCAGCTAAGTTAGCACATGGAAATTGAAGCCGCACGTTGCCAGTGCGTCAATAAAATAAAAATACATATACTGCCAGAGCCGTGCTGGAGTCAGAGTACAATAGGCGTAAAAGACTAGGATTGATTGTGACAGATGCATCCACAGATAGTCCCATATGAATCGTCAGTGTGTCAGTATATCAGACATGTGAAAGCTGGTCCGCCAATCCTTGACTTTTAGTCTTGGTGCGGTGGTCCAGTGGAAAGATGCCTGGTTGCTGATGCTATGCGGAGTTGCAGAATGGCGGTTCGATCCCCCGACAGGGAGATGGTGATCAACAAATTAAACTAACGGGTGCATCACTGTCGGCTAAGTTAGCACATGGAAATTGAAGCCGCACGTTGCCAGTGCGTCAATAAAATAAAAATACATATACTGCCAGAGCCGTGCTGGAGTCAGAGTACAATAGGCGTAAAAGCCTAGGATGATTGTGACAGATGCATCCACAGATAGTCCCATATGAATCGTCAGTGTGTCAGTATATCAGACATGTGAAAGCTGGTCGGCCAATCCTTGACTTTTTAGTCTTGGTGCGGTGGTCCAGTGGAAAGATGCCTGGTTGCTGATGCTATGCGGAGTTGCAGAATGGCGGTTCGATCCCCCGACCGGGAGATGGTGATCAACAAATTAAACTAACGGGTGCATCACTGTCGGCTAAGTTAGCACATGGAAATTGAAGCCGCACGTAGCCAATGCGTCAATAAAATAAAAATACATATACTGCCAGAGCCGTGCTGGAGTCAGAGTACAATAGGCGTAAAAGCCTAGGATTGATTGTGACAGATGCATCCACAGATAGTCCCATATGAATCGTCAGTGTGTCAGTATATCAGACATGTGAAAGCTGGTCGGCCAATCCTTGACTTTTTAGTCTTGGTGCGGTGGTCCAGTGGAAAGATGCCTGGTTGCTGATGCTATGCGGAGTTGCAGAATGGCGGTTCGATCCCCCGACCGGGAGATGGTGATCAACAAATTAAACTAACGGGTGCATCATTGTCAGCTAAGTTAGCACATGGAAATTGAAGCCGCACGTTGCCAGTGCGTCAATAAAATAAAAATACATATACTGCCAGAGCCGTGCTGGAGTCAGAGTACAATAGGCGTAAAAGACTAGGATTGATTGTGACAGATGCATCCACAGATAGTCCCATATGAATCGTCAGTGTGTCAGTATATCAGACATGTGAAAGCTGGTCCGCCAATCCTTGACTTTTAGTCTTGGTGCGGTGGTCCAGTGGAAAGATGCCTGGTTGCTGATGCTATGCGGAGTTGCAGAATGGCGGTTCGATCCCCCGACAGGGAGATGGTGATCAACAAATTAAACTAACGGGTGCATCACTGTCGGCTAAGTTAGCACATGGAAATTGAAGCCGCACGTTGCCAGTGCGTCAATAAAATAAAAATACATATACTGCCAGAGCCGTGCTGGAGTCAGAGTACAATAGGCGTAAAAGCCTAGGATGATTGTGACAGATGCATCCACAGATAGTCCCATATGAATCGTCAGTGTGTCAGTATATCAGACATGTGAAAGCTGGTCGGCCAATCCTTGACTTTTTAGTCTTGGTGCGGTGGTCCAGTGGAAATATGCCTGGTTGCTGATGCTATGCGGAGTTGCAGAATGGCGGTTCGATCCCCCGACCGGGAGATGGTGATCAACAAATTAAACTAACGGGTGCATCACTGTCGGCTAAGTTAGCACATGGAAATTGAAGCCGCACGTAGCCAATGCGTCAATAAAATAAAAATACATATACTGCCAGAGCCGTGCTGGAGTCAGAGTACAATAGGCGTAAAAGCCTAGGATTGATTGTGACAGATGCATCCACAGATAGTCCCATATGAATCGTCAGTGTGTCAGTATATCAGACATGTGAAAACTGGTCGGCCAATCCTTGACTTTTTAGTCTTGGTGCGGTGGTCCAGTGGAAAGATGCCTGGTTGCTGATGCTATGCGGAGTTGTAGGATGACGGTTCGATCCCCCGACCGGGCGATGGTGATCAACAAATTAAACTAACGGGTGCAGCACTGTCGGCTAAGTTAGCACATGGAAATTGAAGCCGCACGTTGCCAGTGCGTCAATAAAATAAAAATACATATACTGCCAGAGCCGTGCTGGAGTCAGAGTACAATAGGCGTAAAAGCCTAGGATTGATTGTGACAGATGCATCCACAGATAGTCCCATATGAATCGTCAGTGTGTCAGTATATCAGACATGTGAAAGCTGGTCCGCCAATCCTTGACTTTTAGTCTTGGTGCGGTGGTCCAGTGGAAAGATGCCTGGTTGCTGATGCTATGCGGAGTTGCAGAATGGCGGTTCGATCCCCCGACCGGGAGATGGTGATCAACAAATTAAACTAACGGGTGCATCACTGTCGGCTAAGTTAGCACATGGAAATTGAAGCCGCACGTTGCCAGTGCATCAATAAAATAAAAATACATATACTGCCAGAGCCGTGCTGGAGTCAGAGTACAATAGGCGTAAAAGCCTAGGATTGATTGTGACAGATGCATCCACAGATAGTCCCATATGAATCGTCAGTGTGTCAGTATATCAGACATGTGAAAGCTGGTCGGCCAATCCTTGACTTTTTAGTCTTGGTGCGGTGGTCCAGTGGAAAGATGCCTGGTTGCTGATGCTATGCGGAGTTGCAGAATGGCGGTTCGATCCCCCGACCGGGAGATGGTGATCAACAAATTAAACTAACGGGTGCATCACTGTCAGCTAAGTTAGCACATGGAAATTGAAGCCGCACGTTGCCAGTGCGTCAATAAAATAAAAATACATATACTGCCAGATCCGTGCTGGAGTCAGAGTACAATAGGCGTAAAAGCCTAGGATTGATTGTGACAGATGCATCCACAGATAGTCCCATATGAATCGTCAGTGTGTCAGTATATCAGACATGTGAAAGCTGGTCCGCCAATCCTTGACTTTTAGTCTTGGTGCGGTGGTCCAGTGGAAAGATGCCTGGTTGCTGATGCTATGCGGAGTTGCAGAATGGCGGTTCGATCCCCCGACCGGGAGATGGTGATCAACAAATTAAACTAACGGGTGCATCACTGTCAGCTAAGTTAGCACATGGAAATTGAAGCCGCACGTTGCCAGTGCGTCAATAAAATAAAAATACATATACTGCCAGAGCCGTGCTGGAGTCAGAGTACAATAGGCGTAAAAGACTAGGATTGATTGTGACAGATGCATCCACAGATAGTCCCATATGAATCGTCAGTGTGTCAGTATATCAGACATGTGAAAGCTGGTCCGCCAATCCTTGACTTTTAGTCTTGGTGCGGTGGTCCAGTGGAAAGATGCCTGGTTGCTGATGCTATGCGGAGTTGCAGAATGGCGGTTCGATCCCCCGACAGGGAGATGGTGATCAACAAATTAAACTAACGGGTGCATCACTGTCGGCTAAGTTAGCACATGGAAATTGAAGCCGCACGTTGCCAGTGCGTCAATAAAATAAAAATACATATACTGCCAGAGCCGTGCTGGAGTCAGAGTACAATAGGCGTAAAAGCCTAGGATGATTGTGATAGATGCATCCACAGATAGTCCCATATGAATCGTCAGTGTGTCAGTATATCAGACATGTGAAAGCTGGTCGGCCAATCCTTGACTTTTTAGTCTTGGTGCGGTGGTCCAGTGGAAAGATGCCTGGTTGCTGATGCTATGCGGAGTTGCAGAATGGCGGTTCGATCCCCCGACCGGGAGATGGTGATCAACAAATTAAACTAACGGGTGCATCACTGTCGGCTAAGTTAGCACATGGAAATTGAAGCCGCACGTAGCCAATGCGTCAATAAAATAAAAATACATATACTGCCAGAGCCGTGCTGGAGTCAGAGTACAATAGGCGTAAAAGCCTAGGATTGATTGTGACAGATGCATCCACAGATAGTCCCATATGAATCGTCAGTGTGTCAGTATATCAGACATGTGAAAACTGGTCGGCCAATCCTTGACTTTTTAGTCTTGGTGCGGTGGTCCAGTGGAAAGATGCCTGGTTGCTGATGCTATGCGGAGTTGCAGGATGACGGTTCGATCCCCCGACCGGGAGATGGTGATCAACAAATTAAACTAACGGGTGCAGCACTGTCGGCTAAGTTAGCACATGGAAATTGAAGCCGCACGTTGCCAGTGCGTCAATAAAATAAAAATACATATACTGCCAGAGCCGTGCTGGAGTCAGAGTACAATAGGCGTAAAAGCCTAGGATTGATTGTGACAGATGCATCCACAGATAGTCCCATATGAATCGTCAGTGTGTCAGTATATCAGACATGTGAAAGCTGGTCGGCCAATCCTTGACTTTTTAGTCTTGGTGCGGTGGTCCAGTGGAAAGATGCCTGGTTGCTGATGCTATGCGGAGTTGCAGAATGGCGGTTCGATCCCCCGACCGGGAGATGGTGATCAACAAATTAAACTAACGGGTGCATCACTGTCAGCTAAGTTAGCACATGGAAATTGAAGCCGCACGTTGCCAGTGCGTCAATAAAATAAAAATACATATACTGCCAGAGCCGTGCTGGAGTCAGAGTACAATAGGCGTAAAAGCCTAGGATTGATTGTGACAGATGCATCCACAGATAGTCCCATATGAATCGTCAGTGTGTCAGTATATCAGACATGTGAAAGCTGGTCCGCCAATCCTTGACTTTTAGTCTTGGTGCGGTTGTCCAGTGGAAAGATGCCTGGTTGCTGATGCTATGCGGAGTTGCAGAATGGCGGTTCGATCCCCCGACCGGGAGATGGTGATCAACAAATTAAACTAACGGGTGCATCACTGTCAGCTAAGTTAGCACATGGAAATTGAAGCCGCACGTTGCCAGTGCGTCAATAAAATAAAAATACATATACTGCCAGAGCCGTGCTGGAGTCAGAGTACAATAGGCGTAAAAGCCTAGGATTGATTGTGACAGATGCATCCACAGATAGTCCCATATGAATCGTCAGTGTGTCAGTATATCAGACATGTGAAAGCTGGTCCGCCAATCCTTGACTTTTAGTCTTGGTGCGGTGGTCCAGTGGAAAGATGCCTGGTTGCTGATGCTATGCGGAGTTGCAGAATGGCGGTTCGATCCCCCGACCGGGAGATGGTGATCAACAAATTAAACTAACGGGTGCATCACTGTCGGCTAAGTTAGCACATGGAAATTGAAGCCGCACGTTGCCAGAGCGTCAATAAAATAAAAATACATATACTGCCAGAGCCGTGCTGGAGTAAGAGTACAATAGGCGTAAAAGCCTAGGATTGATTGTGACAGATGCATCCACAGATAGTCCCATATGAATCGTCAGTGTGTCAGTATATCAGACATGTGAAAGCTGGTCGGCCAATCCTTGACTTTTTAGTCTTGGTGCGGTGGTCCAGTGGAAAGATGCCTGGTTGCTGATGCTATGCGGAGTGCAGAATGGCGGTTCGATCCCCCGACCGGGAGATGGTGATCAACAAATTAAACTAACGGGTGCATCACTGTCGGCTAAGTTAGCACATGGAAATCGAAGCCGCACGTTGCCAGAGCGTCAATAAAATAAAAATACATATACTGCCAGAGCCGTGCTGGAGTAAGAGTACAATAGGCGTAAAAGCCTAGGATTGATTGTGACAGATGCATCCACAGATAGTCCCATATGAATCGTCAGTGTGTCAGTATATCAGACATGTGAAAGCTGGTCGGCCAATCCTTGACTTTTTAGTCTTGGTGCGGTGGTCCAGTGGAAAGATGCCTGGTTGCTGATGCTATGCGGAGTTGCAGAATGGCGGTTTGATCCCCCGACCGGGAGATGGTGATCAACAAATTAAACTAACGGGTGCATCACTGTCAGCTAAGTTAGCACATGGAAATTGAAGCCGCACGTTGCCAGTGCGTCAATAAAATAAAAATACATATACTGCCAGAGCCGTGCTGGAGTCAGAGTACAATAGGCGGTAAAGCCTAGGATTGATTGTGACAGATGCATCCACAGATAGTCCCATATGAATCGTCAGTGTGTCAGTATATCAGACATGTGAAAGCTGGTCCGCCAATCCTTGACTTTTAGTCTTGGTGCGGTGGTCCAGTGGAAAGATGCCTGGTTGCTGATGCTATGCGGAGTTGCAGAATGGCGGTTCGATCCCCCGACCGGGAGATGGTGATCACCAAATTAAACTAACGGGTGCATCACTGTCGGCTAAGGTAGCACATGGAAATTGAAGCCGCACGTTGCCAGTGCGTCAATAAAATAAAAATACATATACTGCCAGAGCCGTGCTGGAGTCAGAGTACAATAGGCGTAAAAGCCTAGGATTGATTGTGACAGATGCATCCACATATAGTCCCATATGAATCGTCAGTGTGTCAGTATATCAGACATGTGAAAGCTGGTCGGCCAATCCTTGACTTATAGTCTTGGTGCGGTGGTCCAGTGGAAAGATGCCTGGTTGCTGATGCTATGCGGAGTTGCAGGATGACGGTTCGATCCCCCGACCGGGAGATGGTGATCAACAAATTAAACTAACGGGTGCAGCACTGTCGGCTAAGTTAGCACATGGAAATTGAAGTCGCACGTTGCCAGTGTGTCAATAAAATAAAAATACATATACTGCCAGAGCCGTGCTGGAGTCAGAGTACAATAGGCGTAAAAGCCTAGGATTGATTGTGAAAGATGCATCCACAGATAGGCCCATATGAATCGTCAGTGTGTCAGTATATCAGACATGTGAAAGCTGGTCGGCCAATCCTTGACTTATAGTCTTGGTGCGGTGGTCCAGTGGAAAGATGCCTGGTTGCTGATGCTATGCAGAGTTGCAGGATGACGGTTCGATCCCCCGACCGGGAGATGGTGATCAACAAATTAAACTAATGGGTGCAGCACTGTCGGCTAAGTTAGCACATGGAAATTGAAGCCGCACGTTGCCAGTGCGTCAATAAAATAAAAATACATATACTGCCAGAGCCGTGCTGGAGTCAGAGTACAATAGGCGTAAAAGCCTAGGATTGATTGTGACAGATGCATCCACAGATAGTCCCATATGAATCGTCAGTGTGTCAGTATATCAGACATGTGAAAGCTGGTCCGCCAATCCTTGACTTTTAGTCTTGGTGCGGTGGTCCAGTGGAAAGATGCCTGGTTGCTGATGCTATGCGGAGTTGCAGAATGGCGGTTCGATCCCCCGACCGGGAGATGGTGATCAACAAATTAAACTAACGGGTGCATCACTGTCGGCTAAGGTAGCACATGGAAATTGAAGCCGCACGTTGCCAGTGCGTCAATAAAATAAAAATACATATACTGCCAGAGCCGTGCTGGAGTCAGAGTACAATAGGCGTAAAAGCCTAGGATTGATTGTGACAGATGCATCCACATATAGTCCCATATGAATCGTCAGTGTGTCAGTATATCAGACATGTGAAAGCTGGTCGGCCAATCCTTGACTTATAGTCTTGGTGCGGTGGTCCAGTGGAAAGATGCCTGGTTGCTGATGCTATGCGGAGTTGCAGGATGACGGTTCGATCCCCCGACCGGGAGATGGTGATCAACAAATTAAACTAACGGGTGCAGCACTGTCGGCTAAGTTAGCACATGGAAATTGAAGTCGCACGTTGCCAGTGTGTCAATAAAATAAAAATACATATACTGCCAGAGCCGTGCTGGAGTCAGAGTACAATAGGCGTAAAAGCCTAGGATTGATTGTGAAAGATGCATCCACAGATAGTCCCATATGAATCGTCAGTGTGTCAGTATATCAGACATGTGAAAGCTGGTCGGCCAATCCTTGACTTATAGTCTTGGTGCGGTGGTCCAGTGGAAAGATGCCTGGTTGCTGATGCTATGCGGAGTTGCAGGATGACGGTTCGATCCCCCGACCGGGAGATGGTGATCAACAAATTAAACTAACGGGTGCAGCACTGTCGGCTAAGTTAGCACATGGAAATTGAAGCCGCACATTGCCAGTGCGTCAATAAAATAAAAATACATATACTGCCAGAGCCGTGCTGGAGTCAGAGTACAATAGGCGTAAAAGCCTAGGATTGATTGTGACAGATGCATCCACAGATAGTCCCATATGAATCGTCAGTGTGTCAGTATATCAGACATGTGAAAGCTGGTCGGCCAATCCTTGACTTATAGTCTTGGTGCGGTGGTCCAGTGGAAAGATGCCTGGTTGCTGATGCTATGCGGAGTTGCAGGATGACGGTTCGATCCCCCGACCGGGAGATGGTGATCAACAAATTAAACTAACGGGTGCAGCACTGTCGGCTAAGTTAGCACATGGAAATTGAAGCCGCACGTTGCCAGTGCGTCAATAAAATAAAAATACATATACTGCCAGAGCCGTGCTGGAGTCAGAGTACAATAGGCGTAAAAGCCTAGGATTGATTGTGACAGATGCATCCACAGATAGTCCCATATGAATCGTCAGTGTGTCAGTATATCAGACATGTGAAAGCTGGTCGGCCAATCCTTGTCTTATAGTCTTGGTGCGGTGGTCCAGTGGAAAGATGCCTGGTTGCTGATGCTATGCGGAGTTGCAGGATGACGGTTCAATCCCCCGACCGGGAGATGGTGATCAACAAATTAAACTAACGGGTGCAGCACTGTCGGCTAAGTTAGCACATGGAAATTGAAGCCGCACGTTGCCAGTGCGTCAATAAAATAAAAATACATATACTGCCAGAGCCGTGCTGGAGTCAGAGTAAAATAGGCGTAAAAGCCTAGGATTGATTGTGACAGATGCATCCACAGATAGTCCCATATGAATCGTCAGTGTGTCAGTATATCAGACATGTGAAAGCTGGTCGGCCAATCCTTGATTTATAGTCTTGGTGCGGTGGTCCAGTGGAAAGATGCCTGGTTGCTGATGCTATGCGGAGTTGCAGGATGACGGTTCAATCCCCCGACCGGGAGAAGGTGATCAACAAATTAAACTAACGGGTGCAGCACTGTCGGCTAAGTTAGCACATGGAAATTGAAGCCGCACGTTGCCAGTGCGTCAATAAAATAAAAATACATATACTGCCAGAGCCGTGCTGGAGTCAGAGTAAAATAGGTGTAAAAGCCTAGGATAGATTGTGACAGATGCATCCACAGATAGTCCCATATGAATCGTCAGTGTGTCAGTATATCAGACATGTGAAAGCTGGTCGGCCAATCCTTGATTTATAGTCTTGGTGCGGTGGTCCAGTGGAAAGATGCCTGGTTGCTGATGCTATGCGGAGTTGCAGGATGACGGTTCGATCCCCCGACCGGGAGATGGTGATCAACAAATTAAACTAACGGGTGCAGCACTGTCGGCTAAGTTAGCACATGGTAATTGAAGCCGCACGTTGCCAGTGCGTCAATAAAATAAAAATACATATACTGCCAGAGCCGTGCTGGAGTCAGAGTACAATAGGCGTAAAAGCCTAGGATTGATTGTGACAGATGCATCCACAGATAGTCCCATATGAATCGTCAGTGTGTCAGTATATCAGACATGTGAAAGCTGGTCGGCCAATCCTTGACTTATAGTCTTGGTGCGGTGGTCCAGTGGAAAGATGCCTGGTTGCTGATGCTATGCGGAGTTGCAGGATGACGGTTCGATCCCCCGACCGGGAGATGGTGATCAACAAATTAAACTAACGGGTGCAGCACTGTCGGCTAAGTTAGCACATGGAAATTGAAGCCGCACGTTGCCAGTGCGTCAATAAAATAAAAATACATATACTGCCAGAGCCGTGCTGGAGTCAGAGTACAATAGGCGTAAAAGCCTAGGATTGATTGTGACAGATGCATCCACAGATAGTCCCTTATGAATCGTCAGTGTGTCAGTATATCAGACATGTGAAAGCTGGTCGGCCAATCCTTGACTTATAGTCTTAGTGCGGTGGTCCAGTGGAAAGATGCCTGGTTGCTGATGCTATGCGGAGTTGCAGGATGATGGTTCGATCCCCCGACCGGGAGATGGTGATCAACAAATTAAACTAACGGGTGCAGCACTGTCGGCTAAGTTAGCACATGGAAATTGAAGTCGCACGTTGCCAGTGCGTTAATAAAATAAAAATACATACATACATACATAAAATAAAAATACATATACTGCCAGAGCCGTGCTGGAGTCAGAGTACAATAGGCGTAAAAGCCTAGGATTGATTGTGACAGATGCATCCACAGATAGGCCCATATGAATCGTCAGTGTGTCAGTATATCAGACATGTGAAAGCTGGTCGGCCAATCCTTGACTTTTTAGTCTTGGTGCGGTGGTCCAGTGGAAAGATGCCTGGTTGCTGATGCTATGCGGAGTTGCAGAATGGCGGTTCGATCCCCGGACCGGGAGATGGTGATCAACAAATTAAACTAACGGGTGTATCACTGTCAGCTAAGTTAGCACATGGAAATTGAAGCCGCACGTTGCCAGTGCGTCAATAAAATAAAAATACATATACTGCCAGAGCCGTGCTGGAGTCAGAGTACAATAGGCGTAAAAGCCTAGGATTGATTGTGACAGATGCATCCACAGATAGTCCCATATGAATCGTCAGTGTGTCAGTATATCAGACATGTGAAAGCTGGTCCGCCAATCCTTGACTTTTAGTCTTGGTGTGGTGGTCCAGTGGAAAGATGCCTGGTTGCTGATGCTATGCGGAGTTGCAGAATGGCGGTTCGATCCCCCGACCGGGAGATGGTGATCAACAAATTAAACTAACGGGTGCATCACTGTCGGCTAAGTTAGCACATGGAAATTGAAGCCGCACGTTGCCAGTGCGTTAATAAAATAAAAAGACATATACTGCCAGAGCCGTGCTGGAGTCAGAGTACAATAGGCGTAAAAGCCTAGGATGATTGTGACAGATGCATCCACAGATAGTCCCATATGAATCGGCAGTGTGTCAGTATATCAGACATGTGAAAGCTGGTCGGCCAATCCTTGACTTTTTAGTCTTGGTGCGGTGGTCCAGTGGAAAGATGCCTGGTTGCTGATGCTATGCGGAGTTGCAGAATGGCGGTTCGATCCCCCGACCGGGAGATGGTGATCAACAAATTAAACTAACGGGTGCATCACTGTCGGCTAAGTTAGCACATGGAAATTGAAGCCGCACGTTGCCAGTGCGTCAATAAAATAAAAATACATATACTGCCAGAGCTGTGCTGGAGTCAGAGTACAATAGGCGTAAAAGCCTAGGATGATTGTGACAGATGCATCCACAGAGAGTCCCATATGAATCGTCAGTGTGTCAGTATATCAGACATGTGAAAGCTGGTCGGCCAATCCTTGACTTTTTAGTCTTGGTGCGGTGGTCCAGTGGAAAGATGCCTGGTTGCTGATGCTATGCGGAGTTGCAGAATGGCGGTTCGATCCCCCGACCGGGAGATGGTGATCAACAAATTAAACTAATGGGTGCATCACTGTCGGCTAAGTTAGCACATGGAAATTGAAGCCGCACGTTGCCAGTGCGTCAATAAAATAAAAATACATATACTGCCAGAGCCGTGCTGGAGTCAGAGTACAATAGGCGTAAAAGCCTAGGATGATTGTGACAGATGCATCCACAGATAGTCCCATATGAATCGTCAGTGTGTCAGTATATCAGACATGTGAAAGCTGGTCGGCCAATCCTTGACTTTTTAGTCTTGGTGCGGTTCTCCAGTGGAAAGATGCCTGGTTGCTGATGCTATGCGGAGTTGCAGAATGGCGGTTCGATCCCCCGACCGGGAGATGGTGATCAACAAATTAAACTAACGGGTGCATCACTGTCGGCTAAGTTAGCACATGGAAATTGAAGCCGCACGTTGCCAGTGCTTCAATAAAATAAAAATACATATACTGCCAGAGCCGTGCTGGAGTCAGAGTACAATAGGCGTAAAAGCCTAGGATGATTGTGACAGATGCATCCACAGATAGTCCCATATGAATCGTCAGTGTGTCAGTATATCAGACATGTGAAAGCTGGTCGGCCAATCCTTGACATTAGTCTTGGTGCGGTGGTCCAGTGGAAAGATGCCTGGTTGCTGATGCTATGCGGAGTTGCAGGATGGTGGTTCGATCCCCCGACCGGGAGATGGTGATCAACAAATTAAACTAACGGGTGCAACACTGTCGGCTAAGTTAGCACATGGAAATTGAAGCCGCACGTTGCCAGTGCATCAATAAAATAAAAATACATATACTGCCAGAGCCGTGCTGGAGTCAGAGTACAATAGGCGTAAAAGCCTAGGATTGATTGTGACAGATGCATCCACAGATAGTCCCATATGAATCGTCAGTGTGTCAGTATATCAGACATGTGAAAGCTGGTCGGCCAATCCTTGACATTAGACTTGGTGCGGTGGTCCAGTGGAAAGATGCCTGGTTGCTGATGCTATGCGGAGTTGCAGGATGGCGGTTCGATCCCCCGAGCGGGAGATGGTGATCAACAAATTAAACTAACGGGTGCAGCACTGTCGGCTAAGTTAGCACATGGAAATTGAAGCCGCACGTTGCCAGTGCGTCAATAAAATAAAAATACATATACTGCCAGAGCCGTGCTGGAGTCAGAGTACAATAGGCGTAAAAGCCTAGGATTGATTGTGACAGATGCATCCACAGATAGTCCCATATGAATCGTCAGTGTGTCAGTATATCAGACATGTGAAAGCTGGTCGGCCAATCCTTGACTTTAGTCTTGGTGCGGTGGTCCAGTGGAAAGATGCCTGGTTGCTGATGCTATGCGCAGTTGCAGGATGGCGGTTCGATCCCCCGACCAGGAGATGGTGATCAACAAATTAAACTAACGGGTGCAGCACTGTCGGATAAGTTAGCACATGGAAATTGAAGCCGCACGTTGCCAGTGCGTCAATAAAATAAAAATACATATACTGCCAGAGCCGTGCTGGAGTCAGAGTTGATTGTGACTATCCACAGATAGTCCCATATGAATCGTCAGTGTGTCAGTATATCAGACATGTGAAAGCTGGTCGGCCAATCCTTGACTTTAGTCTTGGTGCGGTGGTCCAGTGGAAAGTTGCCTGGTTGCTGATGCTATGCCGAGTTGCAGGATGGCGGTTCGATCCCCCGACCGGGAGATGGTGATCAACAAATTAAACTAACGGGTGCAGCACAGTCGGCTAAGTTAGCACATGGAAATTGAAGCCGCACGTTGCCAGTGCGTCAATAAAATAAAAATACATATACTGCCAGAGCCGTGCTGGAGTCAGAGTTGATTGTGACTATCCACAGATAGTCCCATATGAATCGTCAGTGTGTCAGTATATCAGACATGTGAAAGCTGGTCGGCCAATCCTTGACTTTAGTCTTGGTGCGGTGGTCCAGTGGAAAGTTGCCTGGTTGCTGATGCTATGCAGAGTTGCAGGATGGCGGTTCGATCCCCCGACCGGGAGATGGTGATCAACAAATTAAACTAACGGGTGCAGCACAGTCGGCTAAGTTAGCACATGGAAATTGAAGCCGCACGTTGCAAGTGCGTCAATAAAATAAAAATACATATACTGCCAGAGCCGTGCTGGAGTCAGAGTACAATAGGCGTAAAAGCCTAGGATTGATTGTGACAGATGCATCCACAGATAGTCCCATATGAATCGTCAGTGTGTCAGTATATCAGACATGTGAAAGCTGGTCGGCCAATCCTTGACTTTAGTCTTGGTGCGGTGGTCCAGTGGAAAGATGCCTGGTTGCTGATGCTATTCGGAGTTGCAGGATGGCGGTTCGATCCCCCGACCGGGAGATGGTGATCAACAAATTAAACTAACGGGTGCAGCACTGTCGGCTAAGTTAGCACATGGAAATTGAAGCCGCACGTTGCCAGTGCGTCAATAAAATAAAAATACATATACTGCCAGAGCCGTGCTGGAGTCAGAGTACAATAGGCGTAAAAGCCTAGGATTGATTGTGACAGATGCATCCACAGATAGTCCCATATGAATCGTCAGTGTGTCAGTATATCAGACATGTGAAAGCTGGTCGGCCAATCCTTGACTTTAGTCTTGGTGCGGTGGTCCAGTGGAAAGATGCCTGGTTGCTGATGCTATGCGGAGTTGCAGGATGGCGGTTTGATCCCCCGACCGGGAGATGGTGATCAACAAATTAAACTAACGGGTGCAGCACTGTCGGCTAAGTTAGCACATGGAAATTGAAGCCGCACGTTGCCAGTGCGTCAATAAAATAAAAATACATATACTGCCAGAGCCGTGCTGGAGTCAGAGTACAATAGGCGTAAAAGCCTAGGATTGATTGTGACAGATGCATCCACAGATAGTCCCATATGAATCGTCAGTGTGTCAGTATATCAGACATGTGAAAGCTGGTCTGCCAATCCTTGACTTTAGTCTTGGTGCGGTGGTCCAGTGGAAAGATGCCTGGTTGCTGATGCTATGCGGAGTTGCAGGATGGCGGTTCGATCCCCCGACCGGGAGATGGTGATCAACAAATTAAACTAACGGGTGCAGCACTGTCGGATAAGTTAGCACATGGAAATTGAAGCCGCACGTTGCCAGTGCGCCAATAAAATAAAAATACATATACTGCCAGAGCCGTGCTGGAGTCAGAGTACAATAGGCGTAAAAGCCTAGGATTGATTGTGACAGATGCATCCACAGATAGTCCCATATGAATCGTCAGTGTGTCAGTATATCAGACATGTGAAAGCTGGTCGGCCAATCCTTGACTTTAGTCTTGGTGCGGTGGTCCAGTGGAAAGATGCCTGGTTGCTGATGCTATGCGGAGTTGCAGGATGGCGGTTCGATCCCCCGACCGGGAGATGGTGATCAACAAATTAAACTAACGGGTGCAGCACTGTCGGCTAAGTTAGCACATGGAAATTCAAGCCGCACGTTGCCAGTGCGTCAATAAAATAAAAATATATATACTGCCAGAGCCGTGCTGGAGTCAGACTAAAATAGGCGTAAAAGCCTACGATTGATTGTGACAGATGCATCCACAGATAGTCCCATATGAATCGTCAGTGTGTCAGTATATCAGACATGTGAAAGCTGGTCGGCCAATCCTTGACTTTAGTCTTGGTGCGGTGGTCCAGTGGAAAGATGCCTGGTTGCTGATGCTATGCGGAGTTGCAGGATGGCGGTTCGATCCCCCGACCGGGAGATGGTGATCAACAAATTAAACTAACGGGTGCAGCACTGTCGGCTAAGTTAGCACATGGAAATTGAAGCCGCACGTTGCCAGTGCGTCAATAAAATAAAAATACATATACTGCCAGAGCCGTGCTGGAGTCAGATACAATAGGCGTAAAAGCCTAGGATTGATTGTGACAGATGCATCCACAGATAGTCCCATATGAATCGTCAGTGTGTCAGTATATCAGACATGTGAAAGCTGGTCGGCCAATCCTTGACTTTAGTCTTGGTGCGGTGGTCCAGTGGAAAGATGCCTGGTTGCTGATGCTATGCGGAGTTGCAGGATGGCGGTTCGATCCCCCGAGCGGGAGATGGTGATCAACAAATTAAACTAACGGGTGCAGCACTGTCGGCTAAGTTAGCACATGGAAATTGAAGCCGCACGTTGCCAGTGCGTCAATAAAATAAAAATACATATACTGCCAGAGCCGTGCTGGAGTCAGAGTACAATAGGCGTAAAAGCCTAGGATTGATTGTGACAGATGCATCCACAGATAGTCCCATATGAATCGTCAGTGTGTCAGTATATCAGACATGTGAAAGCTGGTCTGCCAATCCTTGACTTTAGTCTTGGTGCGGTGGTCCAGTGGAAAGATGCCTGGTTGCTGATGCTATGCGGAGTTGCAGGATGGCGGTTCGATCCCCCGACCGGGAGATGGTGATCAACAAATTAAACTAACGGGTGCAGCACTGTCGGATAAGTTAGCACATGGAAATTGAAGCCGCACGTTGCCAGTGCGCCAATAAAATAAAAATACATATACTGCCAGAGCCGTGCTGGAGTCAGAGTACAATAGGCGTAAAAGCCTAGGATTGATTGTGACAGATGCATCCACAGATAGTCCCATATGAATCGTCAGTGTGTCAGTATATCAGACATGTGAAAGCTGGTCGGCCAATCCTTGACTTTAGTCTTGGTGCGGTGGTCCAGTGGAAAGATGCCTGGTTGCTGATGCTATGAGGAGTTGCAGGATGGCGGTTCGATCCCCCGACCGGGAGATGGTGATCAACAAATTAAACTAACGGGTGCAGCACTGTCGGCTAAGTTAGCACATGGAAATTCAAGCCACACGTTGCCAGTGCGTCAATAAAATAAAAATATATATACTGCCAGAGCCGTGCTGGAGTCAGAGTAAAATAGGCGTAAAAGCCTACGATTGATTGTGACAGATGCATCCACAGATAGTCCCATATGAATCGTCAGTGTGTCAGTATATCAGACATGTGAAAGCTGGTCGGCCAATCCTTGACTTTAGTCTTGGTGCGGTGGTCCAGTGGAAAGATGCCTGGTTGCTGATGCTATGCGGAGTTGCAGGATGGCGGTTCGATCCCCCGACCGGGAGATGGTGATCAACAAATTAAACTAACGGGTGCAGCACTGTCGGCTAAGTTAGCACATGGAAATTGAAGCCGCACGTTGCCAGTGCGTCAATAAAATAAAAATACATATACTGCCAGAGCCGTGCTGGAGTCAGATACAATAGGCGTAAAAGCCTAGGATTGATTGTGACAGATGCATCCACAGATAGTCCCATATGAATCGTCAGTGTGTCAGTATATCAGACATGTGAAAGCTGGTCGGCCAATCCTTGACTTTAGTCTTGGTGCGGTGGTCCAGTGGAAAGATGCCTGGTTGCTGATGCTATGCGGAGTTGCAGGATGGCGGTTCGATCCCCCGACCGGGAGATGGTGATCAACAAATTAAACTAACGGGTGCAGCACTGTCGGCTAAGTTAGCACATGGAAATTGAACCCGCACGTTGCCAGTGCGTCAATAAAATAAAAATACATATACTGCCAGAGCCGTGCTGGAGTCAGAGTACAATAGGCGTAAAAGCCTTAGATTGATTGTGACAGATGCATCCACAGATAGTCCCATATGAATCGTCAGTGTGTCAGTATATCAGACATGTGAAAGCTGGTCGGCCAATCCTTGACTTTAGTCTTGGTGCGGTGGTCCAGTGGAAAGATGCCTGGTTGCTGATGCTATGCGGAGTTGCAGGATGGCGGTTGGATCCCCCGACCGGGAGATGGTGATCAACAAATTAAACTAACGGGTGCAGCACTGTCGGCTAAGTTAGCACATGGAAATTGAAGCCGCACGTTGCCAGTGCGTCAATAAAATAAAAATACATATACTGCCAGAGCCATGCTGGAGTCAGAGTACAATAGGCGTAAAAGCCTAGGATTGATTGTGACAGATGCATCCACAGATAGTCCCATATGAATCGTCAGTGTGTCAGTATATCAGAAATGTGAAAGCTGGTCGGCCAATCCTTGACTTTAGTCTTGGTGCGGTGGTCCAGTGGAAAGATGCCTGGTTGCTGATGCTATGCGGAGTTGCAGGATGGCGGTTCGATCCCCCGACCGGGAGATGGTGATCAACAAATTAAACTAACGGGTGCAGCACTGTCGGCTAAGTTAGCACATGGAAATTGAAGCCGCACGTTGCCAGTGCGTCAATAAAATAAAAATACATATACTGCCAGAGCCGTGCTGGAGTCAGAGTACAATAGGCGTGAAAGCCTAGGATTGATTGTGACAGATGCATCCACAGATAGTCCCATATGAATCGTCAGTGTGTCAGTATATCAGACATGTGAAAGCTGGTCGGCCAATCCTTGACTTTAGTCTTGGTGCGGTGGTCCATTGGAAAGATGCCTGGTTGCTGATGCTATGCGGAGTTGCAGGATGGCGGTTCGATCCCCTGACCGGGAGATGGTGATCAACAAATTAAACTAACGGGTGCAGCACTGTCGGCTAAGTTAGCACATGGAAATTGAAGCCGCACGTTGCCAGTGCGTCAATAAAATAAAAATACATATACTGCCAGAGCCGTGCTGGAGTCAGAGTACAATAGGCGTAAAAGCCTAGGATTGATTGTGACAGATGCATCCACAGATAGTCCCATATGAATCGTCAGTGTGTCAGTATATCATACATGTGAAAGCTGGTCGGCCAATCCTTGACTTTAGTCTTGGTGCGGTGGTCCAGTGGAAAGATGCCTGGTTGCTGATGCTATGCGGAGTTGCAGGATGGCGGTTCGATCCCCCGACCGGGAGATGGTGATCAACAAATTAAACTAACGGGTGCAGCACTGTCGGCTAAGTTAGCACATGGAAATTGAAGCCGCACGTTGCCAGTGCGTCAATAAAATAAAAATACATATACTGCCAGAGCCGTGCTGGAGTCAGATACAATAGGCGTAAAAGCCTAGGATTGATTGTGACAGATGCATCCACAGATAGTCCCATATGAATCGTCAGTGTGTCAGTATATCAGACATGTGAAAGCTGGTCGGCCAATCCTTGACTTTAGTCTTGGTGCGCTGGTCCAGTGGAAAGATGCCTGGTTGCTGATGCTATGCGGAGTTGCAGGATGGCGGTTCGATCCCCCGACCGGGAGATGGTGATCAACAAATTAAACTAACGGGTGCAGCACTGTCGGCTAAGTTAGCACATGGAAATTGAAGCCGCACGTTGCCAGTGCATCAATAAAATAAAAATACATATACTGCCAGAGCCGTGCTGGAGTCAGAGTACAATAGGCGTAAAAGCCTAGGATTGATTGTGACAGATGCATCCACAGATAGTCCCATATGAATCGTCAGTGTGTCAGTATATCAGACATGTGAAAGCTGGTCGGCCAATCCTTGACTTTAGTCTTGGTGCGGTGGTCCAGTGGAAAGATGCCTGGTTGCTGATGCTATGCGGAGTTGCAGGATGGCGGTTCGATCCCCCGACCGGGAGATGGTGATCAACAAATTAAACTAACGGGTGCAGCACTGTCGGCTAAGTTAGCACATGGAAATTGAAGCCGCACGTTGCCAGTGCGTCAATAAAATAAAAATACATATACTGCCAGAGCCGTGCTGGAGTCAGAGTACAATAGGCGTAAAAGCCTAGGATTGATTGTGACAGATGCATCCACAGATAGTCCCATATGAATCGTCAGTGTGTCAGTATATCAGACATGTGAAAGCTGGTCGGCCAATCCTTGACTTTAGTCTTGGTGCGGTGGTCCAGTGGAAAGATGCCTGGTTGCTGATGCTATGCGGAGTTGCAGGATGGCGGTTCGATCCCCCGACCGGGAGATGGTGATCAACAAATTAAACTAACGGGTGCATCACTGTCGGCTAAGTTAGCACATGGAAATTGAAGCCGCACGTTGCCAGTGCGTCAATAAAATAAAATTACATATACTGCCAGAGCCGTGCTGGAGTCAGAGTACAATATGCGTAAAAGCCTAGGATTGATTGTGACAGATGCATCCACAGATAGTCCCATATGAATCGTCAGTGTGTCAGTATATCAGACATGTGAAAGCTGGTCGGCCAATCCTTGACTTTAGTCTTGGTGCGGTGGTCCAGTGGAAAGATGCCTGGTTGCTGATGCTATGCGGAGTTGCAGGATGGCGGTTCGATCCCCCGACCGGGAGATGGTGGTCAACAAATTAAACTAACGGGTGCAGCACTGTCGGCTAAGTTAGCACATGGAAATTGAAGCCGCACGTTGCCAGTGCGTCAATAAAATAAAAATACATATACTGCCAGAGCTGTGCTGGAGTCAGAGTACAATAGGCGTAAAAGCCTAGGATTGATTGTGACAGATGCATCCACAGATAGTCCCATATGAATCGTCAGTGTGTCAGTATATCAGACATGTGAAAGCTGGTCGGCAATCCTTGACTTTAGTCTTGGTGCGGTGGTCCAGTGGAAAGATGCCTGGTTGCTGATGCTATGCGGAGTTGCAGGATGGCGGTTCGATCCCCCGACCGGGAGATGGTGATCAACAAATTAAACTAACGGGTGCAGCACTGTCGGCTAAGTTAGCACATGGAAATTGAAGCCTCACGTTGCCAGTGCGTCAATAAAATAAAAATACATATACTGCCAGAGCCGTGCTGGAGTCAGAGTACAATAGGCGTAAAAGCCTAGGATTGATTGTGACAGATGCATCCACAGATAGTCCCATATGAATCGTCAGTGTGTCAGTATATCAGACATGTGAAAGCTGGTCGGCCAATCCTTGACTTTAGTCTTGGTGTGGTGGTCCAGTGGAAAGATGCCTGGTTGCTGATGCTATGCGGAGTTGCAGGATGGCGGTTCGATCCCCCGACCGGGAGATGGTGATCAACAAATTAAACTAACGGGTGCAGCACTGTCGGCTAAGTTAGCACATGGAAATTGAAGCCGCACGTTGCCAGTGCGTCAATAAAATAAAAATACATATACTGCCAGAGCCGTGCTGGAGTCAGAGAACAATAGGCGTAAAAGCCTAGGATTTATTGTGACAGATGCATCCACAGATAGTCCCATATGAATCGTCAGTGTGTCAGTATATCAGACATGTGAAAGCTGGTCGGCCAATCCTTGACTTTAGTCTTGGTGCGGTGGTCCAGTGGAAAGATGCCTGGTTGCTGATGCTATGTGGAGTTGCAGGATGGCGGTTCGATCCCCCGATCGGGAGATGATGATCAACAAATTAAACTAACGGGTGCAGCACTGTCGGCTAAGTTAGCACATGGAAATTGAAGCCGCACGTTGCCAGTGCGTCAATAAAATAAAAATACATATACTGCCAGAGCCGTGCTGGAGTCAGAGTACAATAGGCGTAAAAGCCTAGGATTGATTGTGACAGATGCATCCACAGATAGTCCCATATGAATCGTCAGTGTGTCAGTATATCAGACATGTGAAAGCTGGTCGGCCAATCCTTGACTTTAGTCTTGGTGCGGTGGTCCAGTGGAAAGATGCCTGGTTGCTGATGCTATGCGGAGTTGCAGGATGGCGGTTCGATCACCCGACCGGGAGATGGTGATCAACAAATTAAACTAACGGGTGCAGCACTGTCGGCTAAGTTAGCACATGGAAATTGAAGCCGCACGTTGCCAGTGCGTCAATAAAATAAAAATACATATACTGCCAGAGCCGTGCTGGAGTCAGAGTACAATAGGCGTAAAAGCCTAGGATTGATTGTGACAGATGCATCCACAGATAGTCCCATATGAATCGTCAGTGTGTCAGTATATCAGACATGTGAAAGCTGTTCGGCCAATCCTTGACTTTAGTCTTGGTGCGGTGGTCCAGTGGAAAGATGCCTGGTTGCTGATGCTATGCGGAGTTGCAGGATGGCGGTTCGATCCCCCGACCGGGAGATGGTGATCAACAAATTAAACTAACGGGTGCAGCACTGTCGGCTAAGTTAGCACATGGAAATTGAAGCCGCACGTTGCCAGTGCGTCAATAAAATAAAAATACATATACTGCCAGAGCCGTGCTGGAGTCAGAGTACAATAGGCGTAAAAGCCTAGGATTGATTATGACAGATGCATCCACAGATAGTCCCATATGAATCGTCAGTGTGTCAGTATATCAGACATGTGAAAGCTGGTCGGCCAATCCTTGACTTTAGTCTTGGTGCGGTGGTCCAGTGGAAAGATGCCTGGTTGCTGATGCTATGCGGAGTTGCAGGATGGCGGTTCGATCCCCCGACCGGGAGATGGTGATCAACAAATTAAACTAACGGGTGCAGCACTGTCGGCTAAGTTAGCACATGGAAATTGAAGCCGCACGTTGCCAGTGCGTCAATAAAATAAAAATACATATACTGCCAGAGCCGTGCTGGAGTCAGAGTACAATAGGCGTAAAAGCCTAGGATTGATTATGACAGATGCATCCACAGATAGTCCCATATGAATCGTCAGTGTGTCAGTATATCAGACATGTGAAAGCTGGTCGGCCAATCCTTGACTTTAGTCTTGGTGCGGTGGTCCAGTGGAAAGATGCCTGGTTGCTGATGCTATGCGGAGTTGCAGGATGGCGGTTCGATCCCCCGACCGGGAGATGGTGATCAACAAATTAAACTAACGGGTGCAGCACTGTCGGCTAAGTTAGCACATGGAAATTGAAGCCGCACGTTGCCAGTGCGTCAATAAAATAAAAATACATATACTGCCAGAGCCGTGCTGGAGTCAGAGTACAATAGGCGTAAAAGCCTAGGATTGATTGTGACAGATGCATCCACAGATAGTCCCATATGAATCGTCAGTGTGTCAGTATATCAGACATGTGAAAGCTGGTCGGCCAATCCTTGACTTTAGTCTTGGTGCGGTGGTCCAGTGGAAAGATGCCTGGTTGCTGATGCTATGCGGAGTTGCAGGATGGCGGTTCGATCCCCCGACCGGGAGATGGTGATCAACAAATTAAACTAACGGGTGCAGCACTGTCGGCTAAGTTAGCACATGGAAATTGAAGCCGCACGTTGCCAGTGCGTCAATAAAATAAAAATACATATACTGCCAGAGCCGTGCTGGAGTCAGAGTACAATAGGCGTAAAAGCCTAGGATTGATGTGACAGATGCATCCACAGATAGTCCCATAAGAATCGTCAGTGTGTCAGTATATCAGACATGTGAAAGCTGGTCGGCCAATCCTTGACTTTAGTCTTGGTGCGGTGGTCCAGTGGAAAGATGCCTGGTTGCTGATGCTATGCGGAGTTGCAGGATGGCGGTTCGATCCCCCGACCGGGAGATGGTGATCAACAAATTAAACTAACGGGTGCAGCACTGTCGGCTAAGTTAGCACATGGAAATTGAAGCCGCACGTTGCCAGTGCGTCAATAAAATAAAAATACATATACTGCCAGAGCCGTGCTGGAGTCAGAGTACAATAGGCGTAAAAGCCTAGGATTGATTGTGACAGATGCATCCACAGATAGTCCCATATGAATCGTCATTGTGTCAGTATATCAGACATGTGAAAGCTGGTCGGCCAATCCTTGACTTTAGTCTTGGTGCGGTGGTCCAGTGGAAAGATGCCTGGTTGCTGATGCTATGCGGAGTTGCAGGATGGTGGTTCGATCCCCCGACCGGGAGATGGTGATCAACAAATTAAACTAACGGGTGCAGCACTGTCGGCTAAGTTAGCACATGGAAATTGAAGCCGCACGTTGCCAGTGCGTCAATAAAATAAAAATACATAAACTGCCAGAGCCGTGCTGGAGTCAGAGTACAATAGGCGTAAAAGCCTAGGATTGATTGTGACAGATGCATCCACAGATAGTCCCATATGAATCGTCAGTGTGTCAGTATATCAGACATGTGAAAGCTGGTCGGCCAATCCTTGACTTTAGTCTTGGTGCGGTGGTCCAGTGGAAAGATGCCTGGTTGCTGATGCTATGCGGAGTTGCAGGATGGCGGTTCGAATTCCCGACCGGGAGATGGTGATCAACAAATTAAACTAACGGGTGCAGCACTGTCGGCTAAGTTAGCACATGGAAATTGAAGCCGCACGTTGCCAGTGCGTCAATAAAATAAAAATACATATACTGCCAGAGCCGTGCTGGAGTCAGAGTACAATAGGCGTAAAAGCCTAGGATTGATTGTGACAGATGCATCCACAGATAGTCCCATATGAATCGTCAGTGTGTCAGTATATCAGACATGTGAAAGCTGGTAGGCCAATCCTTGACTTTAGTCTTGGTGCGGTGGTCCAGTGGAAAGATGCCTGGTTGCTGATGCTATGCGGAGTTGCAGGATGGCGGTTCGATCCCCCGACCGGGAGATGGTGATCAACAAATTAAACTAACGGGTGCAGCACTGTCGGCTAAGTTAGCACATGGAAATTGAAGCCGCACGTTGCCAGTGCGTCAATAAAATAAAAATACATATACTGCCAGAGCCGTGCTGGAGTCAGAGTACAATAGGTGTAAAAGCCTAGGATTGATTGTGACAGATGCATCCACAGATAGTCCCATATGAATCGTCAGTGTGTCAGTATATCAGACATGTGAAAGCTGGTCGGCCAATCCTTGACTTTAGTCTTGGTGCGGTGGTCCAGTGGAAAGATGCCTGGTTGCTGATGCTATGCGGAGTTGCAGGATGGCGGTTCGATCCCCCGACCGGGAGATGGTGATCAACAAATTAAACTAACGGGTGCAGCACTGTCGGCTAAGTTAGCACATGGAAATTGAAGCCGCACGTTGCCAGTGCGTCAATAAAATAAAAATACATATACTGCCAGAGCCGTGCTGGAGTCAGAGTACAATAGGCGTAAAAGCCTAGGATTGATTGTGACAGATCCATCCACAGATAGTCCCATATGAATCGTCAGTGTGTCAGTATATCAGACATGTGAAAGCTGGTCGGCCAATCCTTGACTTTAGTCTTGGTGCGGTGGTCCAGTGGAAAGATGCCTGGTTGCTGATGCTATGCGGAGTTGCAGGATGGCGGTTCGATCCCCCGACCGGGAGATGGTGATCAACAAATTAAACTAACGGGTGCAGCACTGTCGGCTAAGTTAGCACATGGAAATTGAAGCCAGTGCGTCAATAAAATAAAAAGACATATACTGCCAGAGCCGTGCTGGAGTTAGAGTACAATAGGCGTAAAAGCCTAGGATTGATTGTGACAGATGCATCCACAGATAGTCCCATATGAATCGTCAGTGTGTCAGTATATCAGACATGTGAAAGCTGGTCGGCCAATCCTTGACTTTAGTCTTGGTGCGGTGGTCCAGTGGAAAGATGCCTGGTTGCTGATGCTATGCGGAGTTGCAGGATGGCGGTTCGATCCCCCGACCGGGAGATGGTGATCAACAAATTAAACTAACGGGTGCAGCACTGTCGGCTAAGTTAGCACATGGAAATTGAAGCTGCACGTTGCCAGTGCGTCAATAAAATAAAAATACATATACTGCCAGAGCCGTGCTGGAGTCAGAGTACAATAGGCGTAAAAGCCTAGGATGATTGTGACAGATGCATCCACAGATAGTCCCATATGAATCGTCAGTGTGTCAGTATATCAGACATGTGAAAGCTGGTCGGCCAATCCTTGACTTTTTAGTCTTGGTGCGGTGGTCCAGTGGAAAGATGCCTGGTTGCTGATGCTATGCGGAGTTGCAGAATGGCGGTTCGATCCCCCGACCGGGAGATGGTGATCAACAAATTAAACTAATGGGTGCATCACTGTCGGCTAATTTAGCACATGGAAATTGAAGCCGCACGTTGCCAGTGCGTCAATAAAATAAAAATACATATACTGCCAGAGCCGTGCTGGAGTCAGAGTACAATGGGCGTAAAAGCCTAGGATGATTGTGACAGATGCATCCACAGATAGTCCCATATGAATCGTTAGTGTGTCAGTATATCAGACATGTGAAAGCTGGTCGGCCAATCCTTGACTTTTTAGTCTTGGTGCGGTGGTCCAGTGGAAAGATGCCTGGTTGCTGATGCTATGCGGAGTTGCAGAATGGCGGTTCGATCCCCCGACCGGGAGATGGTGATCAACAAATTAAACTAACGGGTGCATCACTGTCGGCTAAGTTAGCACATGGAAATTGAAGCCTCACGTTGCCAGTGCGTCAATGAAATAAAAATACATATACTGCCAGAGCCGTGCTGGAGTCAGAGGACAATAGGCGTAAAAGCCTAGGATGATTGTGACAGATGCATCCACAGATAGTCCCATATGAATCGTCAGTGTGTCAGTATATCAGACATGTGAAAGCTGGTCGGCCAATCCTTGACTTTTTAGTCTTGGTGCGGTGGTCCAGTGGAAAGATGCCTGGTTGCTGATGCTATGCGGAGTTGCAGAATGGCGGTTCGATCCCCCGACCGGGAGATGGTGATCAACAAATTAAACTAACGGGTGCATCATTGTCGGCTAAGCTAGCACATGGAAATTGAACCCGCACGTTGCCAGTGCATCAATAAAATAAAAATACATATACTGCCAGAGCCGTGCTGGAGTCAGAGTACAATAGGCGTAAAAGCCTAGGATGATTGTGACAGATGCATCCACAGATAGTCCCATATGAATCGTCAGTGTGTCAGTATATCAGACATGTGAAAGCTGGTCGGCCAATCCTTGACTTTTTAGTCTTGGTGCGGTGGTCCAGTGGAAAGATGCCTGGTTGCTGATGCTATGCGCAGTTGCAGAATGGCGGTTCGATCCCCCGACCGGGAGATGGTGATCAACAAATTAAACTAACGGGTGCATCACTGTCGGCTAAGTTAGCACATGGAAATTGAAGCCGCACGTTGCCAGTGCGTCAATAAAATAAAAATACATATACTGCCAGAGCCGTGCTGGAGTCAGAGTACAATAGGCGTAAAAGCCTAGGATGATTGTGACAGATGCATCCACTGATAGTCCCATATGAATCGTCAGTGTGTCAGTATATCAGACATGTGAAAGCTGGTCGGCCAATCCTTGACTTTTTAGTCTTGGTGCAGTGGTCCAGTGGAAAGATGCCTGGTTGCTGATGCTATGCGGAGTTGCAGAATGGCGGTTCGATCCCCGACCGGGAGATGGTGATCAACAAATTAAACTAACGGGTGCATCACTGTCGGCTAAGTTAGCACATGGAAATTGAAGCCGCACGTTGCCAGTGCGTCAATAAAATAAAAATACATATACTGCCAGAGCCGTTCTGGAGTCAGAGTACAATAGGCGTAAAAGCCTAGGATGATTGTGACAGATGCATCCACAGATAGTCCCATATGAATCGTCAGTGTGTCAGTATATCAGACATGTGAAAGCTGGTCGGCCAATCCTTGACTTTTTAGTCTTGGTGCGGTGGTCCAGTGGAAAGATGCCTGGTTGCTGATGCTATGCGGAGTTGCAGAATGGCGGTTCGATCCCCAGACCGGGAGATGGTGATCAACAAATTAAACTAACGGGTGCATCACTGTCGGCTAAGTTAGCACATGGAAATTGAAGCCGCACGTTGCCAGTGCGTCAATAAAATAAAAATACATATACTGCCAGAGCCGTGCTGGAGTCAGAGGACAATAGGCGTAAAAGCCTAGGATGATTGTGACAGATGCATCCACAGATAGTCCCATATGAATCGTCAGTGTGTCAGTATATCAGACATGTGAAAGCTGGTCGGCCAATCCTTGACTTTTTAGTCTTGGTGCCGTGGTCCAGTGGAAAGATGCCTGGTTGCTGATGCTATGCGGAGTTGCAGAATGGCGGTTCGATCCCCCGACCGGGAGATGGTGATCAACAAATTAAACTAACGGGTGCATCACTGTCGGCTAAGTTAGCACATGGAAATTGAAGCCGCACGTTGCCAGTGCGTCAATAAAATAAAAATACATATACTGCCAGAGCCGTGCTGGAGTCAGAGCACAATAGGCGTAAAAGCCTAGGATGATTGTGACAGATGCATCCACAGATAGTCCCATATGAATCGTCAGTGTGTCAGTATATCAGACATGTGAAAGCTGGTCGGCCAATCCTTGACTTTTTAGTCTTGGTGCGGTGGTCCAGTGGAAAGATGCCTGGTTGCTGATGCTATGCGGAGTTGCAGAATGGCGGTTCGATCCCCCGACCGGGAGATGGTGATCAACAAATTAAACTAACGGGTGCATCACTGTCGGCTAAGTTAGCACATGGAAATTGAAGCCGCACGTTGCCAGTGCGTCAATAAAATAAAAATACATATACTGCCAGAGCCGTGCTGGAGTCAGAGTACAATAGGCGTAAAAGCCTAGGATGATTGTGACAGATGCATCCACAGATAGTCCCATATGAATCGTCAGTGTGTCAGTATATCAGACATGTGAAAGCTGGTCGGCCAATCCTTGACTTTTTAGTCTTGGTGCGGTGGTCCAGTGGAAAGATGCCTGGTTGCTGATGCTATGCGGAGTTGCAGAATGGCGGTTCGATCCCCCAACCGGGAGATGGTGATCAACAAATTAAACTAACGGGTGCATCACTGTCGGCTAAGTTAGCACATGGAAATTGAAGCGGCACGTTGCCAGTGCGTCAATAAAATAAAAATACATATACTGCCAGAGCCGTGCTGGAGTCAGAGTACAATAGGCGTAAAAGCCTAGGATGATTGTGACAGATGCATCCACAGATAGTCCCATATGAATCGTCAGTGTGTCAGTATATCAGACATGTGAAAGCTGGTCGGCCAATCCTTGACATTTTAGTCTTGGTGCGGTGGTCTAGTGGAAAGATGCCTGGTTGCTGATGCTATGCGGAGTTGCAGAATGGCGGTTCGATCCCCCGACCGGGAGATGGTGATCAACAAATTAAACTAATGGGTGCATCACTGTCGGCTAAGTTAGCACATGGAAATTGAAGCCGCACGTTGCCAGTGCGTCAATAAAATAAAAATACATATACTGCCAGAGCCGTGCTGGAGTCAGAGCACAATAGGCGTAAAAGCCTAGGATGATTGTGACAGATGCATCCACAGATAGTCCCATATGAATCGTCAGTGTGTCAGTATATCAGACATGTGAAAGCTGGTCGGCCAATCCTTGACTTTTTAGTCTTGGTGCAGTGGTCCAGTGGAAAGATGCCTGGTTGCTGATGCTATGCGGAGTTGCAGAATGGCGGTTCGATCCCCCGACCGGGAGATGGTGATCAACAAATTAAACTAACGGGTGCATCACTGTCGGCTAAGTTAGCACATGGAAATTGAAGCCGCACGTTGCCAGTGCGTCAATAAAATAAAAATACATATACTGCCAGAGCCGTGCTGGAGTCAGAGCACAATAGGCGTAAAAGCCTAGGATGATTGTGACAGATGCATCCACAGATAGTCCCATATGAATCGTCAGTGTGTCAGTATATCAGACATGTGAAAGCTGGTCGGCCAATCCTTGACTTTTTAGTCTTGGTGCGGTGGTCCAGTGGAAAGATGCCTGGTTGCTGATGCTATGCGGAGTTGCAGAATGGCGGTTCGATCCCCAGACCGGGAGATGGTGATCAACAAATTAAACTAATGGGTGCATCACTGTCGGCTAAGTTAGCACATGGAAATTGAAGCCGCACATTGCCAGTGCGTCAATAAAATAAAAATACATATACTGCCAGAGCCGTGCTGGAGTCAGAGTACAATAGGCGTAAAAGCCTAGGATGATTGTGACAGATGCATCCACAGATAGTCCCATATGAATCGTCAGTGTGTCAGTATATCAGACATGTGAAAGCTGGTCGGCCAATCCTTGACTTTTTAGTCTTGGTGCGGTGGTCCAGTGGAAAGATGCCTGGTTGCTGATGCTATGCGGAGTTGCAGAATGGCGGTTCGATCCCCCGACCGGGAGATGGTGATCAACAAATTAAACTAACGGGTGCATCACTGTCGGCTAAGTTAGCACATGGAAATTGAAGCCGCACGTTGCCAGTGCGTCAATAAAATAAAAATACATATACTGCCAGAGCCATGCTGGAGTCAGAGTACAATAGGCGTAAAAGCCTAGGATGATTGTGACAGATGCATCCACAGATAGTCCCATATGAATCGTCAGTGTGTCAGTATATCAGACATGTGAAAGCTGGTCGGCCAATCCTTGACTTTTTAGTCTTGGTGCGGTGGTCCAGTGGAAAGATGCCTGGTTGCTGATGCTATACGGAGTTGCAGAATGGCGGTTCGATCCCCCGACCTGGGAGATGGTGATCAACAAATTAAACTAACGGGTGCATCACTGTCGGCTAAGTTAGCACATGGAAATTGAAGCCGCACGTTGCCAGTGCGTCAATAAAATAAAAATACATATACTGCTAGAGCCGTGCTGGAGTCAGAGTACAATAGGCGTAAAAGCCTAGGATGATTGTGACAGATGCATCCACAGATAGTCCCATATGAATCGTCAGTGTGTCAGTATATCAGACATGTGAAAGCTGGTCGGCCAATCCTTGACTTTTTAGTCTTGGTGCGGTGGTCCAGTGGAAAGATGCCTGGTTGCTGATGCTATGCGGAGTTGCAGAATGGCGGTTCGATCCCCCGACCGGGAGATGGTGATCAACAAATTAAACTAACGGGTGCATCTCTGTCGGCTAAGTTAGCACATGGAAATTGAAGCCGCACGTTGCCAGTGCGTCAATAAAATAAAAATACATATACTGCCAGAGCCGTGCTGGAGTCAGAGTACAATAGGCGTAAAAGCCTAGGATGATTGTGACAGATGCATCCACAGATAGTCCCATATGAATCGTCAGTGTGTCAGTATATCAGACATGTGAAAGCTGGTCGGCCAATCCTTGACTTTTTAGTCTTGGTGCGGTGGTCCAGTGGAAAGATGCCTGGTTGCTGATGCTATGCGGAGTAGCAGAATGGCGGTTCGATCCCCCGACCTGGGAGATGGTGATCAACAAATTAAACTAACGGGTGCATCACTGTCGGCTAAGTTAGCACATGGAAATTGAAGCCGCACGTTGCCAGTGCGTCAATAAAATAAAAATACATATACTGCCAGAGCCGTGCTGGAGTCAGAGCACAATAGGCGTAAAAGCCTAGGATGATTGTGACAGATGCATCCACAGATAGTCCCATATGAATCGTCAGTGTGTCAGTATATCAGACATGTGAAAGCTGGTCGGCCAATCCTTGACTTTTTAGTCTTGGTGCGGTGGTCCAGTGGAAAGATGCCTGGTTGCTGATGCTATGCGGAGTTGCAGAATGGCGGTTCGATCCCCCGACCGGGAGATGGTGATCAACAAATTAAACTAACGGGTGCATCACTGTCGGCTAAGTTAGCACATGGAAATTGAAGCCGCACGTTGCCAGTGCTTCAATAAAATAAAAATACATATACTGCCAGAGCCGTGCTGGAGTCAGAGTACAATAGGCGTAAAAGCCTAGGATGATTGTGACAGATGCATCCACAGATAGTCCCATATGAATCCTCAGTGTGTCAGTATATCAGACATGTGAAAGCTGGTCGGCCAATCCTTGACTTTTTAGTCTTGGTGCGGTGGTCCAGTGGAAAGATGCCTGGTTGCTGATGCTATGCGGAGTTGCAGAATGGCGGTTCGATCCCCCGACCGGGAGATGGTGATCAACAAATTAAACTAACGGGTGCATCACTGTCGGCTAAGTTAGCACATGGAAATTGAAGCCGCACGTTGCCAGTGCGTCAATAAAATAAAAATACATATACTGCCAGAGCCGTGCTGGAGTCAGAGTACAATAGGCGTAAAAGTCTAGGATGATTGTGACAGATGCATCCACAGATAGTCCCATATGAATCGTCAGTGTGTCAGTATATCAGACATGTGAAAGCTGGTCGGCCAATCCTTGACTTTTTAGTCTTGGTGCGGTGGTCCAATGGAAAGATGCCTGGTTGCTGATGCTATGCGGAGTTGCAGAATGGCGGTTCGATCCCCCGACCGGGAGATGGTGATCAACAAATTAAACTAACGGGTGCATCACTGTCGGCTAAGTTAGCACATGGAAATTGAAGCCGCACGTTGCCAGTGCGTCAATAAAATAAAAATACATATACTGCCAGAGCCGTGCTGGAGTCAGAGTACAATAGGCGTAAAAGCCTAGGATGATTGTGACAGATGCATCCACAGATAGTCCCATATGAATCGTCAGTGTGTCAGTATATCAGACATGTGAAAGCTGGTCGGCCAATCCTTGACTTTTTAGTCTTGGTGCGGTGGTCCAGTGGAAAGATGCCTGGTTGCTGATGCTATGCGGAGTTGCAGAATGGCGGTTCGATCCCCCGACCGGGAGATGGTGATCAACAAATTAAACTAACGGGTGCATCACTGTCGGCTAAGTTAGCACAAGGAAATTGAAGCCGCACGTTGCCAGTGCGTCAATAAAATAAAAATACATATACTGCCAGAGCCGTGCTGGAGTCAGAGTACAATAGGCTTAAATGCCAAGGATCGAATCGTGGCAGGTGCATCCACAGATAGTCCCATATGAATCGTCAGTGTGTCAGTATATCAGACATGTGAAAGCTGGTCTGCTAACCTGAGACTTTTGTCTTGGCGCGGTGGTCCAGTGGAAAGATGTCTGGTTGCTGATGCTATGCGGAGTTGCAGTATAGCGGTTCGATCCCCCGACCGGGAGATGGTGATCAACAAATTAAACTAATGGGTGCATGACTGTCGGCTGGTTAGCACATCGAAATTGAAGCCGCACCTTGCCAGTGCGTCAATAAAATAAAATACATATACTGCCAGAGCCGTGCTGGAGTCAGAGTACAATAGGCGTAAAAGCCTAGGATTGATTGTGACAGATGCATCCACAGATAGTCCCATATGAATCGTCAGTGTGTCAGTATATCAGAGATGTGAAAGCTGGTCGACCAATCCTTGACTTTTAGACTTGGTGCGGTGGTCCAGTGGAAAGATGCCTGGATGCTGATGCTATGCGGAGTTGCAGAATGGCGGTTCGATCCCCCGACAGGGAGATGGTGATCAACAAATTAAACTAACGGGTGCATCACTGTCGGCTAAGTTAGCACATGGAAATTGAAGCCGCACGTTGCCAGTGCGTCAATAAAATAAAAATACATATACTGCCAGAGCCGTGCTGGAGTCAGAGTACCTTAGGCGTAAAAGCCTAGGATTGATTGTGACAGATGCATCCACAGATAGTCCCATATGAATCGTCAGTGTGTCAGTATATCAGACATGTGAAAGCTGGTCGGCCAATCCTTGACTTTTAGTCTTGGTGCGGTGGTCCAGTGGAAAGATGCCTGGTTGCTGATGCTATGCGGAGTTGCAGAATGGCGGTTCGATCCCCGACCGGGAGATGGTGATCAACAATTAAACTAACGGGTGCATCACTGTCGGCTAAGTTAGCACATGGAAATTGAAGCCGCACGTTGCCAGTGCGTCAATAAAATAAAAACACATATACTGCCAGAGCCGTGCTGGAGTCAGAGTACAATAGGCGTAAAAGCCTAGGATTGATTGTGACAGATGCATCCACAGATAGTCCCATATGAATCGTCAGTGTGTCAGTATATCAGACATGTGAAAGCTGGTCGGCCAATCCTTGACTTTTAGTCTTGGTGCGGTGGTCCAGTGGAAAGATGCCTGGTTGCTGATGCTATGCGGAGTTGCAGAATGGCGGTTCGATCCCCCGACCGGGAGATGGTGATCAACAAATTAAACTAACGGGTGCATCACTGTCGGCTAAGTTAGCACATGGAAATTGAAGCCGCATGTTGCTAGTGCGTCAATAAAATAAAAATACATATACTGCCAGAGCCGTGCTGGAGTCAGAGTACAATAGGCGTAAAAGCCTAGGATTGATTGTGACAGATGCATCCACAGATAGTCCCATATGAATCGTCAGTGTGTCAGTATATCAGACATGTGAAAGCTGGTCGGCCAATCCTTGACTTTTAGTCTTGGTGCGGTGGTCCAGTGGAAAGATGCCTGGTTGCTGATGTTATGCAGAGTTGCAGAATGGTGGTTCGATCCGCAGACACGGAGATGGTGATCAACAAATTAAACTAACGGGTGCATCACTGTCGGCTAAGTTAGCACATGGAAATTGAAGCCGCACGTTGCCAGTGCGTCAATAAAATAAAAACACATATACTGCCAGAGCCGTGCTGGAGTCAGAGTACAATAGGCGTAAAAGCCTAGGATTGATTGTGACAGATGCATCCACAGATAGTCCCATATGAATCGTCAGTGTGTCAGTATATCAGACATGTGAAAGCTGGTCGGCCAATCCTTGACTTTTAGTCTTGGTGCGGTGGTCCAGTGGAAAGATGCCTGGTTGCTGATGCTATGCGGAGTTGCAGAATGGCGGTTCGATCCCCCGACCGGGAGATGGTGATCAACAAATTAAACTAACGGGTGCATCACTGTCGGCTAAGTTAGCACATGGAAATTGAAGCCGCATGTTGCTAGTGCGTCAATAAAATAAAAATACATATACTGCCAGAGCCGTGCTGGAGTCAGAGTACAATAGGCGTAAAAGCCTAGGATTGATTGTGACAGATGCATCCACAGATAGTCCCATATGAATCGTCAGTGTGTCAGTATATCAGACATGTGAAAGCTGGTCAGCCAATCCTTGACTTTTAGTCTTGGTGCGGTGGTCCAGTGGAAAGATGCCTGGTTGCTGATACTAAGTGGAGTTGCAGAATGGCGGTTCGATCCCCCGACCGGGAGATTGTGATCAACAAATTAAACTAACGGGTGCATCACTGTCGGCTAAGTTAGCACATGGAAATTGAAGCCGCACGTTGCCAGTGCGTCAATAAAATAAAAATACATATACTGCCAGAGCTGTGCTGGAGTCAGAGTACAATAGGCGTAAAAGCCTAGGATTGATTGTGACAGATGCATCCACAGATAGTCCCATATGAATCGTCAGTGTGTCAGTATATCAGACATGTGAAAGCTGGTCGGCCAATCCTTGACTTTTAGTCTTGCTGCGGTGGTCCAGTGGAAAGATGCCTGGTTGCTGATGCTATGCGGAGTTGCAGAATGGCGGTTCGATCCCCCGACCGGGAGATGGTGATCAACAAATTAAACTAACGGGTGCATCACTGTCGGCTAAGATAGCACATGGAAATTGAAGCCACACGTTGCCAGTGCGTCAATAAAATAAAAATACATACATACATACATACATACATACATACATAAAATAAAAATACATATACTGCCAGAGCCGTGCTGAAGTCAGAGTACAATAGGCGTAAAAGCCTAGGATTGATTGTGACAGATGCATCCACAGATAGTCCCATATGAATCGTCAGTGTGTCAGTATATCAGACATGTGAAAACTGGTCGGCCAATCCTTGACTTTTTTGTCTTGGTGCGGTGGTCCAGTGGAAAGATGCCTGGTTGCTGATGCTATGCGGAGTTGCAGTATGGCGGTTCGATCCCCCGACCGGGAGATGGTGATCAACAAATTAAACTAATGGGTGCATGACTGTCGGCTGGTTAGCACATCGAAATTGAAGCCGCACGTTGCCAGTGCGTCAATAAAATAAAATACATATACTGCCAGAGCCGTGATGGAGTCAGAGTACAATAGGCTTAAATGCCAAGGATTGAATCGTGGCAGGTGCATCCACAGATAGTCCCATATGAATCGTCAGTGTGTCAGTATATCAGACATGTGAAAGCTGGTCTGCTAACCTGAGACTTTTGTCTTGGCGCGGTGGTCCAGTGGAAAGATGTCTGGTTGCTGATGCTATGCGGAGTTGCAATATGGCGGTTCGATCCCCCGACCTGGAGATGGTGATCAACAAATTAAACTAATGGGTGCATGACTGTCGGCTGGTTAGCACATCGAAATTGAAGCCGCACGTTGCCAGTGCGTCAATAAAATAAAATACATATACTGCCAGAGCCGTGATGGAGTCAGAGTACAATAGGCTTAAGTGCCAAGGATTGAATCGTGGCAGGTGCATCCACAGATAGTCCCATATGAATCGTCAGTGTGTCAGTATATCAGACATGTGAAAGCTGGTCTGCTAACCTGAGACTTTTGTCTTGGTGCGGTGGTCCAGTGGAAAGATGCCTGGTTGCTGATGCTATGCGGAGTTGCAGAATGGCGGTCCGATCCCCCGACCGGGAGATGGTGGTCAACAAATTAAACTAACGGGTGCATCACTGTCGGCTAAGTTAGCACATGGAAATTGAAGCCGCACGTTGCCAGTGCGTCAATAAAATAAAAATACATATACTGCCAGAGCCGTGCTGGAGTCAGAGTACAATAGGCGTAAAAGCCTAGGATTGATTGTGACAGATGCATCCACAGATAGTCCCATATGAATCGTCAGTGTGTCAGGATATCAGACATGTGAAAACTGGTCGGCCAATCCTTGACTTTTTAGTCTTGGTGCTGTGGTCCAGTGGAAAGATGCCTGGTTGCTGATGCTATGCGGAGTTGCAGAATGGCGGTTCGATCCCCGGACCGGGCGATGGTGATCAACAAATTAAACTAACGGGTGCATCACTGTCGGCTAAGTTAGCACATCGAAATTGAAGCCGCACGTTGACAGTGCGTCAATAAAATAAAAATACATACAGACAGTCTGGCCCTATCGCAATACCCGCTTCCCCTTACGGGGAGAGGGCAATTACTGTCACGAATTCATGAGTGTACATGAACAGAGCAATTTTCAGTTTTAAGGTTGTGAGTATGAAAATGTACACGGTTTCCCTTTATTTGGAGCCTGAACGTGCGTGCGCGCGCGTGTGCATGCGTGCGTGCGTGCGTGCGGGCGTGCGTGCGTGCGTATTAGATACTTGAGTGACAGATTGGATCCCCTCATAATGGGGCCCACTTGCACGGATTTGCCGAAAATTAGCATAAAGGCATGTTCATGAATGCTAGGATTGCGTCTGGTTGTCTTAGAGCCCATCTCCTGAAATGTTTAAGCAGTAGCCGCGTCAGTCATTCCAGTGGCTTATTTTTCAAAGATCGTCTACTCTTAGCCCGCAAATGGGCATTCCTCAAGACTACTTTAAATCCTGTTTTGGCCGACCTGACAGTTATAGCGCTGATACAAGAAGGATGAAAAAGAAATAGAGTACAATTATCCAATATCCAATAACAATGGTGAGTTATGACATTTATTTTTTTTCTGTAATCCTTAATATTTTGAGCAAGAAAACAGAAATTGTGAATATTTATAAGATTCTTAAACTGGTATAACGATACCAGAGTTCTGTATGTACATAAATCTACCACTCTCAGTTTACAGTTTTCCCCGAGAATCTAATTGCCATTTACTTCTACTTTATGATGGTTTTTGACAAGGTGATTTATAAACAGCTGAAACTCTGTACAAATGAAATGCTTACGGCATAGATGTGAAACCAGAAAACTGGATTCAATTATTTCTATTCACGAGGACGTGGCATACTATAATTTTAACAAGATATAGACTCTATGTGCCATTGGACAGAGAATTCGTTACTTAAAGGATAACTAATCTGAACTCTTGATAGCTATTCAGGTGATATAATATGCTACTCATAAACTATGCAGGTAATGTTAAGCTTTTCATCAAGACGTTAAAGAAAGATATTCAGGCTTTAGTAGCTAAATGTTGCTACATTTCTACAACCTATGATGGCTGTCATCATTTACTTTTCAACCAATCAGAAAAATCTTAGCTTGCCTGCCTCGGAATATAGCTCAGTCATAGTGGCGCCAGCTGTAGTCTGGCAGTGTGGTATAAAAGCAATCATACAGGTAAGCGGTTGAATATTTTGAAACTAATTTTACTGGAAATTGTTGCTGCAAGAGGCAGCAACAACATCCAATCAAATCAGTTTCAAAATATTCAACGAGATAAATATTACATAATAAAGAATGTAATGCATTGGCACTTACATGACATCACACACTACCGCTTGAGGAGACAAAATGGCGGCGATCACTGTTCACTGTTCAACATTTACGCGATATTACAAAGCAGATACTTGTGATACAGATAATGGAATGTGACACGATATGAATGATCTGGAATCTATAAACCATAATCTATCGGTGCAGTATAACACTTGAGATGAGATTAGCATCGCTTTAAACTCTACCTGCCATTTCCTCGTATTTCTCCGCACACAAAAAACAGTAGGTCTATTGTTAGAACTGGTGGAAAAAAGCTTGACCAAAAAAAAGAAGAAAAATTAAACAAATCAAATCAAATAATGTGGCTATGTATACACACATTTAACTTAACTGATATAGACATCTTTCAGGACATGGCCGATAGTACGTGTGTCTCCAGAATGCTAGGTAATATGAGTGTGACAGCTCGACACCTCCAATGGTCTTCTTGAACAAACACGATGTGTGTCATCGCTAAACAATGATAATTTATGCTTTAAATAACAATACACCACACGATATATATTTGACTTGTGAATATGTTCAATACAGTTTCTCTTTGTGCCTTTTTCAAGTGTACGAATATTTTGGAACTAATTTGTCTGACAAATACTCAAGTCACCTTATCTTTGTGCCACTTTCAAGTGTATGAGTTGAACTTTCGAGTGTACGACTTGCATTTTGTTGATAAATTTATAATGTATATAATTATGTACATAAAAATCTACCGTCATGAAATTTATTGTGAACTGTAATGCCTCATATGCCTATAGAAGGCCTGAGTGTAATAAAGTGAACTTGAACTTGCTAACATTTGCAAGTCATCACGAAATACATTTACACGCGGCACGGCGTGTAGAATGTAATACATATGCCCTTACTTGCTGAGTATGGAAGACTACTGTTTTAGCTACACCCCGCCCATCTCTAGCTAAGCATCACACACACACACACACACACACACACACACACACACACACACACACACACACACACACACACACACACACACACACACACACACACACACATCGGCCGTGTTGGGATCCATCGATCCCTGCAATCCATGCATCTCAATTTCCAGAAAACTATACATGTAAGCTATTTTGAAACTAATTTGACTGCATGCTGTTGCTGCCATAGTTTCAAATATTCAACAGCATGTTTATTAAATAGTAAAGACATACAATTCGTACAACAACTCTTAGTCCGTCACCATTTAAGCGTTCGTGACGAACTTATCTACGTCATTCATGGCGTCATAATCCTACAGGTTAAGTAGCTAATTATGACGCCATATGATGGATATATAAACTGGAACGGTCCAATGCATAGCAAAGTTTAGAGAGTAGCGCGCATAACGCTTGGTAGGGTAATGTACGTTCATTCTAGCCAGCGCCTTGTAGCAGAGCAGTACTTTCTTTAAAACTATTAAATTACCTGTCTTTGATTAATTCCTTTACCCAGCATAAAATTGGAAATGATTAACATTGATAATCTAGTTCCCGGTCATAGGCTTGTGCGATTATTACTTTGATCACGATCGATTACTTTAATCGTGATCACTCGATTAATCATCCTGGATACAAATTACCCCGACATAACAACAAAAGCATAGCAATGACGAAACCTGCACTTGCGTTAAGAAATGTCCATTTGCAGGCCAAGAGAAGAGTATATATCGATGCTCGAGCCAGTCATTCCAGCGTGGCCTTTTCAAAAATAGTCTTCTCTTGGCCTGCAAATGGGCATACATTCGCTGAGCAAAATGTCTATTTTCGAGATCTATTACATTAAAGAGTAACTAAAAGGTTTTGCATTGCTTAATGAAGAAGAAATTATTCACAATTATTCGATTACTTATTTTTTAATGATATAAATTCACGGTTAAAAAAATAATCGCGATTTTCTATTTAATCACGAATCGTGCGAGTTTAAAATCACTCGACGCACGCTAGAAAATACCTAGGACGCTGTTTGCGTTGTGGCGGAATATGAAATCCATAAATTGGTTGCTGGTATTGTCGTTAATAGAACATTAAAGCTGGTAAACTAAAAGCAATAGACCTTTCCACTGTATCCAACCATCATATGACGTCATAATCAACTACGTGACATATGGAATAACATCACAATCAATGGCGTCATGAATGACGTAGATAAGTACGTCCGTCATGAACGCATAGTTGAAAACGGACTTAATAAATATCCTGTTGAATATTTTGAAACTAATTTTGACTGAACGTTGTTGCTGGAGACTGTATAGAATCGTAAACAGATGTTTCCACCAGTCACATGACAGGTCGCATTACACAGGATGGAACTGACAATATTGAGAGAGAGGGAGAGGGAGGGTGAGGGAGAGGGAGAGAAAGAGAGAGAGAGAGAGAGAGAGAGGGGGGGGGAGGGAGAGAGAGGGAGGGAGGGAGGGAAAGGGAGGGAGAGGGAGAGAGAGAGCAAGAGAGAGGGAGAGAGAGAGCGAGAGAGAGAGAGAGAGAGAGAGAAGGAGGGAGGGAGAGAGAGAAAGTGAGAGGGAAAGGGAGAGAGAGAGAGAGAGAGAGAGAGAGAGAGAGAGAGAGAGAGAGAGAGAGGGAGAGGGAGGTTGAGAGAGAGAGAGATAGAGAGAGGAGGGGGGAGGGAGAGGGAGGGAGGGGGGGGGGGAGGGGGAGAGGAAGTACTGCAGCATGGGATATTGTACTAAGAAAGATCACCATATGTCACAAAATGTTGACCTGGGTGTCAATAACATTGAACTTGAACTAGTATAACTGCATATAGATTTATCATGATGTTTTGTATTAGGCACATACTACTTAAAAACCAAATTTGTCTTTGAAATGTCAAAATCCAATTGACAAAAATAACAATTTAATTGTCTCTATTTGAATAGTCCTAATAGTCCAGTCAAAATAACACAAATTTGACAAAAGCGACTGCAAATTTCAACAGAAATCAAACAACGTAGAATCTGTTATTTTTCTTTTATTTAAACATATTTTTATTGTTCAAAGGACAATAGGGATTGAGTCACAAGTTGTCTCCAACTTAGTTACGACTCGCTCCCAAAAATAGAATCTGTTCAGTAGGATCCCCTACGTGATATATAAAAAATTTAATAAAATCTTTTGAGTGGAACATGTTGAATTCAAGATGGCTGCCAAGATGGCCGTCAATCGAGTTTAATATGGCATACATCTCAAGATAGTTCACCTTAGACCAAATAAATGTATTACGAGTAGTTAGAAACATGCCCCTAATTTACCAAAAAGGTATGGCTTCTGCACCTCATGTCAACTCTACGACGTCACAACCCAACATTTGACACTGAAGTTTGATGTTTACAAGCTATTGCTACATTCACTGGCAGTGATTATTTCTCATTATCATCCAAGTCATCATTTGATCAGTACCGCTGGATCCAGAACAAGCTGACGAATAATCAAGTCCATGACGACAGTAGCATAGTGGGTATCTAGACGCCATTGTTCTTTTCGTTGGAATGTGTTTTTAACCAATCAAAACGCTCCATTTCAGTAGGCTATTGTTTGGAGAACAATGACGAACAGCCACGCACAAATTTGTGTGTATCTGTACGTTATTGTTCTCTAAACAATGGCGAACAGCCACGCACAAATTCTAGATTCTAGAACACTGTCGAATCGTCTGACTGAATATTGCTGTTCCTGTATTCTGTAAATGTTAACCCTTAAAAGTTGAGTATTTTACGTTTTAACGTAGTGGTGCGCCCCCCCCCCCCTCTGTGGTTATCTACCGTTGTAAGGAAAAAATAATAAGAGAGTAATGTAAAAGAATAGAGTTTAAGAGGTGGTCTGCTAATGGAGGTCGTAGGAGTATGAGGTTGAGGACGTATGAGGAATTACGGTAGGATATTGATGTATATTTTGAAAATAATTTGACTGTTTCGTCGCTAATGTTAATTTATTAGTAGACTATTTTGTAGAATATTTAGAGACTAATTTAACTGTAAGCTGTTACTGTCTTAGTAAGCAACAGCTACCAGACAGAGTAGTAACAAAATATTAAAAATAATCTTGCATTAAAGGTATGGAGTGTTCAGTTGGAATGGTTACCAAGACTTGGTGGTGATGGATTCATTGGATTGTATCATGGGTTAAAAAAAGTTAACCCTTTCACCGATGAATTCCCCATATCTCATTTTCATCGATACCATACAGGTAAACTGTTGAATATTTTGAGATTAATTTGACGTTTCTAACGTTAATTTATTAGAAAACTATTTTTGTTGAATATTTTGAAAACGTTTTGACTTTTAACCGTCATTATAATAATAATAATAATAAGTACATTTATAAAACGCTGAATCCATGACAATGCGTGCTCTAAGCGCTAGTGCGTAATAGCTATATCTACTGAGAATATGCTCGTTTGAAAAGGGTGGTTTTCAGTTGTGATTTGAAAATATCTAATGATGCTGAGTTTTTTAGACTAAGTGGTAGATTGTTCCACTCGGTGGGAGCTGCATAAGCGAAAGTTTTGTGGCCATATGTAGTAGAATTTACTTTTGGGACGTTTAGCAGCATCTGATTGACAGATCTGAGTGATCGACCAGGCGAATAGGGTTGTACTAGTTCAGTTAAGTATGCAGGGGCAGTACCGGAAACACATTGGTAAGTCAAGCATAAAATTTTGAAAGTGATTCTCTGCTCGATCGGGAGCCAATGCAAATTCTGTAAGACAGGGGTTATGTGATCATACTTTCGGCGGAGTGATATGATTCTAGCAGCGGTATTTTGTACAATCTGTAGCTTATGAATAAGTTGTTTTGGTGCACCAATAAGCAAGCTGTTACAATAATCAAGTCTTGACGATATTAACGCCAGTATAAGCATGATTGTAGCCTCCTTCGTAATATACCGTCTGATGCAACCAATATTACGTAGCTGGTACGAGCACACTTTGCAGAGATGATTAACATGCTTTTCCATGGTCAGTTCATTATCAAGCATTACCCCTAGATCTTTCACCACAGGTGACAGATTTATTTGGCTTGTTCCAACAGTGATGCATGTCAAGTCTGATTTAGCGCGCCTAATCACCGGACCAACTAGCATGGCCTCCGTTTTGTCATCATTTAGCTTCAACATATTCAATGTCATCCAGGACTTAATGTCCGAACAGCAGTCATTTAGTTGATCTGTTGCCATACTTGCGGCTGATACTGATGGTATAAAACTGTTGATGAGCTGCGTGTCATCGGCGTAGAAATGGCGTTGGATGTTGTGGTTCTCGATTTTCTGTCCAAGTTGCCGTGTGTATAGCGTAAATAATACTGGACCCAAAATCGATCCTTGCGGCACACCACACGTGAGCTTGATCGGTTCGGAGAATGATCCGTTTACGCAGACTGACTGATATCTCTCGGATAGATACGATTCAAACCAGTTCCATACTGGGCCATCTAATCCAAATGTATGACGCAATTGTGATAAAAGTATCTGATGGTCAATAGTGTCGAATGCGGCACTCAAATCTAACAATAGCAGCAGGGAAACATTACCTTTGTCAACAGCACTGCGAATATCATTTACGCACAAATTGTTTTTAAAATACTTAATAAAGCAATAACGTCAGTCGTTTTAGATGTTGCACGATGCTAAAAATGTAGTCATTATGTCTCTGAGGGTTGCGTGTGTTTATAGAATTGTATGTCGAGCATACTTATGCTAAAAAGATTATTTGGTGCGTATGGTTTTAATTTATCCATACGTTTTGAATAGCCATGAGATCAATCTTGAATCGAGATACAAACATACCATGTGTTAATAATGAAAGAACGTGTTAGTACCTTATGTCTCGTAGCACGTGTTTTTTTAGAAATATTCAAAATTACTATTGAATTATCACCTATGTTACTCGCTAGGAGATTTCACTTTGTAGTTGCGAATGCGTACAGCTTTGTGCTCTGGATACAATATTGTATCGTTTCCTAGTTCTTAGCCGAGTGGACATATGTACTAATTCCCTTGGGCAATTATTAGAATATCACGTTATGGTGCGTAAGTGCTTTAGGCATATTTATGGTGTGTTTGCACATTACACATATTACCATTAAACATGTCCGCTTCATTCGCTTTAAGGTCATGTGATGTTAGATTTTGTCTATGCCTGTTTCCTCTTGAACTAATAATGTCGTTGGTATGTACCACGATGAAAGGCGTAACTCATGGTGGAATATGTGGTTGAATGTGTCTGTATCGATGGAAATCTGTTACTGATCCATCATCCACAAGGGTATCCTACTTTTTTCGCATACGTACCCACACACACGCACGCACATGATGCACCAACACACGCACGTACTGCACATACCCTCACAGAATATTTTGATAATTTGTTGCTGAATATTTTGATAATTTGAGTGGTAGCTGAATATTTTGATAATTGGTTGCTGAATATTATGATAATCAGTTGCTGAATATTTTGATTGGTTGCTGAATAAATTGATTGGTTGCTGAATATTTTGAAAACGATTTGACTGTGTAAATTTTAATTTCTTAATTGGCGATGTTAGGCAAGAGAGAGGTGGTCTGATAACAGAGGTTGAAGGAGGAGGGAGGAATGCTATCTCAGCCACCCTCTGCTCGGCATTGTTCTCCACGCATGAGCACGCCTTTATTCGCCTGGTGGTCCTTTAAGAAAATGCATAAAGGTGGTCCCTCGTAGAGGTGTCGCGAGGGATGAGGAGGATGGCTGAAATATGCTAGCGTATTCGTCGAGGCAACGTCTTGCGCGATATCTCTGTACGAATATTTTGAAAATAATTGATAGTAAGCCGCTGTTGGTTTAGTCACCATTAACCTCCTCCTTGGTTTAAGTCATCTAAAAAATGGCAGTCATTTAATTACTAAATTTTCAAAATTGTTATGGAAATGGTCATCGTTGACGATCGATGTTGTATAATATTATATAGATAGTTTTATCTACCATATTTATGTCTTTAAAGCGTCAATCATTTAATTATTTAATTTTTTTTAAATATGAACAAACTCCCAGTCATTTAATTTTCAAAAGAATCAGTGCATTGCATTACACGGGTTATAGTGATCTACGTTGTATATATATATATATATATATATATATATATATATATATATATATATATATATATATATATATATATATATATATATATATATATATATATATATATATTTATATATATATATAATTTTATCTTACGTATTTAAGGCAATTCTTCAAAGTGGAAGTCATTTAATTATTAAAATTTCAAAAATATGAGCAAAATGTGTTCTCCAGTCATTTAATTTTCAAAAATCAGACACGTACACAGTAATTTTTCCTATGCTATTATATAGATAGTGTTATCTATCGTATTTATGTACGCCATCATTGTGGCGTGTATGCGCATTCAGGTATGTGCATATACTTGTTGCCATCTGCAACACGAGCCCGCAAATCTGCAACACACGCCTGGATGCGGCCGCACATGTACGCAGCATTTTGGCATGTATGCGTGTTCAGGCATGTGCATATACTTGTTGCCATCAACATTTACATTTATACTACATCGCTCTACTACAAAAAATGTAAGGAATATCGTGTGAGATGACTATCGTCCTATCAAAAACTGTCGCGTACTGGCCTCCATATAATGACACATACATGCATGCGAAAATCTTGGATATGTTCACGGGCTAGATGCGATGGATCAGTTTGTTAAATGGTTTATGCATATAAAAATCTGTGTGTGTTAAAAAAGTATCCAGGGAAATATGTTTTCTCTGACCACCTCGTTATTGTGCATAAAGCATCTATGATTCACTTTTAATCCTTCAATTTGTATGCAAACGCGTTAACCTTCATCTAAAACCCTAAACATGAAACTAAGTGGCTTCCTACCAGTCATTTAATTTTTTTTAAAAGAGAGCAAAGTACATCTTTATGCGGGTAATATATAGCTAAGCCAAGCGATGGTGTATGCATAATATTATATAGATAATAATCATGCATCTCGTATTTAAGGAGTGGTCTTTAAAGTGTCAGTCATTTAATTATTAAATTTTTTAAATTGTTATAAAAATGGTGGGAACAATATCCACCATCGTCATCGTTGACGAATAGTGATGAGCACACTTGTATCGTTTAACGTATTAATTAGGTGGTCGATGCGGTCACTCGTGGTTGTAGTAAAAAAGTATTTTGAAACTAAGTGGAATTGTGGCGTCCTATGTCAAATTGTCGCATTGAACAGCACTTTTTTAACAGTTTGTGCACACGAAGGCACTAGTGCGAATTGTAGCTTCCTATGTCAAATTAGTATCAAAACTATTCGCTTAAACTACCAATGCGCCATGATTTAGGTTTGAAAAATCAGAAAATAACATCCCTGGAATGAGTGTAGAGGTGGTCGCATAATTGAGGTCGAACGCGTGAGGAGGAGGAGGGATGAGGTATCCTAGTGCGGTGATGCATGGCACGAGGGATGAGGTATACTAGCATACTTGTTTACAAGGCCGGCAATGTGCGTTGTACGAATATTTTGAAAATAATTTGACTGCGGTGTTAGCAACAACTTTCTATCAAATCGTTTCCATGATATTTAGTGAATATTTTGAAAATAATTTGACTGTCTGCATCAACTTTTGCTCAAATCGTTTCCAAAATATTTTGTTAGGAAGTACATCCCTGGAATGTCTGAAACACCTCGTCAGTCAGCCAGTTAAAGGTAATAAAACTAGGAAATTTTACCATGTCCGGGTAGACACAGTATGAATGCATTATGAGTACCTAGTCAATGAGACCCCCGACAACAAAAATAATATAGTTGGCTAACCATTGTCTAGATATTGCGGCCGCAACCACCTACTACCAATACTGACCATCATCACCATCACCACCACCATCATTAACACCATCACCACCATCGGCATCCATTTATCACCACCAGCACCACCATCCACTAAGCACCAACACCCACCACCAAGCATTAACCCCACCCCATCATCCACCACAACACCTATTTTCACCAACCGCCAACCCCACCACCACCACCACCAACAGCATCAGCGCTCCGATTTGTATATTGAGGGATGTGGGGGGACCTGGCCGGGCAGCTACAATCATCAAATCAACATGCACATAAAGACCCAATGTTTTATTTGTATCCATATGTTTACATTGAAGTAAATATTACATATAGTTGCTGTAGCATAAACAAATAGTCAATGTTCTGGAGATCCATTTTATCGATGAATGATTCCTTATGGATCAGATCTATCACCGACAGAATCATCATCATTATCCTCAGCATCTAGATGGTTCCTTATGCACTTCTTGATCAGAAACTCTCTTTTTCGAAAGCTGAGAATACAGCTTCATCAAATCCGCAACATGCGCCCGCAATCCGCATCATGTGCTCGTAAGCCGCAACATATGCCCTCAAATTCGGAACATGCAGACCGCATGCCTCCGCACATATACGCATGCATTTGGCGTGTATGCATGTTTAGCCATGTACATGCACTTGTTGCCATCCGCAACACATGCCCCCCGCAAATCCGCATCATGCACCCGCAATCCGCAACATGCGCCTGCAATCCGCAACATGCGCCTGCAATGCACAACATGTGAACGCAAATCCTCAACATGCAACCGCAATCCGCAATCCACAACAAGCGGTCGCAATCCGCAACATGCAGTGGTGGTGGTGGTGCCTAGTGGTTGGTGGTGGATGTCGCAATGATGGGGGTGGAGGTGGTAGGTGGTTGGTGGGTGGTGTTTGCTGTCACAATGTCTAGACAAATGGATAGCCAGCAAAGCCAGTCATTCCGATGATAATATTTCAAAAATAGTCTTCTGGTGCATGCATGCACACAAGGGTGCACACTGGGGCATGCACACATGCACAGGGTACAACATATAACTAGGAGTATCGCATATTAGCACATGTGCATACGAGCGAGACCTTTATTAAATCCTCATTGACATATCCTCTCCAACCTATAACGCAATTTTTTTTTCAAACACAGAGCTCTCACACATTCCGACCACAATGTCTAGACAAATGGATAGCTGTCAGAGTCCGTTATTCCAGCGATAAATTTTCAAAAATAGCCTTCTCTAAGGATGCAAATATGAATATGAAGAAATTCGCTATGGGTTGGCGGGTGCGTGGGTGGTGGTGGTGGGGTTAATGCATGGTGTTGGGTGTAGGTCGTAGTAGTGTAGGTGGTGGTGGTGGTGGTGGTGGGTGTTGGTGATGATGATGGTGGTTGGTGGGGGTGTTTGCCAGTGCAATGACTAGACAAATGGATAGCCGGCAGTGTCAGTCATTCCGATGATAAATTTTCAAAAATAGTCTTCTCTTCTACCACAAATATGAATATGAAGAAAATGGACATTTTCTTGAAGAAATTCGAGGGTTAAAAGGGTTAATAGCATCCGTGTAATGACGTAACACGAGGTGGTCGCTTAGGGCAGGACTGAATTATATAGTAAAAAACATGGTTATAATGTATCACTGCTCTGTAGCCACAAGGATATATTTATATTTGTAGTAAACGGCCATCTATGATTATCTTACTATGCTCAAAATGTTGCTCTTAATTGTCGTATCTTTAAGCGTCGGTAAACAGCAATAGCCGGTGAACGGGTGTGGCCGTTACTATCAATTTTTTTTAGACTCTCGGTGAGGACATTGTAATATCTCGTGCTTAGAACGAGACGGGTGGTGTTTTAACATTCTTTCATTATTAACATGTGCCATATTTGTAAATCAACTAAGGACCGATCTCACGGCTAATGTGGCAGCAATGGTTAAATTAAAACAATATGCACCAAATAATCTTTTTAGCATAAGTACGCTCGACATACAATTCTATAAACACATGGAACCCTCAGAGACATAATGACTACATTTTTAACCATCGTGCAACATCTAATACGACTGACATTATTGCAATATTAAGTATTTAATAACAATTTGTGCATAATGACGGTTAAAAGTCAAAACGTTTTCAAAATATTCAGCAAAAAATACTTTACTAATAAATTAAAGTTAGTGATGAAACAGTCAAATTATTTTCAAAATATACATCAATATCCTACCGTAATTCCTCATACATCCTCAACCTCATACTCCTACGACCTCCATTATCAGACCACCTCTTAAACTCTATTCTTTTACATTACTCTCTTATTATTTTTTCCTTATAACGGTAGATAACCATGGAGGGGGCACGCACCGCTACGTTAAAACGTAAAATACTCAACTTTTAAGGGTTAACATTTACAGAAAACAGGAACAGCAATATTCAGTCAGACGATTTGACAGTGTTCTAGAATCTAGAATTTGTGCGCAGCTGTTCGCCATTGTTTAGAGAACAATAACGTACAGATACACACACATTTGTGCGTGGCTGTTCGTCATTGTTCTCCAAACAATAGCCTACTGAAATGGAGCATTTTGATTGGTTAAAAACACATTCCATCGAAAAGAACAATAGCGTCTAGATACCCACTATACTACTGACGACATCACCCAGAATGCATAGGTCCACAGCCAAACTTGCGCGTGCATCTCACTAGTTAGAGAAGGGTGTGTGTGTATGTGTGGCAGGGCAGGGCCCAAGTTCGAGTGTACTCGAGTCATTATTCTTTCAGAAACGTTCCTCTGCCTCCACGGTATTCACCTTCCACTGTTGGATCTGATGGAGCACTCTGAGGCTGTGGTGCTTCATCATCGCAGATGTTGGTGGAAACATGTTTGGATGGATGGCTTTTTGCTGATGGTAACAAGCTCCTAGGATCAACGATGCCTCGTCGTGCCAAGATGTTTTTAAATGATATGGTATCTAAGTGGACGTATTGTAGCCTGCAAAAGTACATATGTTATTTACCGTTGTCTCACGAATGACCATGTTTCACCAATCTTGGAGCTTTTACAACATCCATCTAAACATCGAGAATGGTGCTGTCATCACACTTCGAATGCGAATGAGCAAATATTTGTTAAATGGTTAAAACCAATGTATAATAAAGAGCAAAAGGTTTTACAGCACAAGTGGCAATGTTGCCATTGTTGACAAGTGCAAGGAAGAAAAAGAATTATACCAGTGGGATAAGGATTCGGTTGTTTTTTAGATGGAAGGCCCAATGTATTGTTTTCCTTGATTTGTATAACGGTGGTAAAATATATAGAGATGACCTTTAAAGCAGGTTCCAATGCATTTCAATTTCAATTAAATAAGGTCAGTTAAAATATTTTAAAAGAAAAGTGAATTACATGTGATAAACGGTGGCATTTGTTGTGATTTTGTCTTTGTCATGACCTTGATCTTTAACCTTTTAGCTCCAACTCACATTGTCAATAAACTACTCAAGTTTATTGGAGATCCAAGTAAATGAATTAGACTTATCACTCCGCACAGATAGACAGACACGCACGTACACTCGCACGCGCGTAAACATGTTAGCTATCTCCCATGCACGTGGAACGATTGGAATAGTATTGAGATACGTTGTTGACGAGTCCAATATCGCCACACATGCTTGTTGGTGGTAATCATTAAATTACTTCAAATTCAATCAATCGGGACGGTTTTGCCATGGCAGATATCGTTTATCTTGAGAAGTGTTATACAGCTTTCACAATTCTCAAAAATACACAGCTCAATTGGGACATTCTGGGAAACATGGTGAGAAGGAGGGATCCTCCTGTGCAGAACCTACAGGAATTAACAGACGCACTCCATCTTGAATGGCAACGAATACCACAATGGCGTATCAGTCGGTTGGTGACCAGCATGAGACGTCGTGTCCAGGCCGTCATCCAGGCACAAGGTGGATATACCCGGTATTAATAATGACAGTCTCAAACTCGTGCACAGATGTTAAACTTCGTTTTCAGACACCATTAATGACAATCTAGCCACGTGTGTCAACTGTAGGGCAATAGTTGTCAGTTGTGTCAACGTAACCATATTCAAGCCTCGTTTTCAAGTTCAAACAAAAACATACAGTGTTTCCCCACCATCATAATCAGCATTCCTCTAGTTGCATTATTACCTCTTGCACTAAGATGGATGGGTACATAAATGTTTATGCTATTGCTTTCTTCATAGCACATGAATATACCCTCGCATGTGCGTAAAAATAGGGTGGTGCTTAACTTTTGCACAGGTGTATATGTTAATGTTAGAGTCATTTTTTCACTAGGACAAATAGAAATCCTGTAATTTTGACCATGGAGCAATTTGTGAAATACCATTCTGAACAGATCTTCGTAAAGAGGATTCAATTTCAGGCATCGCACATAGAATTCGGAAATTGAGAATTTAATTTCGTGTATTCATGTGTGATATTCTACAGATTTATGTCTACGTTCTAATATTTTACAATTATAACAAGATCTTCTTCGTAGATTTCTACATCTCCGAACACGAATACGTGTAGCTGCTGGCATTAAGGCAATCGCATGCGCACCTGCCATGGTGTAATTGACCTTTCCGGTTTTAGCTATGCCCCGCCCATCATTAGCTAAACTCCACCTATGCCTCGCTCGTGTTGGGATCGATCGATCTCTGACAACCCTGAGTATCATTTTCCAAATAACTATACGTGTAAGCTGTTGAATATTTTGAAACTAATTTGACTGGGTGGGTGCTGTTGCTGCCTAATGCAGCAACAGCGCCCAGTCAAATTAGTTTCAACATATTCAACAGCATGTTTATTAAATAGCAAAGAATTACAAAGACATACAATTCATGCAATGTGTCAGACTGTTTGAGATTTGATCACGGTCTATATATGGAACCATTTGTGACGTAATGATTGTGACGTCATCATACACGCGCTGAGCTGATTATGACGTCATACGAGGTCAGATGATGGATGGATACTCTGGAAAAGTGAATTGACTGAATGCAGGTTAATTTAAAGGCCATCGTGAGATGGACACCATGATTGAATGAAAAACCATATCATTATAGACATAGTCCAACACGGGTATGAAATACCGTGAAGGTCACGCCTCTAAATGGTGTGTTGGTCTATAATAGATTTGGAATTAAGCCTAGAGACATTGTTAATAGTGAATTTCAAGTGTAGTTAAAACATCTGGTAACTCAGAGTTGGGTCAGAGCCTCTGGTAACTCAGAGTTGAGACAGAACGTCTGGTAACTCAGAGTTGGGTCAGAACCTCTGGTAACTCAGAGTTGAGTCAGAACGTCTGGTAACTCTGAGCTGGGTCAGAACCTCTGGTAACTCAGAGTTGAGTCAGAACCTCTGGTACCGCAGAGTTGAGTCAGAACCTCTGGTAACTCAGAGTTGAGTCAGAACGTCTGGTAACTCAGAGTTGAGACAGAACGTCTGGTAACTCAGAGTTGGGTCAGAACCTCTGGTAACTCAGAGTTGAGTCAGAACGTCTGGTAACTCAGAGCTGGGTCAGAACCTCTGGTAACTCAGAGTTGAGTCAGAACCTCTGGTACCGCAGAGTTGAGTTAGAACCTCTGATAACTCAGAGTTGAGTCAGAACCGCTGGTAACTCAGAGTTGAGTCAGAACGTCTGGTAACTCAGAGTTGAGTCAGAACTTCTGGTAACTCGGAATTAAATCCGAACTTGAAGTGACCAAGAGAGTGAATCCAGAATTCAAAATAGTTAAAAGAGATTGATAGAATTATGTCAGAACGTTCAGTACCAGCTCAAAGTGCGAGCTTACATTGACTCAAAAACTTAAGTCTGACCTTCCGATAACTCAAGGAATTAAGCTAGGTAACTCAAAAAGTTCTGTCAGAATTCCAGAGTAACTCTGGTGTGTGTAAGTTAAAATAATGAAACTTACCTTTTATTTGTAAATCTTGATAGCGAAATAACTTTTGTGTCCTCCCGTAACTAGGGAGTATGAGAAAAGTAATTTACGTACAAGTTACTATATGACGACGCCCATTGGGCTTATAATCTCTTCTTATTAGCCCTTTAGACCCGAAAGGTCAAATACAAAAAAAATCATTTACAGTCCGAGACCCTTTCTGTTGAAAATGTTGACCCTAATTTGACTGGGAGCTGTTCCTGTCAAATTTGGTTCGAAATTTCCACCAGATTACATGTATAGGTATTGATATTCTGAAACATCATGGCACAAAGGGTTCATTTTTTACGTAAACCAGCGCCTAAAGCTCGTCAAAATAATGGAGATATTCGTATCGCGTGACCAAGCCTGGCTCAATTTCTGAACAGAAAACAGGTCATTTGTGATATATAAAATATATTAGTACTGAAATGGGTCACTAAAAGCAGCAAAGTGCCACTGGCCACATTTGGCCATCTGAATCAAACACAGGACAATGACAGCAAGACACGTGCGAGAAAAATGAAGTATTGTATGCTATTCACGTAAGGGTGAGTACGTGGGGCGGGTGTGTGGTGGAGAAGTGACCATCAGAACCTGTCCCTTGAAAATCAAACAAGATTCTGTTGAATTATAGGCAAAGATTTGATGCAAAAATACAAAAATGTTGCTCATCAAACAAAATGAGGGAAATGACATCTCAGATCATCTCATATTCATATCTTTCTGTGAGTGGACCCACATCCCACCTCCACCCCTGCTTACTGCAATGAAGGATTTTTGCTATGCCCCGCCTATCTCTAAGTAAGCTACTTTTGCCAGTGTTGGGATCGATCGATCGATCCATGAACTGCCTGACTAGCAATTTCCAGAAAACTATACGATTGAACTGTTGAATATCTTGAAACTAATTTGACTGGGTGCTGTTGCTTTCTACAGTGTCCAGTAAACTTAGTTCCAAAATGTTCAACAGTGTCGTTATTAAAAGAAAAGGCATAACATTCGCACGTTTCGGACTATTAAGCATTTAAGACGGACTAAATCGAGTCATTCATGACGTAATGATTATGACGTCATCCTACACGCCACGTAGTTTATTATGACGTCATATGATGGATGGATAAACTGGAAAGGTCAATTCCTTACTTCACATGGCAGCGTGATCTTTTAATCAGTTTCCGTAACACCTGTCTATAACGAATGCCTTCATACTGGGACCATGTGATGGTAGTTCTATAAGACGATTGGTCGTAAGCCGGTTTCTATGTCAACTTATATTAATGAATTACCTGTCTTTAATGACCTGTCTTAGCAACACGTCCCAGTCAAATTAGTTTCAAAATATTTAACAGAACTTTTATTAAATTGTAAATTCATCAGCCATACAATTCGCACACTTTAGTTACGAACTTTTCGAAAGGTCGAACTTAGGACTCATGGGGCCCTGCACAGTTTCTGAAATGTTTGCCCTGGGGCCCTCGGAACTGCTATTAGAACAATGAGAAAGCTAGGACCCACTTTCAACCCTAATTCTGCTGGGGTTGGTGGGTGGGTGGGTAGTGGTGGGGTCGATGTCAGATGGCTGTGGGATTGGGCCGCATCAGTCTTATACAGTACAACTCAGAAATAGCTTAATGCAATTCAACCACAAAATAAAAAATACTGTTACTTATCTTCTGACTTACCTCTTTGAGCTACGTATCTTCTGACTTACCTCTTTGAGTTACGTATCTTCTGACTTACCTCTTTGAGTTACGTATCTTCTGAGTTACCTCCTTGAGTTACTTATCTTCTGAGTTACCTCTTTGAGTTACTTATCTTCTGACTTACCTCTTTGAGTTACGTATCTTCTGAGTTACCTCCTTGAGTTACTTATCTTCTGAGTTACCTCCTTGAGTTACTTATCTTCTGAGTTACCTCTTTGAGTTACTTATCTTCTGACTTACCTCTTTGAGTTACGTATCTTCTGAGTTACCTCCTTGAGTTACTTATCTTCTGAGTTACCTCTTTGAGTTACTTATCTTCTGAGTTACCTTTTTGTGTTGCTTATCTTCTGACTGGAAGGAGGGAAAACTTCTTTCAAGTGCAATCAGTTTTTTAACCTTCTCCACTCTGCCTTTCCCGTTGCGAGAACATCAAGCTCATTTAGGTGCTTTTTCGGCTTTAGTTTTGTAAGATTACCTGATCGTGACTGACCGCAAAAAACTTAATAAAATCATGGAATGACATGCTGTGCAGTCCGGATTGTTTTTGGCACCCAGTAGCAAAAACTCTAAAGCTTTCTGAGCGGGTATGTCCAAACATTATCAACCACTGCAGCTGGACGACACTCGCAGACAGTCGAACTGGGTTGCAATGTGTATTGAGTACTGAGTCTGAGATTAGGTTCAGACCAGGCTTAAGCCTATTCGGGGCCCAGGGATGATTAGTGTTGGTTCCCCATTATCTGGTGGTTCAAGTAGGTCATGGCTGCTACTGTTGCTCCTTATGCTGCTATTACTACTACTACTACTACTACTACTACTACTACTACTACTACTACTACTACTACTACTACTACTACTACTACTACTACTACTACTACTACTACTACTACTACTACTACTACTACTACTACTACTACTACTACTACTACTACTACTACTACTACTACTACTACTACTACTACTACTACTACTACTACTACTACTACTACTACTACTACTACTACTATTGCTGCTGCTGCTGCTACTGCTACTGCCACTGCTACTGCTACTGCTACAACTACTGCTACTACTACTACTGCTGCTGCTGCTGCTGCTGCTGCTGCTACTACTACTACTACTACTACTACTACTACTACTACTACTACTAGCCCGAAATATAATAAATTCGCTACGTATATGTCAAAATTCTGTTGAATATCATGAAACTAATTTGACTAAAAGATGGTGACAGCTTCCAGTCAAATTGTTCTCAAAATATTCAACCCCTTACGTATATCATGACTGTAAATGCGAGATACTGAGATTACAGGTTCAAATGGGTAAGATGCGATAATTGTTTTTATTTGAGGGTCGTTACATTCCGATGTCTGTTTGCTATCTTATTCTTATATTTAAAAAATTCAAAATCAAGAATCGTTCTAATACTGAAATCATTAGATGTTTCTGGATATGATAGTGCATTGACCAGAAACTCACCGTTGTAAAGCATTACAGTAATAAACATGACAAAAATGCCAAAAGTTAAAAGTCACATAGGGAATATGAATGAATTGGCATTCCCGTAGAGAAATGTATGCCTTCACTTTGTTAAGACTGAGTATAATGGTGGAACTGTAGTGTGGGACGCCCTGTCAGGTATGTACCGGTCCCGTTCGGCTGGTCAGCTGGGTATGAAACGGCCCAGTGGGAATACTCCACGCTCACCCCTCCTCTAGCCACATAAGGCCCGCGCATATACAAGCCATTTGGAAGGAGAATAGAATGACAGCGTCTGTGAGATTGCCCTAAGCGCATGCGCGGCTATGATAGGTAAACAAACATTGCCGCGCTAGACTTTGGAGACTGGCAACTTATGTATATAGTTGCTCATATTATGGCAATTCCGTAATATGGGACCGTTCTCCATGATTTTGATACGCATCATTACCAAAATTGAATGGAGAATTGAAAACTCTGAACAGAAATGAAATCGGTTCAGATCTGGCAAAGAAACGGTAAAGTTAAGACGGACTACTGAGAACTCCAGCTAAAGCGTAGACATCCCCAGCGAGCGTACTTGATCAGGTGGGAGCCAGGCAGATTGCTCTAGCTACCTCTCCTCATACAGAACACGCACTCTGATTGGCTGAGCCCGCTGGCGCGCCCTCTCACCACGTATAAAAGGTGTTCTCACAGTCAGACTCAGTTAGAAGGGAGGCAGATTCCGTCCGATTGGGAAAAAGTTCGTTATCCACAACAGAAACGGTGGTAACAATCAATGGACGCATCCAGCGTCACTGAATTCATGTTTTGACCATAGTCCAAACAAGGACATTGCTTTACGTACCACAAGAGCTAAGCGGCGTGCATTGTCTCGTGCCGAAAAAATAATCAACTAATATGTACTTACCATCTCTACACAATGGAGGCATCCGTCACTCTTAAAGCACAACCAGTATAACGGTGATATGGTGAACTTTTCATTATGTGCTATGTATCACAATCTATTGACCACCAGTAATGGCATTATTCTTCACTGTTCTCGAGTATGAAACATACCGGCCAGCATCCTGCAGAAATTCTCCAGGCGGTAGCTACACCGTGCATCAACTCACACCGCAGGAAGATGGTGTAAAGACAACATGTGACATTTAAATTGCACTGATGACTAATAGGTGCACCACATAGGAACATATCATAGTTACGTTATATGGTTATTAATAAGTATAGTACCACATTAAGTGTCAGATGTGACATCCGCTTTAGTATGATATTGTATATAATAGTAAGCATTATAAACAGTGCCAGCAATTAAAGGGCACCATGGCTAAGTTGGCCTTATACTTCAATGAATGTGTAACTGTAATTAGGCATTCTGCCCATAATGTTAGTTAGCTATAAAAACTACAAAAATATTTGGACTGCAGTACACCTAGGTTACACTATACATCAACAACAAATGCATCACCATGTTTTCTTTCAACGACACCAATTTTACATTAGGACCGCTACTCATGCTCTCTCCGGAGAACATGACATGCAGCCGCTAAACCTAGAACTATGATAGCTCAATAGGATAGGTTTTTGAGCTAGCCAAGGGCGATTACTCTACAAAATGGAGAATTGTTATTAAAAACTCTTCTTCACGGTCAATAAGACTGTTGTATAAATTGTACTACTGATTTTCATAGTGGCCCATTCTTTTAATTAAGCAAAGTAAATGTGTATGCTAGTACCGTTCTTTCCACTTTGGAGAAGATGACTAGACACACAGAGGACACGAACAGCTGGGACGATACGGTCGTGTTCAATTTTCACAGCAATGGCTGCACAAGCCCACTTGAATGTGATCGTTCCGCCATCCCTGGAGGTAGTTTTTTGTGGACACCCGAGATGCAGTGACCGCTCCCCAACCCCGAGGCTGACTGATCAGCAGCATCAGCAGTGGCTATGGCGGCAGCACCGCCTGACAGCAGTGGCGGCGGAGTCACGCACGCCCCGACGGCTACTAGACAAAGTTACATTAGCATGTGGATTCATTTATAGTTTTCTGCAGTGCTTGACTCAGCTTGCAAACGAATTTCACATTCGGTAGCAAAATCCTACCAGCTACTATCTGCGGACTCAGGAATCAGTGTTCTCTTAACAAAAACAATCTGGGATTACGTGTGTTATGAAGTTGTTGATTTAGTTATGGTGGTGGTAGCGTGTATAGGGAATGGGATGATCCATATCGCAGGTATACATACATATGTTTGCTGTTTTGATCTGCCAATCCCGGTTCGGCACCAGGTGTTTCGGCGTATTGGAATTTATGACATCTATGAGGTTTACATAATATCTGGTGCAGAGGAAGTTTGAGATACAAGCGATGTTGATCGTTGTAATGTTTGGTGAGTGGTGATGGGTATATAGGTGTTCGGCACGTAAATGATGATTTTTGCCAGTCCGATTTTGAGCTGGCTTATTGATGATTTCATGTTGTAGCAAGTATTGTTGTCTTGCATACATGTAGATGCTGATGACTTGCTGCTGAATAACATAGGGGGCGCTATGGTGTAATGCGCTTATAGGTGTATTATATGTATTATGCCAGATTATGCTATTCTGACAGGGTGAAGTGGTGATTTCGGCGTGTTACATTCTGTGTGTGGAATTCAAGCCTTGAGGGCAAGTGGTGTTGTCTGCGTTTCTGACATTACGCATACATGTGGTTCGTTGATCACTCAAGGGGATGTGGTCAGGCCATTGGTTAAGGTGCATGAATGGCGATTTGGATATCGAATCTTCAGTATATATATATTCATACTCTATTTACGAGCACAAAACAGCCTTTTCGAGAACAGATTAATCAGGCCACCTATTCGGTTATTGCCAGCCGATGGGGATGGCTTGGCGGCTGGTGCACCGGGGGTCGGTTCACATAGGGAATTCAGTTCTCTCATTCTAGTGGCATGGTTAGCCGCAAGTGATGGGTGGAGTCTGAGGGACAGAGGAAATGTGATGGTTAAATTTGGTGATGACGTTGTTCGTGCCACCAGGGGAGCGGTATTGGGAAATGGATAGTGGGATTGTGGGTAGGAATAGGGGTGGTTTGGGCTGGAATTGAATGTTGCCGAATTTATATTTCCTCATATTCGTCATAACATACAGAGGATCCTCCTGACCCTTTTACATCCAAACTATCTATCACGTATATCACAGCTGGCAAAACACAATGGCTGGGACACGCCTCGGCTTTGGCTTGGGGTAGCTCGATGATCAGTGTAATAGCGTGAAGTGATGTGGAATAGGAAGAAGGTGGAACAACCTTTCTACACTTCTCCTTAGACAATGCAAATAAAAGGTCTTCAGATACGGCTTCCCTGACCTAGTATGGCTGATCTGATGAGGGAGAGGGCGAGAATGGACATGGCCATCGTCCTCATCATTAACCAATGTTCAGGCTGATTCCTGGCTTGGTAGGAGAGGAGGCGAACTTGCACCATCGTGCAGGTGTTTAATGTCGGGCATACGGGTTTCCACAGAAATAGGGGTCTGGTTGCCTGCATCTAGTAGCGCACAAGGCTGGAACTCAAGTGTATGACTGAGGTCAGGCCATCTGCGGCACAGATTTGGGAGGTCACATCTGACTTCTGACTTACTACCACTACGTTTGCAGAATGTCTGGTATCGCAAACCCAAACCATTTTTCGGTCTCATACGGATTGCTATGTACTCGGCTGTCATGACATGTCTTCTGACACTGATATATAGTGGGAAAGGTTCTCTTACAAGCTCATAAGCCTGTTTTATCCCTTGGCGCATGAGCTCTATGTAGAAAGATGGCGAGTTCATTTCACCCGGGATTCTGGGCATGGCTAGGTCCAAGGGTAAGGCTAACTCATGGCTTAACATCAATTTAACAGGAGTAAAGCCTGTACTGGAGTGGACAGAAGTGCGGTATGCGAGATTTACATATGGGAGCCGAAGGTCCCAGTCATGACAATTAAGGTGGGATTCGTTAGTTAACATAATCGCGAAAGTATGGTTAAACCGTTCTACCATCACGTTGCCATGCGGTGTAGTGCACGTCTTTACTATATGGAATAATTTGCAGAGCTCGTCGATCAAACGGCTCTAAAAGTTGGTACCTTGGTCGGAGTGAACTTCATATGGCATACAAAAATGGCAGAACACATTGCTAGCCAGGACGTGTGCCACAGTGGCTGCCTCTTAGTCACACAGAGCAAATGCTTCTACCAAGTTCGAAAAATAGTCTTGGAGTATGATTATATATTTAGTGCCCCAATCCGTTGTATTTAAGGGCCTGAGAACATCAAGAGCCACTCATTCCCATGGCATGCCAACGATTTTGATTTGTAACAGTGCTAGGTGTTGTTGGCCAACAGAACGGTTTTGGCAGAGCATGCATTTGGCCGCCCATTCCTTTACGCTTTCATATATATTTATCCAGTGGAAGGTGGTCTTAATCCTTTCGATGGTTCATTCAATGGCTAAGTGTCCTTCATTGTCATGTAATTGTTCGAGTATCGGAACTCGGAGACAGTCAGGCAGCTATGAATATACATTGAGTACATGGCATTCAGCATATCGTTGATAATAATATTTCGCTGATATAGATAATGCACTAATGGATTCCTAAAGTGAGCGTACCCCCTTCTGGATCCACGTGTATATGTGTTTGGCATGTGGGTCTGTTGCCTGTTCATGAACGAGGCCTTCAACCATGCAATCCTCGAACCAGATTTCTGGGAAGGTGGGAAATGGCTGTGTATCATGTGTTACTGTGGTGGCAATCTCAGCGTCTCCCTCAAGTCTACTTCGGCTCAGCACATTGGCGGTTTCCATGTGATTTGCCTGGGCGATGTGTGATTGTGAAGTTATATGCCTGCATGGATTCTTGCCACATCGCTAGCTGGCCCTCTGTTTTTTTAGGTTTCTGAGCCAGCATAGTGATGCGTGATCTGATTGTAGAGTAAATGGTAGTCCTTCCAGAAAGTGTTTGTAATATTTGGTGATGCGTAACACGGATAATAATCCACGTTTTTATGGTGGTGTAACATTTCTCATTTTTACCATAACCTAATACCTGCTCTAATCCATCTTCTGCGACTTGGGCTAGAACGCCACCAATAGTAAATGCAGAGTCATCCGTGTCGAGGATGATATCTAGTTTAGGGTTGGGATGTGCAAGAATCAGCGGGGATTCTAACTTAGCTTTCAATGCATTGAAAGCATCCTCACACTCATTGTTCATTTGAAGGATCAGTCCTTTTCTGTTATTTGAAATCCTAATGTAGCTGTTTCACTAAAATGGCAGATGTATCATCGATAGTACTGACAGAGGTCGGGGAAGCTGCGAGTATCAGTTACAGTGGTGGGTGTTTTCCATTCTGCCAGTGCCCGAGTCTTCTCTGGTTGAGTAGCCTCAGTGGATATTATGTGGCCCAGGAATTCGAACCTTTCTCTAAAGAAATAACACTTTTTGGGTTTTAGTTTGAGGTTAGTATTCCTAAATCGCTCTAATACTTCAGCTAGGTTGACCAAAGTATGTTCAAAAGTAGGGCCAAATACTATGACGTCATCTAGATAACACAAGCAGATTTGCCACTGGAGTTTACAGAATACCTGTTCCATTAGGCACTCAAATGCTCCATGGGTATTGTAGAGACCAGAAGGCATCTTACAGAATTGGAAAAGGCCATCACGGCACTTAAAAGCCATCTTTTCACAATCGGCCCCTCCATTCCTACCTGACAATATCTGTGCACCTGGTATAGGGTGCAGAACCATCGGGTTCTGGCCAACGAATGCAAAGTTTGATCGATGTGCCGGAGTGGGTAGGCATCTTTCATGATTATGTCGTTCAGGTGCCTGTAGTTGATACAGAAGCACAAGTCCTTTTTACCAGCAAGGATGATGGGACTGGCCCAAGAGAGGAAGAAGGTTCATTGACGCCTGTCCTTAACATATCGGTAACCTGTTAATGGTCCTCTTCTTCCTTGTGTATGGAACGAGACAAGACATCCGAGACAAGATCGACGACTTCACCGGATCATGTCAAAGTGGCTTCAAACGTGGACACAGCTGCGCAGACATTGTATGGGCTCAACGAATGCTCGTGTCGGTAGTCATGTCCAAACACTGGGATTTCCACAAAATGGGCATTGACATGTCACAAGCCTTCAACACAATTAAGTGCCCAAAGATCCTAGATGTACAATGCCAGGCCAGTTGCAATGAAGATGAGCTACGACTAGTGAGACTACTGCTTGCAGACACCAAGCTGAGAGTACGAGTCAAGTCAGTGAAGTCTGTAGAGTTTGAGACATCAATCAGCTCCCCACAGGGAGATGGTCTATCCTCTGTGCTCTTCACCTGTTACCTGGCTTCTTCATTGAAATCCGTGCAGGAAAATTCCACAAGACCAAACACCCCGGTGTCAATACTGGGCATGGCACTAGAGATGGAATATGCCAACGATGTGGACTTTATAGATGAGGAAAAGAAACCCCTTGACGAACTTCTCCCAACAGCTGCAAGCAAACTAAAAATTGAGAATCTCTTCATGAATGAATCCAAAACAGAGTTCACCCACATATAGCTATCTACAAAGCATGAAACTAAAGAAAATGACGATCCACTCCGTGGCGGCGAACCATGGACGAAAAGTAAAATCCTGGGCTCACTGTTTTGCAGTACTGCTGACATTTCTGCATGCTGCATCATGGGGAACATCGCTTTTCAGTCCTTCTGGAAGCTATGGATTCCTAGATCAAAGATGCCCTTGGTAAAAAGACTACGTTTATACAATGCAACCTGCGTATCCTTGATGATGTATAACTGTAACAGCTGGGCAGCTCCAAAGGCAGCTCTAGACAAACTTGACGCCTGCCACCGCAAACACCTATGCACCATCACTGGACACCGATGGCCAGAGAGCATAATTTCCAACGATGCACTATACAGGATGTGTAATATGCAGCCGCTGTCTGTAAAAGTCGCCCAGCAAAGATGGTCCATGTTTGGCCATGTGCTAAGGATGTCAGAAGACACACCAGCACAGAGAGCCTTTGAATTCGCCCTACTCGGAGCCAGCAAATAGAGAGCCAGGAGAGGACGTCATTGCATAAATCAGCTGAGCGTGCTACGAGGTGACATCAAGAAGGCAGGATTAGGTACACTCAAGTCAAGAATGGACCTGAGGAAGGTAAGGATTTTGGCTGAGGACAAGACACAGTGGGCAAAAGCGAAGAAGGACTGATTGCAGCTGTAGGATGTTTCTATTACTACAGCTGCAGAATACAGTAATCATACATACATATGGAAAGGCATCGAACTGGTTGCCAAATGGGTCGGTTATGTCCAGTGACTATGGAGTAATGTACTAGGTGTGTTTCTCCCAGGTCTAGATTGCCTAATGAGAAACTTTCCCTGTACTCATGTAATAATTGGCATATGCCACGTTTTTGTTCTATGCTTAGGCCCAGGGTGGTGCGTTAGCATAGATTGTGCAAGTGTCCAGCTAGGTTGTCATGAGTTAGTGGCGACGGTGTATGCTAGTTTGATTGTCTGTTCACCGAAATAACCTCGACTAAGTGGCCACAGAGAACACTGGGTGCGAGTGTGATAGTGTTAATTATTCAGGTTGTGTGATTGAGATCTGTCGTACACACCACCCAGCTGCCTTGAAATTTACATTGCTACGTGCTGGATTAAAAACTGGACTATTGAGTGGGCCAGGAAATATTGAAATTTTATGAAGAGGCAATTATAGTTGCCCAGGCAAGAGCGAATGATCAAATATTTCAATATACAGTACATTATCATCATCCTTACACTAGAATGTGCAGTCGATGGCACACCATCGCAAATCCCACATGCTTGTACCAGCTTTGACGATGTTCTGCACCTGACCTAATGCAGAACCTAATGCAAACATCACCTCGCAATCCACAATCATATGAGTAACGTAGCCCGCAAAGCAAATTTGGTTTCAGAATTCTACCAACTTTGCCATCCGGTCCACTCACATCCTACACACACACACTCACGCACGCACGTACACACGAACGCACGCACGCACGCACGCACGCACGCACGCACGCACGCACGCACGCACACCGCCACCACCACCTCCCCACACCCTCAACCCAGTCCCCTCACCTCATCCTAGGTATGCGCCTAATGTGAACATTGTCTCACAGTCTGCAATCTTATGGGTGACTGATATACATCTCTGCGCCACTCTCCACCCCGCCCCCAGTTAATAGTAGAGAGGTGATGCAGAGGGACTCGAGGACTAGTATATTTACAGTCCTCATATGTCCGTGATGATTACACTAAGCTAATTATGGACAAAACAGGTTATGAATCACGATTTTTCACTGATGGTTAATAGTCAAACTCTGAAGATATGATTTCATCGGGCCAAGCAAATATTGTCCCGAAGATCACATATATTCAGGTACAATTTTATATGGTTTGGAATGTGAAACATCTACTCTTGAAACTTCAGTAGGTGATAAAGTGTTAAATTTCAATGTCAGCAAACTACTCTGTATATTTGAATGTCGTCACCAAAAACCTTGAAAAGACGGATACAAATGTAATTTAAGTTCTTCACTGGAATGTTTATTCAAGGCTCCTGGGGGACATGTAATGAAACAATGTACTTAGCACGATTTCAGCTATTTTTGTGTCTTGTTATTTTAGTCACCTTTCCTACTCATAGCTAGAATTATCTACCTGAAGGGCATCTGAGTTATGAGAAGGTGTCTCAACTATGCTTATTGAGACTAAAAGGAATACTCCCAGGGCCAGAATATTCAAGCCTCAGGAAAGGTGTTAAACAACTAATAGCAAATAAGTACAATTTGTACAAAATGAGAACGATTGCATCAATCAATAGACATATGTGAATATCCACAAACACCTCAAAGATGATTACCTGAACATGGCCATGAGTATTAATATCCACGTGCCAACGTAACATTGCCACAGAGGATATTAATTCTCAGGCCTAGATACCAAGTAAGAATGAGAAGTTATTTCAGAAAGTATATAACATTCATCATTGTAGGTGGAGTTCAACAAAATGACAGGTATGTATCATCCTCAATGGACTACGTGACCAAACCTCAGGATTAAGATGCAACTATGAGAAGAAATAACTAAAGATAAGATCATTGGAAGCAGCAACTAGAGCCACTCAGCAAGGTGAACCTGCTAGAAAGGACGTTGTAATCAAGTGATCGAGATATAGGGCAATAGTGTCGCCTGTCCTTCGAGTGTAAGAGGAAGCGAATAAAAATATATGCCATTAGAATACACCATAAAATGAGAATAAACAATTGTGACGAATCTCCAAGAAATGTGCAAGTATTTACGAAGAAGTATTTCCATTAAGCGAATCTGTTGAATCAGTACAGTGGCTTCCAAGAGAGCCAGATGTGCCAAGAAACTTAGAGAAAATCATACACGCAATTGCCAATTGTATGCCAAAATTAACCAGGATCAGATACCAAAGATTCATACATCTGTGAGGCGATTTCATTTTTGCTGCAGACACATTAAAATGGTTAAATTTCCCCCAAGAAAAATACCCTGAAGGTAACTGGACTGGTATGTGCGTGCAGATAGGAAACTGTACTGATCTGCGGAACATGAGTGCTGCTGATGACAGACAAAGTGGTCGAAGTCCTGTGCTGACAGAATATGGGTCAAATTGCCTGTCAACAATAATACAAATGTTGTGATACATAGAGCCTATATCAGGTGGCTCCTCTTTGAGTGATACCGGCTGCATCGATGTTGATGGCTCAGTCTTGACCATCTCTAAATGGCTTTCATTAATGCGCTCTATGGAACCTATATCAGGAGGCTGCTCTTTCAGTGACATAGGTGTCAGTAACCTAGCCATTTTCTTTTAGCATGGATGAAGCTGCCACATGATAGATCTTGGCAAAGACATAGACTCATTTTCAGGTGGTTCTTCCTTCACTGACCCAAAGGCTACCAGTTGGGAATGAAACAGATCAACTGACAGCGCATGTGTTTGACGCACTAGGGGCACAGCATGAAGGACATCTACATTTGATAAATCTGATATAACGTGACCCATGATCTGTGGCATTGCAGAAACCAGTGTTGATGATGACATCACTATGGGTGTACAAAGGTCATGGTCACAGAATGATGTGGAAGGTGGCGTCTCAGATCTGTGCTCCGGTACCCTGCACTGCTTATATACTGCAGACTCTAATAAATCTGGACCCATCATCAGGGTTAGTAGTTCCTTATCCATGGCAAGCGTGGTTGCCTTTCGATTATCCACACCCCAAAGAAAAGTCTCAATGGCACTACTTTTGCGAACACCATCTGGGGCAATGGGATAGGCATCAAAAGTTGTGTCCTCTATTATATCGACAAACTCTACCAGAGATAAATCATCCTGTTTCGTTATCTGCAACATGTGGCGTTGACCCTGCATGTGCTCAAACCAGTCATTTATCTTTATGATGTAACTATTGACTAAGTTGAAATGGTGTGAGCGCAGGCGGAAACAGGACTACTTCCCTCCATCACATCAATAAAGCAGATGTAATAGTATTGGAGGAATGAAGAAAATAGATATTCGGATATATAGATATATAGCTTTATAGTCAAATTGAAATCAACAGGCAAAGACGACTGAAAATACATAGTGTGTATGTGAAAACACTAATGGAACACCGTCACTTTCTCACATCTCAGATGTCACAAATAAATTTATCAAATCAAACTATATATTTAATATATAAAGATGCAAGAAAGTTACACCAAAATATCTCTATAATAACAATACAATTATATATGAACACAGACAAAATAACCTTATGAGATCTTATTATAGAACCTTGCTACATGTAGTCATAATAAGTTGGATTTAATGGATTGGTCAAACCGCTTCTAACAAATAGCTATTATAATAAGCACCAATCTTTATTGCAAATATTTTATTCAGATCTGAGTGCAGGGTTGAGTGAAGAATTCTACTTGAGGCTTGAAATGTCACATTCCCATGAGAATTTTACTCAAATGAACACTTTGAACTTGAACTTGAACAAACACACGTTTTGCTTTCATGAAAACATATTACAATGTTACATATTACAATGTAATTTGCATTCTAAATAGTATATTCAGTAGACAAATATTTCAATAAATTAGCAATTTTAATACCTGTAAATGGTAGTAATAAATATTATGTGTCGTACCGCAAAATTGAAATAAAATGGCCCATTTCATGGGCTTAATTGCAGCAGAGTAATATAACTTCCTTCTGTCAACACAAATTATTACGAAATTTTTTGACATTGCGTTTGATTATAAACTCGAGGTTAGTTTAATCAATCAATCAATCAATCATAATTTATATCCTGCTATGACAGGTTGTTTGGGGTTTTTAATTTTTATCTGAGGGTATTGGTTAGTGTACCGTTTTTAATAGTTGGTCTGATACCAATCAGGCTTTATATCAGCCACAAGGTAATCATAGTATAACGGTTGAGTGCTCCATAACTTATCCAGCCTAGATTCAAAAGATAATATTGTTTGGGCTTCAACTACGTGTTGTGGTAGGCTATTCCTGAAGTCTATAACTCAATATTTGAAAGAGTATTTTTGCAAGTCGAGTCTTGCTTTTGGGTTGTATAACCTTAGACTATGACCCCTAGTTATAAGATTTTCTCTTAACTGAAAAAATTCACAGATTTCTGGGTCATATTTTTTAGTTAGGATTTTGTAGGTCTCTATCATATCTCCCCTTTTTCTTCGATATGCCAAAGTTGGTAAATTGAATATTTTAAGTCCGGCTTCATAGCTTAGGTATGACAGGCCTGGTACTACTTTAGTTGTGCGTCGCTGTACATTTTCCAGAAGGTCTATATGTTTTCTCTAATGAGAACTCCATGCCTAGTTTGCATATTCGACATGAGGTCTTACCAATGATGTGTAAAGTGTTTTAAACAATTTTATGTCTAAATGCACAAATGATTACGTTTGCCTTGTTGACCTTATCAACAATATGTTTTGCAAAGGTCAACTTATCATCAATGATAACACCAATATCTATTTCAGTGTTAGTGAATTCTATAGGTGTACCATATTTTAGTAAGGTGTATTTGTACTCTTCTAAGGACGATTTACCAATTCGCATGCATTTACATTTCTCTGCATTGAATTGTAAGAGCCACTTATCTGACCAATCCCCTAACAAATATATATCTGATAGCATTTTAATCTATCTGATGTGGAGTTTAATTCCTGAAACAACTTTGGGTCGTCTGCATATAAATATTTTTTATACAATTGGGTAGGTCGTTTATATACAAGATAAAGAGAATAGGTCCCAATACAGAGCCCTGGGGGATTCCACTGTATACAGGTTTCCATTGTGAGTGCTCTTCGTTAATTATGATTCTTTGTTTGCGGTCTGATAGAAATGATTTAATCCAATTCACAATTCAGGCCCTATATTGTTTTGGGCTAATTTTTTAACAAGTCTCCCATGAGGCACCTTATCAAAGGCCTTTAAAAAGTCAAAATAAGCGACGTCAGCAGTCCTCCATCGAGAATTTGTGTCCATTTGTCTATAACATGTAATAGCTGTAATAAAGTTGATCCACCAGGGATGAAACCAAATTGATTTTTACTTAATAATCTGTTCTCCTCCATATTTATCATTATACTATCTCTTATAATACTTTCTAACAGTTTACATAGTATGCTAGTTAAACTTATAGGTCTATAGTTTCCCACATACTTTTTGTCTCCTTTCTTAAATATGGGACTTATATTGGTTTGTGTCCACTGTGTAGCTAGGGGACCAGTACTCAAAGAGTTCCGAAAAAGTATAAAACTAAAGGATTTATCACAATAGTTATCAACAGTAGCAAAATCCATGATTTCATCATTATATTATATCTACTTCTCTACCGTCACAATATTTGAAGAAGAAGAGTAACCAGAAACATTTTGAAATCATTAAAACAATGAAATAATGAAAGATTTCAGAATTAATGTCAAGATGGCGGGAAATTTAAATGACAGAGAAAACCTTTTTCTTTATTTTTTACTTCAATTAACAACAGACGTCATCCAATTTGTTCTGACAGCAATGTAGTGCTTTTGCACCACGTCTATTACAACGTACTATGCAATTGAGGCATAGCTTTGACCTCTGACGCAACTTTGGGAGTATGTCAACTCAGTAGGCCATTCAGATATCGTCTGCTTCGTGGACTCGAGAGGCACGTGATGATGTCACTCGGCAATCATCGGTGATATTCGTATGCAAGCCGATGATGCATTATGGATCAGCACCACGTACACTGCTAATCAGCATATATTTACAGGTACCAGAATCATTGAAATAGGCGCAGTAACACTAGCAATGTCAGCATCTATAGATCTATGCCAGAAAAGTGTCTGTCAGCTATACCGCCCCTTTAACAACTACAACGTCAGTCACCACCAGTCATACAGACCACATCTATAGGGAATACCTAAAATATTGGGAGATGGTATATTGTGACGTAAACGATGATGTCATTAGGCTAATGACGTGATATGACATCACAAAGGCACTGTTGGATAGCCGTTGGATGATTTTATATGAGCTGGTTTGGCCAATCTGGCCTTATGTTCCATAGGAGGTGTAAAAAATAGTTTCAATAGATTGCTCTGTTAGAGTGCTCTGTAACAAAACTATTCTATATGGAACGATAATGTTTGCTAAGAAAATGTTATCCCAGCATCTTTTGTGCAATACGCTTATGACGTAGTATATACCGCTGTAACGTATGACGTTGTTTCGTGTGCAATTACATCACAGATTAACACATGTTTTGTTTTTTGCAAGTCACCGCCAAACATGTTTCATGAAATAGCAGAGCGCTCTAGCAAAATGTATCATTCTGCAGGAGAAACATGCTTCTGCAGAGCTATTCTAGAAAAGAGTGCTTTGTTAAATTTTCCTTATGGAACGAACTCCAGTTATTCATTATCAGTGTACGCAGCCCATACACCATTTTTCTCCTACGACAGGAATATACAGCACACGAACAGTATGTTACAGCATGTTGTTTCTGGATGAAAGGCTATGCCTATGAGTCCAGCTCCTTAGCTTCAATACTCAGTAGCAAAACTGCTGCATTGTGTCTCTAATTAGCTATCTCCAGATGTGCCTCGAAATTATAGACCATTTCCTGGTTCGACCATTGCCTGTCCAAGCGTGCTTCGAAAGCCTTCACTGTCAGTGCTTTAACCACTTCCACAATGCAGACTGTTCCATGGTTCAGCAACTCGGATGAAGAAACTGATCTGTCTGAGTCTAGTCTTTGCTCTCTGCTTGAAGATCTTAAGGTTGTGTTCCCTAGTGGCACTAGACTAGCAAAGTGGTATGTGCGGGCACACCTCGCAATCGTACACACCAGTTAACATTTTGTACGTCTCGATCATATCACCTCTGAGTCTGTGGAACGTCAACGATGGTAGCTTCAGTTTTTTAATCTCTCCTCATAGCTCATGTCCTTAAACTCTGGGATTAGTTTAGTCACCCTCTCTGTACACGTTCAATGCTGACTCTGTCTTTTTGACTCAGTGGGTGCCATACTGTATTCGCATACTCCAGGTGTGGCCTCACAAGTGCCATGTACAGCCAGTTGAAGCTATCTGCGTCTAGGTAGACAAAAGTTCATCGAATCATCCCCATGATTTGTGTCAATGTGTTAATTTCTTCATTAAAATGCTGCTTAAATGTTAACCTGCTGTCAATGTTAATGATCAGGTCCTTCTCATTGGTCACTCTTCCCAGCTTGTGTTCTGCCATTTCACCAGGGCTGCCTCTCATAACATAATCGCTCTCTGCGTCTTTATGCTTTCTGCCCACTGTCATAATCTTACACTTATCTGGGTGGAACCTGAGCAGCCATTTATCTGATCAGTCCTTAAGCTTGTATACGTCAGACTGCAGCAGTCCCTGACCAGCTTCATTCCTAATTTGTCAGCAGAGCTTCCCGCATACATGTACGTATCAGAGGTGAGAGATTCTTGTAGATCGTTGATAAACAATACAAACAGTACAGGTCTCAGCATGATACCCTGCGGAATCCCGCTTAAGATACTCATCCAATCTGAAGCTGTGCCGTTTACTATAACCTTTTGTTTGCACTCAGGCAGGAATACTGTGATCCATTTATGAACCTTGCCAGTTATGCTGGACACCGTAAGCTTTTGCAGCAGTCTCTTATGAGGCACCGTATCAAAGGCCTTCATGAAGTCAATGTATACAACATCAATATTGCTGGCCATGTCAAGTTGGTCTATCCATGTGTCCAACAGCTTTAATAATTGTAGCGATGTCAATCTTCCATTTATGAAACCAAACTGCTTACTGCTGATCAGGGAGTTTGTCTTCACGTGGCTTATGATTTGGTCTCTGACTATGGTTTCAAGCACCTTACAAGGTATGCACGTGAGGCTGACTGGTCTATAATTGCTCGTAACTTTCTGGTTGCCCTTCTTAAACAGTGCAGTAAGATTTGCTGTCTTCCAGTCTTGCGGTATCTTCCCAGTCTCTTATGCTGTGTTAAATAGTATTGCTATAGGCTTATATTAACGCTGCTCATCTCTTTCAGCAGTCTCGGATGTATTCTATCTAGCCCAGGCGATTTAGCAATCTTGGCTTCCGACAGCGTCTTCCTCACTATTTCTATAGTGACTGTAATCTCCTCTAATGATGCTTCGTATGATTTAACAGGTATGTCTGGGATATTGGTATGTGGTTCTCTCGTAAAAGCACTTGAAGAAAAACTTTGAGACTACTTCGGCTTTGCCTTCACCTGTTTTTGTTACAACTTCTGTCTCATCAGCGCTAGACATAACCAGGTCTGCAATGGCTTTTGTGATCTTCATCTTGCTCTTGATGTATTTCCAAAATCGTATTGGATTGCTTTTGGCCTCTCTGGCAAACTCCATTTCCATGTCTCTCTGCTTTTTTACTGGCCATCGCCCTCACCTTGTTCCTCTGTCTAGTATTATGCTCTCTGTATTTTGATTGATCTCTTGTCTCTATATACCTCTGCCAGCATCTCCGCTTCTTTCTTATTGCTTGTAAAATTTCTCTGTCGCGATGGGATGATTGTGAGAGGGTCTGACAATCTTACTCGGTATATACTTCTTTTCAGCTTCCCGTAATATCTTCAGAATAATATGCCATTCAGTTCAGTTCAGTTCTGTAGATCCCGCCTCTTCATTAGGCGCACCCAGAAAATACTGGTATTTTAATTTACTAGAAACATCGCAAAGGTTTTTGTTTTTAATACAGCAATTACATTCATCATTGTCAATAAAATCACGTAATCATTGATGCTCTACGTTCAAGTTCAAGTTCAAATTCATTTATTTTTATATACAATTTGTAATTACACAACAGGTGGGCCACCAAAGGCAGAGCCTACATAGACAGTGGGCCCCTACAAAGAACAAAAAAATATTATACATAAAGGACTGATACTATAAAATATAAGATATAATTAGCTCACGTTTAAGTTAGTCCTAAAAGACATAAACAAGAAAGTGACATGGGACAGATAGACAACATATTTACAGGTACATAGAGAGGTGTGCTTGTTCATTAAAATTCATCTTAACATTATAAGTTCATCTGAGCTTTAATTTAGTTTCTTATTTTGCCATGTAGTGCTGATGGTGGTTGCAATTAATGTCAATATTGGCGGTGGTGCTATGTGGTGAAGGTGGTGGTAAAAGCATTAGTAATCTGGCGATTACTATTACGACAATTATTATTATTATTATTATTATTATTATTATTATTATTATTATTATTATTATTATTATTATTATTATTATAACCATCATTAATTATTATTATTATTATTATCATTATTATTATTATTATTATTATTATTATTATTATTATTATTTTTATTATTATTATTATTATTTTATTCTGGTGACTGGGTGCAAGTATGATAATGGCATAGTGGTGTTTTTGTGGATTTTTTGCTGTATTTTGGGTTTTTATGGCCTAGTACTTTTTTAATCATATTTTTAATCTTCTGTTTAAATGACCTTGGAGAAACAATGTCTGTGCGTGTCTTTGTATCTGTGTTATTCCATACTTGTATTGCTATATGTGAGGGTTTTTGTTTTGCTGCTTTTGTTTGATGGTGTCATGTGTGCAGGTTATTTCGTGTTCTCGTGTTGTGAGAGTGTATTTGTGTATTGACCGTAAAGATACTGGTTAAAGAAGAGGGTAAGTTACCATTGTGGAAGTCTCTTAAATTGTGTATAATTGGATCCTTCCAATGTCCTCTGAGTTTTAGAATTTTTTAGACTTTAAAGATATCCTGGGCACCTGCTGTGTGTGCAAATAATTTACTAGATTGCTTTTGTAGTGATTTTTGGGTTTTTTAGTTTAGCTTCAGATGTGTTAGTCCAAATAGCATTACAGTAAGTGATGTCAGGAAGTATTATTGTGCAGTACAGATTTTTAATAATATTCGGTGTTAGATATGGTTTTAGTCTGCGTATGATCCCAAGGCCTTTTGCTACCTTTGATGTTACGACTTCAATATGCTTCTCGCATGTCAAATTCTTATCCAATAGACTCCTGAAAACTTGGTATATTAGGCTTCATGTGTTATCTGGTTGTCGATGTAAAGCTGCTTCCTTTAATTTATTAGATTTTGTAAATAATATATAGTTGGTTTTACTCACGTTTAAGGGCAGTTTGTTAACTTTAAACCAATCCATTAATTTTGCCATTTCATTATTAACATGTTTGTAAAGAATTTCTATGTCCTTATGGCTGCAGAAAGCATTTGTATCATCTGCAAAGAGGATTAAAGACAGATGGTTACAGACTTTGGATATGTAATTCATATACAAGAGAAACAGCAGAGGGCCAAGAACTGAACCTTGGAGTACACCACACACTACCTGTTTATATTCTGAAATGACTCCATTGAATTGTACACATTGTTTTTCGTTTGACAGGTAGCTATGTATCAAATTCAATGAAGTGCACAGTATTCCATCGTATGCAAGCTTTTGTAATTGAATCGAATGGTCAATTTTATCGAAGGCTTTGGAAAGGAGCAGAATACACAGAAAGTATGGTCATTACTCCCTAGGAAGACAGATCATTTTTTAATCATATCCACAATGGCAATCATAGTAGCGTGTTTTTCTCTGAAACCATACAGAGATGGATATAAGGTGGAGTTTTTGTTTAGATAATTGGTAATTCTACTGAAATACAGCTTTTCCAGGAGTTTAGAGAAGAGTGGACGTTCCGAGACAGGACTATAGTTAGTAAAGTCAGATGCATCTTCGGCTTTCTATAAAGGAGTAACACGTGCAACCTTAATCTTCCCATAATCACATAATCACATAGTCCTCTTCTGTTAGATAAGCTATTGGGCCTGTGACAGATTCTCTCGTTCATCTTCTTCGATGTCTTCTTGCACCTGTACATGTTTGTACTTGTAGACCTCAATGAGGTCACCAGGTAGCCGTCGATAGATTAAGCTGGGCAACTTCAACAGTTTCAAACGCTCTTCATATTGTAGCTCTTTAAAACATGGAATAATCTTTGTTGCCCTGCGCTGAACATTTTCCAGTAGTTGCACATCCTTATTGTAATGAGGTGACCACACCACATTTCCGTACTCCAGATGCTGGTGTACCAGGCTTTTGTACAGTAGCACAAGCGTGGTGGGTTCTAGGAAATAAAAGGATCGCCGGATCATACCAACTAACTGGTTTATCCTTATTAGCCGCTTTCTCTGCATGTTTATCAAATGTGAGGGCATTATCAACATGTACACCAAGATCCGTCTCACAGGTTGTCTCTTCTAGGGGCATTGTCTGGTTGTTGTCTTACATGTTGTACGCAAATTTGTTGTTTGACCTGCCCAAATGCATTACCTTGCATTTTGATGCATTGAAACGTAGCTGCCATATAACGGACAAATCAGTTAGCTTATTTAAGTCTTCTTGTAATTTCTGTTGGTCTTCTTGTAAGCTGATCGGGAGAAGAGCTTTGTGCCATCTGCAAATAACTTGATCATGCGATTCACTACGTCTGGCATATAATTGATATAACAGGTGAAGAGGGCTGGACCCAGGATGCCGCTTTGTGGTATGCCACTAAGAACTGGTGCCCATTTGGAATATGAGCCATCAACAGCTACATGTTGCCTTCTGTTGTACAGGAATGCTCCAAGCCATCCTAAAACGTCACCATCTACCCCATAGCTTTGCAGTTTTCCTAATAGGCCTTGATGCAGAACAGTATCGAAAGCCTTCGCAAAGTCTAGGTAAACAACATCTACTTCTCTTCCTTCATCAATGAATCTGGTACACGAATTTATACACTATAGCAGCCGGCTGGTGCATGAGCGGACACTCATGAACACATGCTGACAGTCAGTGATGCAATGTATCACGTGTTTAATCAACTCATCTCTGATAAAGTGTTCCATGATTTTGCAAATAACTGATGTTAGACTTACGGGTCTGTAGTTACCAGCAGATGACTTACAACCTTTCTTGAAGATAGGTGCAATTTGTCCATTCTCCCAGTCTTTCAGTACCGATCTTTCCGACAGTGACCTGTTGACCAGCAATGTCATTGCTTTAGCAATAACATGGATGGATTCTTTGAGGACTCTGGGATGCAGCTCATCTGGACCCTGAGACTTAGATACACTTGGGTTATTTAATTTCTTGAGCACATCAGCTTCCTGAATGACGAATTTCTCCAACGTGTTGCACTTTGCTATATTTGTAAGTTGCAGTAGATGAGTGGTATCGTCATGTGTGAACACACTTGTGAAGAAGCTGTTAATTTCTTCTGCCTTTTCTATGTCTGTTTTGGTTACTTACGCATCACTGCTCTTCAGATCAGCAATACCTGAGGTTGTTTTCAGTCTGGACTTGATGTAGCTATAGAATACTGTCGGTGGTGAGTGTGTAGCGCGGATCGACCAGACGGGTACAGGCCGTCCCAGTTAAGCTGGTTAAGAGATGGCCGTTCCAGGTATATTCCGAGCACGCCCCCCCCCCCTCTCCCACCACCCTGGGTAGAATGCACGCATGTATAAAGCCATATGCGAGAGGTAAAATGGCTAAGTCCGTAAAAGTGCATAGCGCGCATGCGCACGCGTCAGAGCGTCGTTAACGACCCATGTAAATATTGGGAGAGAGTGCATGCTTAAGGTGTACACGTGATTTTCTTAAATCACTCTTCTTGTCGTTCTTGGTAGCGATTTGGAGCAGAATGAAACGAGAATTCGAAAACCTTTTACCTGTTTAAAATCGGACCAGAAATGGCTGAGCTATCCATGATTATTTGGCTTAAATCATTTTCAAAATATTCTCTTGACGTCATAATCGCATGTATGTACTGAATGAATGGAGAATGCGTTGTTCCCGTGATAGCCACGTCACCCATCCCATCTGTGCGCTGATTGGCTACTGCTAGCCCGCTGATTGGCTGGAGTATTCTGCCTCTGACGTCGCGAGCAGTATAAAAGGGGCCAGAAAATGAGAATTGAGAGCACAATCGGCGGGGGAGCCGACACGACACCACAAGACTGCTGGACCAGTGCAGGTTGAATGCAGGACAACTGCAGGTTGACGGTGATTCCATCGATCATCATCGTGGTGCCATTCAGATTTGAGATCCCCTGCGCCGGTGAGCGGTCTTGAAAGTCACCACATCAAAACGCATTTAGGAAGCTCTCAGATGGCCATCTGAGAGCTAAAATAAAACTAATGTTAGACCTCCCTTGCCGGAACTTTCTAAAGAGGAGTCTCTGTGGATGGGCCTTGCGGGCCTATGTAATTCTACATTATGTAGAGCCTCGTTGATTCTTGGTGGGTAACTCGCCGGATCTTCCTGACCATGCTGAAAAGTGGTAGCAAACCTACGCACAGCATGTCGTGTGTTATTTAACTTTAGACCACAGCCTGGTGGAACTCTGCCCGATACACCGCAAGAGCTATGTGATATATCCTGCATGATGTACGCAGTCATGTACATGCATATTTAATTACTACTGTAGCCATCCTTGTTAATGGGCAACTTTCAAGCCACCGTTACTGGACAGACACTTTATAACTTTCCATATAAATTATTGTAATAGTTATTACGACTAGCTAATAATCATCATGCTTCAGACATTCTTCTTCACAGTTTTGAGAGTGAGCCGCATCAACAGTCTGGATGCGGAAACCTTCCCATCGACTTCTGGATCGTGCCACCTCGCGCTACCCATCAGAAGGAAGCACATCGACACCTGTGAATTATGAATAGAATATATACCGATGACTAATATGTACTCAAGTAACTATACTATTGTCTTATTGTACTGTTATTGTTTTCCGCAATATGTACCGACGACTATTAGGTACCTTCCTGGTCTTAGGACCACATTATTATATTTTCTGTTTCATATCGTACATATTCTCCTTATTTCCGTGCTTACAACTAATGAGCACTATAAGATCCTGTGACCTGTTACTGACAGCACTGTACTAGTTAGTTATGTACTTGGCAAGAAGCCATCCTAGTTATTATGTTTTGTTTATAGAGAAGCTCTAGGACGCAGTATACTAGGCAATACTATACAGCAACACTTTTCCACATCACTATATTTCCCCCAGCATCATTTTTACACTGAGGTCGCTGATCATATGCTCTAATTGCTTGAATCTGACATGTGATCGACTAAACCTGGCTATTCTAGCTCGGTAGGATAGGTTTAGAAGTAGTTACGGATGATCTCTCCATAGGAGACGCATTGTGCAAGCCTCTTTTCTGGCAGTTGCGGATATGTAACACCGCACACCGGTAGGTTGTTTAAATTGACTAATTACCATACATCCTCTTAATAATGATACGAGATTATCTTTGTCTACACTCCTCCAGCCGCAAGCCTTGTCAACTGTCGGGACTCCTAATCGACATATTGGTGGGATCCGACTCTGTGAAACTATTGGGGTTTCCGAGCGGTGAAAAGTAATGTGTCGATTTCACATAAACGCCCCCAGTATCTTTGAATACCAGTTATATTAGACACCCCCACCAATGTAGAAAGCACTGTGAAAAGAAAATTATGTTATATTATATTAATCCAGCCTGCAGTGCATCTCTGGGCATTCTGGCACATAACCTAAAGACAGGTAAAATGTTGGTTCCGTAACATACGGTGATGGACGAGATGCAGATATCCATCCAATTCTGTATAGTGACTGGGTGCGGTCTTAGAACCCACAACGCCCGCATGGGAAGGTCACTAGCAATGGATATATGCCTCTTACTCCCCACAATAAAAACTTAATGCGCTTTCTAAATTGCGTTTGTGAATTGTAACCCATCCTGGTGATGTTATATCTGGTTATGCGGGGACGGTGACTGGATCGACATATGATTTGAAAGCTGTCACTTCGTAACATGTACGCTCTGTTTTTCTGACGGAGATGCCATGCGGGGTGACCTTCGGGAAGCCGGGCATCTTCACCAGTCTGACCGTAATGTCTAAAGATAGGTAGGAATTCCATGCCACTTGCGGCCATAGCTCGGAATCGTATCTAATAGCCAAATGGTAGGTTAGAATGTAGCACAAGGACCGCATAAATAAAGCGGCAGCTACCAATGCAGTATCTTTAGACATCCATAAGACGATGACCTGAGAATTCTTAGGAAATCATTCATTCCGCCTTCACGTAAACCAGTGTGCATCACGTTTAATTATAACTTCACTAGGCTTGAACCACCGCTCTTAGCTTTTTGGTTTGAACAAAAGAGTGGGCCTTTTTGCCAGCTCTTTTCCTCCGCTTCGGCGTAGAAATCATGTTCCTGTGACGGAGGCCCGCGCGAGGCACTTTCCTCTCACCACAATCTTATTTTGTATGTGCTAGGGGTATAAGGTTTATATTAAACCGCATGAGTAGCCTCGTTGTGATGCTCCCTTACGGGGATACCTCTGCAGATTTATGGATCTGTGTGGTATCTTCGGCGAGCCCACATAGAAAGAACACCAGATGGCTCTATGTATTGTATTATTCTTGCTCATTCACTGACAAACGAGTAGTATTGTGTGTTTAGTTATTATCCTTTTTAAGTTATTATCATCATGTCCAGACTTTTAATTTAGTCAATGGACCGTCATACCGGTGACACGAATAGTTGGAATGCGACAGTGAGATTGAATCTCGGCGGTAATGGTCGCACGGCCCCACTGGAACATTATCGTTCCACTAGTTCCCAAAGCCAGTCTTTTTTATCTTCCGGAGAGTCACAATACGGGATCGGCAACGCTGAGAACTGCAGCTAACCAGCCCTCCCGCACGCCGTGCACAAGCGGTGCGGCCGAACGGAGTGAGTCAGCTGACCAGCGCGTACCCGCATGAGCTACAAGAGCATTCGCCGAACAATTGTCGTGCCCGAGCGATCCAGTCTCAATGAGATGATGAAGCGTTCATGATTTCAGAGTCAGGTGACTCCATTGGACACCTTAAGAAGAGTACAAAAAGTGCAGTGGTGAAGTTAGTGCTGGAGAGAATAAACTAAGAGGGTGTTAGTTAGTGCAAAATGTTAGGGGTGGCACCAAGATCCAAATGGGTCTAAAGACTATCCTGTCTGCAAAATTCTTAAGGGAACTGTGATGCAATATAAAGAGAAGACCAAGCTTGCTAAGAAAAATCGATTTTAAGCCAAAATGTTGTTAGTTGAAAAGTTGTTGGCCAGCCATGTAACTTAATTTGCAATCTGACAGAACAACAGTTCAAATACCAACAAATGGAAAACCCTAATGAACTAATAGCTAGCTAATGTCTCAAAGGTCAAATTAACATACGGTGTCCCAGAAAAGTGTAATGGTTATCTCGAAAATCACTTTTAGAAAGGTCAATTGAAACTGACTAAGTGATTGGTATCAAAGTTGAATGTTATAAATAAATGTCACTTATTATAAACAATAGGTAAGGTAGATACTACTGATAACAAACTGGCAAGTAAATGGTGCACAGATTAAATGCTGTAGTGATAGCGATTGACGCACTATCTGGCAATAATACTCCAATTTAAATTCTATCCAGCTTTGATATAACTACACATACTAATGGGGTAACAGTGTTGACACTATCTGGCAACAGAATACTGCGAGTACAATCCGGCAATGACTACCAAATAGAAAGTACTCCGACAATGCTCAAGCACTAAAAATGAAATGACTGGGCTCAGCGATGTTGTCGAGTATACAAGTACCAAGTATGAACGTAATCCGGCAACAAGTACCAATTGGAAAGAACTGACAACAAACTACTGTCCTGAAACCTAACAAGTGGAAAGGAAAACTCACTCTACAAATTGACTAGAACAACCTGGCATGGAAAGCAGAGATGAGCCGCTGATGAACCATGAGGTGAATCAGCAGAAGAAGATTACTTTGCCTGCAAAGCTATTCAAATGTAATAAGAAGGAGGATAAGGACGCCAAAGAAACTTAAATTCTAGGGAAGCTGCTTACTGAATTAATTTAGTAAGACTATTGATTTTTAGACTGTTCTGAGGCTAACTTCTTAGGTTATAGGAGTGCAACCTAGCTATTGAAATAGCCTGGGCAAATAAATCAGATGTATAACTTAATTGTAAACCCTTAATGTTGAGGAACATTGTTCAAATGTGTTCTTGAAAACACATTTAACCAACATTCATCACAAGCAAAAGTTTATACCCTGCTGCTTTACTTTCGCACTCCCTGCTAAGATGGGCAAGCTTTCCCTTGGGTCCTGGGTTAATGTGATACCAGACTATGTTTTGAGCATCCAATGGATGTTGATACCGAGAGCCAAACGTGTGCCAATTTGGAACTAATTTTAAAGTACCCAGTCAACGTTTTACTAAATTAATCAAAAGCAGCCAAGAGAGAACTGATAAGCACCCTAGGTTGCTATCAGATAAATCTGGTTCACCTATCCTAGCTATAAAGATGAAATATCCGGACAGATTCATTGGCTATAGTTTTCTAGTCTATGATGTAATAGCGCTTAAATCATCACTAAGTGAGGAAGGAACACCTTAATAAAGATTTAAGCAATGTACAATAAAACTTCAATAAATGACATTCTAGAAATAACTGTAAATCCCCTAGTGAATATGTATAATAAGCAAATCCGCTCTGTGTATGCACTAATGAGTTATGTTCCTACGTGGTGTAAATTCATAAAGTAGTGGCGAATATCCACAACAATAAGAAGTTTCTAACACAGTTATAAATAGTACCTAGTATAACAATGCACCTTATAATTTTGAGTTAGGTGCTTAATACATTTATAAAATGCATGCACCTTATAATTTTCATTTAGGTGCCTAATACAGTTAAAAAATAGATGCACCGTATAATTTTCAGTTAGGTGCTTAATAAATTTACAATAAATTCATAAAATATCGGTACCATAAATACATGACGTCATTATGTACAATTACCTTCAAATTGACTGGAGTACAATTACCTGGAAATTGACTATAGATCTCTAAAAAGAAAATCCTAATATTACAGTTCGATGAATATAAAAGTCATCCTGGAATTTTTACAAGAGACACTTATTTTAAAACTTATTTTGCTTCTGGTAGAAAAAGGAGTAAAAAATGGTGCCTCTTCAAGTGCGGCATCGTAGAAGTCCTTGCTTCGGGCGAAGCGAATAATCAACTTAATAACACTACAATAAATTAAGGCCCTAACTTACAAAATCTTTTAAAGTGCGCTTATCACATTCAGAGTTAAAACAGCCTATGGGCACCGTCTGCATAAGATACGTGCCCTGGTCTCTCTTCTCATTTATTTTAACACTGGCATACTAAAACATGCCCCAAAACTATTTCAAAATCTCAAGTCCTAATTACATAAGAAGTTACGTTTTAAATCAGCTAAATATTTACCACAGGCAAAGACTTCTAGCCCTATAAATGTTGGTGTTTTTATTAGTAAAGTCAAAAGCAGAAGAATGGCTATATCATTTTCCTACACCTTGAAACATTAGCCCGCACAAGCTGTCATAATTAGACGTACATCCAAGACAACGAGATCTGTGATTGGCTGAATAATAAGCTTTAAGCCAATCACACTCTCTAATACAATTAAAGCAAATGTCACGGACTGTATAAGAGGACATATACGACTCAAGTTTTGCATGGTCAGAATGTTAACCCTAAATCACTGATGTTGAAACACCCACAAGGTAATTGAAAATTTGGAATATGCATCCAATCACGCAAAATAAAATGCTAAATGACCTGTGTTGATCAGGCACAAAGCCATTACATAAATTTCACTAAACATGATGAGAATTTTTCTTCTTCTTCTTCTTCTTCTTTTCGATCGCTGGTATCACACTTGGAGAGCCGTTCTCAAGATGAAATCTGTGGTTTTCTGCAGTTCTTCCACAGGCCCATACAGCTTTTCAAGAAAAGAGGTTGGCAAAGGCCAGATCTCTTCTCTCAGCAGCTGATACGTACTGCAACATTGAAGTATGTGCTCTGTGGTCTGTTCTGCTTCTCCACAAGGACAAACGGGCGATGTCGTATGGTGGAACCGCCTGTACATGTGTTGGTTTAGTCTGTTGTGGCCAGTTCTGAGACGAAAAATGGTCACTTGCTCTGGCCTCGAGAGATGATGGTAGGCATCTTCTGATTGAGGTGTTCTATAGAGTGACTTGATGATAGTCTTCATCTCTGTATGGGTAACCATGTTTTCTGTCTGATTCTCTTCTGCACCCACCTTTGCCATCGTGTCTGCTTCCTCATTTCCTTGGACTCCACAATGTGAGGGGATCCACTGCAGTGCTATCCGAAAGCATTTGATGGTTTGTAGTGCGTCTTCAAGTTGTGACAGCTCACCTTTGATGATAGCCTCAAGGACGGAGCGGGCATCAGATAAAAAGACAATCTGTGCAATAGGGTCTGCTGTTCTGCTGATGGTATTAGCTGCATGAACCAGGGTTTCGACTTCAGCTCTGTAGTTTGTGCAGTGTTTGCCTGTCGGTATTGCAGCTGACTCATGTTGTCCGTTTGGATACTGTATGTGCAGTCCTGCACCTCCGCTCCTAATTGCATCTTTGGCTAATCCATCTGTGTAGATCCTTATCCATGTCTCCTGAGGGTACATTTCTTCCAGCATGGCTAGGGTCAGGGCCTTCTTGCTCACATCACTGTGTTCATCTTTGGTTGTGAGATGAGGTACTGTGGTGCGAATAGCTATGCTCTTTAGTTTGTTTGCCCAGTGTGGAGGATCAAGGGTGTGGTTTGGGTCTTCTATTTGTGCTGGCAACATTTCTTGGCGTTTCCTTTGAAGTGCTTTTGTCTCTTTCACAAAACTTGATCTTTTAAGTCTTCCTGATGACAGCTGTGCTTGCCTGATCTTCATCGGGTTCGCAAGTTTGCTTCCCTGTCGGTTCACCGCGTTGTGGCCTTGAGCAAGTCACTTAACTCTGAGTTTCTCCGGTCGACCTAGCTGTAAATAAGTACCTGCGATGACACCTCTCTGTGCGCCGTATGAGGCTGCACTGCCAGACTGCTGGGAGGGGACTACTGTCAAATGAACAGGGGATCAGTCAGATGTATAGTGCTTAGAGCATGCAATAGCATGGAGTCCAGCGCAATATAAATGTACTAATCTAATCCAATCTAATGTAACTTTTGCTTTTTATGTCTTTCAACTAGAGGTTCGCAGGCAAGAGTTCTCACCATGGCTGTTACACTGGATTATCTCAGCATAAATGGTCATGACTTACATTGACTGTGCTCTATTTGGTGTTGCTGTGTGGGGCCAACAACCTTCCTCTTTGTGCGCCTTGTTGTATAATCTATGTTTTCGCCTAATTTGGCCTCTCACAGATCTTGTGAGTTATGGCAAGTTATAGCATTTGAGTACAAACCATTAAATAAATAATGGACTTCCTTTTCCTAAATTATTTGTCTTGGATAACATTTTAGCCTAGGAATATAGGTTTGGTTGTATTTTTTTCGGAGTCGATCTTCTTCTTCTTCTTCTTTTCAATCGCTGGTATCACACTTGGAGAGCCGTTCTCAAGATGAAATATGTGGTTTTCTGCAGTTCTTCCACAGGCCCATACAGCTTTTCAAGAAAAGAGGTTGACAAAGGCCAGATCTCTTCTCTCAGCAGCTGATACGTACTGCAACATTGAAGTATGTGCTCTGTGGTCTGTTCTGCTTCTCAACAAGGACAAGCGGGCGATGTCGTAAGGTGGAACTGCCTGTACATGTTGAAGATTTTCTGATTCCACCTCTCTTCACTCTTATTCTATCTGTACTACTATCTAATTCCGCCTTCGAAAATACTATGATGTGTGATTGCTGCGACAATCCATCTTTCCGAAGATGCAACTATCTGGTTACTGGCTCGCCTCTTCACCCAGTTGGATGAAGATATTTATATTAAGTAACCGGGCCTATCTACTGCTCAGAAGATGCGCAGGAACGGTACAGGGTTGCCCTGTACTCTGGAGTAACTTCACACAATACCAAACTCTTGCCTTGTGAATATACAAGGTGATGTTTTATTACTTATGCTAACTATACATTAACTTATTAACCAAGGTGACTTTTGCTGCCACGGAATTATCATATATCTGTTAATTATACTTATGCAATTGATACGTATTCTACTTAGTTCTATTCGCAACTTGATTACTCTCAACCTACTGTTGATCTGCCTATCAAGATTACAACGGCCATAGCAACGACTTATTATTCCGAATTACCACTACAAAGCAACGTACTGCTTGGTATCAGAAACAGTGAATATTACCTAACCGAATCAACGATGATAAAAGATTACCTATTCCCTAGACCAGGTGCCTATTTTGTACCATTTCAGTTTCCTAAAGTTCCATACATATTACGATATATAGATCTATATATATCGTAATATATAGTTTCGTCCCTTTCATCATTCTACGCAAGATATAACCACCGTTTGATTGGATGACATAACTAGGCCTCCAATCAACATCTGCTTATTTCTTCCTAGAAGTTCCTAACTATTCCAGTTGGTCGTCCTGACCAATCCCTGTTCGCCTATCTCTCTACTTCACTTTGAAACTTAGTTCTTTTGGTTTCTCTGCCACAGAGTTTGCTTCGATGCTCATTGATTATGACGTCATCCTGACTAATCAAACTCTGGGCTTCTCTTCGTGGGAGATACAGTTAAACAGGGTCAAAGCGGTGTTAGCTGGTTCTGATTTGATGCGATCTGTCAGCTAACTAACAACATTACAGAATGTGTTGTTGTTGCATGCCTTCCTTTGATAGACATATAGTTGATATACAAATTTCGATTGTGTTATTAATTCCTACAGGACGCTACAATGCCTCTGTCCTGTCCCTTGCCTATTGTGGATAATCCTGTAGGAAACGACCGTTAACAATCCCATGAGCTGTATGATCTCCTTGCCAGCTGGTGTTGCTGTACTTTCTTCAGGGAGTCGGAATGCCGACCGTCAACAACTAATGTCAGTCTGTCACCTACTATTCTTGTCGATTCCTATTGATTCTTATCACTCGATTATTTACTCAACTACTGGCCGAAATGACTGCTGAACATTATAAAAGTGTGTGCCGATCCCACAGCAACAACTTTCATCTTCAACTATTGACAGATTCCACCAACTCAGAACCGTCGGTTCTATTTCATTCCTAGCTTATCCTACATAATAATTGAATCTAGTTTCGATGTGGTTTCGCATCGTTTTCTACGAAACTGTTTAGCAGCAGCACTGGTCGATGTCAACCAGTGCAGCATCCTACTACATATCTAATTTTCACTCAGTTCATTAGCTCACCTGGTATTCTCAAATATGAATTTCACTGAGGTCTTACTCATAAATATAAGACGTCTAGCGGGGTCATGACTTCCCACAAGACAATCCGATATCTACAATGTGTTGGTTTAGTCTGTTGTGTCCAGTTCTGAGACGAAAAATGGTCACTTTCCCTGTCCTCGAGAGATGATGGTAGGCATCTTCTGATTGAGGTGTTCTATAGAGTGGCTTGATGATTGTCTTCATCTCTGTATGGGTAACCATGTTTTCTGTCTGATTCTCTTCTGCACCCACCTTTGCCATCGTGTCTGCTTCCTCATTTCCTTGGACTCCACAATGTGAGGGGATCCACTGCAGTGCTATCCGAAAGCATTTGATGGTTTGTAGTGCTTCTTCAAGTTGTGGCAGCTTACCTTTGGTGATAGCCTCAAGAACGGAGCGGGCATCAGATAAAAAGACAATCTGTGCAATAGGGTCTGCTGTTCTGCTGATGGTATTAGCTGCATAAACCAGTGCTTCGACTTCAGCTCTGTAGTTTGTGCAGTGTTTGCCTGTCGGTATTGCAGCTGACTCATGTTGTCCGTTTGGATACTGTATATGCAGTCCAGCATCTCCGCTCCTAATTGCATCTTTGGCTGATCCATCTGTGTAGATCCTTATCCATGTCTCCTGAGGGTACATTTCTTCCAGCATGGCTAGGGTCAGGGCCTTCTTGCTCACATCACTGTGTTCATCTTTGGTTGTGTGATGAGGTACTGTGGTGCGAATAGCTATGCTCTCTAGTTTGTTTGCCCATGGTGGAGGATCAAGGGTGTGGTTTGGGTCTTCTATTTGTGCTGGCAACATTTCTTGGTGTTTCCTTTGAAGTGCTTTGGTCTCTTTCACAAAACTTGATCTTTTAAGTCTTCCTGATGACAGCTGTGCTTGCCTGATCTTCATCGGGTGGTTGTTGAACGATTTGAACTTTGCAGCTTGGATCAGTGCTTTGCATTCCCTTCCTTTGCTAAGTGGGGGGGATGCCTGCTGTCTGCTCCATTTTTTCTATTGGTGTTGATCTCATTCCACCAGTGATGATGCGCAGTGCCTGGTTTTGTACTCTGTCGAGGTCTGTTGATGAGATTTAGCTGCTGTCATCCATGAGCTGGATCCATACTCAAGGTGTGGTCGTACGGCACCTAGGTAGATGGTCTTGAGGATCCTATCATTGGCACCCCACTTTGTTCCTGCCAGCTTCCTCATGATGTTTAGCTTTCTTCTGGCCTTTGCCTCTGCGTTCTGGTGAGATGAGAATTCAGAAATTGCAATCACTGGCAGACAGAAAGGGTTAACAGGCAGGCTGACTGTCGGTGTCATTTGATATGCAAATTTCTGCACCAGCCATGTTCTGCAATGCCGTCACAGAGACAGACATTCGGTAATGGTTTAAGGAAAATGCCCATGTGACAGGCAATATCTAAAAATAAATCAACAACCGAACACGTATGGCAAACAATAAATAATGCACGTACAGGCAGACATTATCTAAAATGTCAGCATAACCAGAATTCTGTTGCATCATGAAAAAGGAGCTAGATTAATTGGGTGTTCCCCAGAATCCATGACTGAAATTAATGCAGCTACAATTATCATCCCAGCATGTACAAACGATGACATTACACAGGCCGAAGTTTGACCCATTGATGTCACAAAATCCGACCTACATAATTGTTATCATTCAAAACATACTAGGGTAAATGAAAAAGGCCGATTCTAACCTGAAGATTCATTATTACGTCAGAAAACTAGCCAGACATAATCAAATATGAAGGAAAGCCCAGACATCGTATCTGAGTTCATACAAACAACAAATCAATAGACGTTTGCCATGGACTCATTGACGAGAACCGCTAAATCTGACGATGTTCATTTCAATAATATAATTATCGAGCTCTAGACAAACCATGTAATCCAAAAATGACTATCAGATAATGTAGCTCATCACCAAATTTATTGAATTAGCTGATAATAGGATACAATGTCCTACAAAGATGTACATGTTATGATTAGGAGATTATTGGTAAAAATTGTATAATGTAATGAAAATGTATCTCTCTGAATCAAACGAGCCACACCCAGCGCATGACAATGTTGGAAATAAACCTTGTGTAGGCTAAGCCAATTTTCTATAAATTTCTGTATTAGTGTTTATAGTTTCATAAAATTTAATACAGTTGATTGTAATTTTAAAATACCCCCTATTGTCCACGTGATTCAATGAATTTAAGTCGAATGGTGTATTTTATATACGCAAATAACTCGGTGAAAACGTTACAAAAATATATAAAAATAATGCATTAATGTTTCGGCAATTGGATGGGCTTTCCAATGATATAGCATTTAAATAGTATAATGACTGGTTTATCATAGCAACGGTTTAAATTGTGGTGTATTTTATTGCAAAAATACCTCAACGCGGGTCGGTGGCTTGTTGGCGGCGGTACCATCCAGCAGTTTTGCTCTGAGCGTTGATTTAGGGGAATCCCGGCGTAATGACGTCATTATGGGAAAAGAATCAGAATCAGAATATTTTATTGGCATGAATCTACATACATATAGATATAACCAAACATCAAGTGACATGAAATATGTACATGACGGACAGAATATGAGTATATGAATATATAAAAATATATATGTATATAAATATGCAATCTATATTATTTACTATTTACAGAGCACTGGAAGTTACATTATCCTATTGAGCGTAGAGCGTATTTATCCCAAGAATATGGCTTGGTACTCCCAAAACGAAACGCAGTGGGTCCGTAGGTCTACTGAAGTCATGGATGGTTGAGAAATACTAATTAATTATTTTGGAGAAAACTGCTCACACTAACCCTTTTAACAACCAATGAAATGGTAAGTGGATTCATTGAGGTGCGTGCAGGTACAATCTTTACGTTGAATATTTTGAAATTAATATGACCGGAAGTCATTATTGTAATGGCTTCCAGTCATATTAGCCCCAAAATACTCAAGAACTCTTGCTTGTAATAGCCCCAGGTTCAAGTTTGGGATCCATTGACTTCAGATTGTGGGGTCCCTGTGACCTCGAAATTTAGATACAATAGGAAACAATGAGTATGGAAAGGTGCATGATTAGGGATTAACTCCAGAAGGGTGATGGGCCGATAGACGGGATTTACTCAACAAACAAGATAAATTGTAACGATGACGAAAACTAAAATTGCGTATTATTATTCCGGTAATATCCGTTAACCTGTTGATGAATCCATTTATTTAAAGCAATTGCTTCCTCTTTGAACGGCGGATAAAGTCACTTAAGTTGGTATAATCTATTATGTACGTTTAATTAAATAATTACCAGTTTTCGAATGCACCGAAATATGGAATGGGTAACCAAACTCCATAGGGCCGTGTCGCTGAGTGAACTAAAGCGTTCACCTCTGCCGCAAGAATCAAATCCAAATGTTACAGTTTCCATCCCGCACTCATGCATGTGGATAGGTGTAAAAACCCTGTCCTGAGGCTGCCGCTACGTGTACGTATACGTAAAGCCGATCGTCTCATCAGACTCGTGCCTGGGGAATAACTCGGGCAGTGGCAAGCATTTATTCGGCAGTCGGTCATGAATACTCTCTCAGATAGTGTAAATAATGTAAATAAATTCATAATTGCACGTCTCTTGATTGGTTAGGCCTATCAATAAAAATATTGTTCTGATTTCACTATCTACTAGCCTCTAGGCTTGCACGATATATTAAGATAAGATTGATTTGCAGAATGCAGGCTAAAAAGCCTCTATGATCCGTTTTGTGTTAAGCTGCTATAGAGTTAGGCTGCTTTGATAGTTAAATCTTATTTCTTGGTTTGCCCAGTATGTGTCTAATCTGTTCTTGAAGATGTTTAAATTTTACAATTATTATCGATAATACTGAACACAGGCCGTACAGTCCTCTATACACAGGTGCATGAGTGACGCTAGGTTTTGAAATGGTTACTTCATGGTGAAGGTGCCTCGAAGTTAAATTTAATTTGTGATGTGATCAGATAGTGAATTCCAGGCATCGATTATTCTATTGGTAAAGTAATGTTTTCTGAAATTGTGTGAAAAACAATGTTTCTTTAGTTTATATGTGTGTCCTCTTGCTATTGAATTGTTTACTGTGAAAAGATGTTTTATTAGATGTGTGTCGTAGTAACCGTATATGATTTTATATAATTCAATCATATCTCCCCGGTGGGGTCTATATTTTAGAGTTGGGAGATTTAGTCTCTTTAGCCTGTCAGGGTAACAGCCCCTTCAATGATGGAATCTGTCTGGTTGCCCTCCTTTGAACATTTTCGATAGTATTGATATCTTTTTCTTTGTATGGGCACCAGACACTGTTAGCATATTCAAGGTGAGGGCGCACTAATGCTTTGTACAGCCAGGTGAAATTGTCATTATTTAGTTATGTGTAGGTTCTGCGAATTATTCCGATTATCCTGTTGGCTTTATTTACCTGTTCCTGTATATGTTTTCGAAAGTTACGTTGTCTGTCTATAAATATGCTTAGATCTTTTTCAAACTCAACAGATTCAAGTGGTATTGGGAGACCATCCTCTCCGTGTAGGTAATAGGATCTGTTTTCAACATTTTGTTTGCTTTTTATTTCCAGAACTACATTTGTTTGGATGGAATTTTAGTAGCCATGTAGAAGCCCAGTCGGTCATGGAGTCAAGATCGTCCTGTATTATTTTACTGTCTGTTTTGTCTTGAATTTCTTTATAAATCTTTGTGTCATCTGCGAATAAGTAGATTTCAGAACTGACATTATCCGGTAGGTCATTTAGATAAATAACAAACAGGATAGGGCCTATCACACTACCTTGTGGTACCCCGCTGGATATATCTTGCCATGCAGAAAATTTGTTATTAATCCAGACTCTGTTTACGATTTTTTAAGAATTCCCTTATCCATTGGCACATTGTATCACTAAATCCATATGCCTTCAATTTGATCACGAGTCGTTCATGTGGGACCCTATCGAATGCCTTCATTAGGTCCATAAATACTACGTTTATTTCACTATTGTTGTCCAATATTTTTGTCCAGTGGTCTAAAACATTGAATAATTGCAGTGTTGTTGACCTCCCGGAAATAAAACCAAATTGTTTATTAGTGAGTAGATCATTTGACGTTATGTGCTTTAATATCTTATCCCGAATGAGCTTTTCCATGAGTTTGCAATCTACACTTGTAAGGCTTATTGGTCTGTAGTTGCCTGGGTCCTTTTTATCCCCCTTTTTAAAAATTGGTGTAACGTTTGCAGGTTTCCAATGGGTAAGTACACATCCTGAGACAAATGATTTGTTGAATATGATGTTAAGCGGTTTATGTAGTACTTCTCTTAATTCATATATGAGGCAAGGATGTACCTCATCAGGTCCAGGTGATTTAGAAATGTTTATTGATTCCATAATTTTAAGTGTTTCGCTGAGGCTAAAGGTAGTGTCACTAGAGAGATCTGTGTAGTTTCGCTTAGGAAGGTGTGGAAGCGTATTAGTATCTTCATCAATGAAAATAGTAGTATAGAAATTTGCTAATACGTCCGCCTTGTCAATATCATTTTTTACTGTCAGGACTGTACCATTTGCTTCAACCTCAAGTTCAGGTATTCTGGAGGTAAGTTTTCTTGTACGGTTGACATGATACCAAAATTTTTTATGATTCGTTTTTACACTTCTGACCATTTCTTTTTCTTTTTCTCGTTTAGCATTTCTTGTGAGTGTCTTAAGTTTGTTTCGCTGGTGTGTATATTTAAGCGTGTCTTTGTCTGTTCTGGTTTTCATATAGTTTGTCCAACCTCTATTTTTAGCTTTTATTAGTTTAAGAATTTCTGATCTGATAGCTGCTTTCTTTCCCTTGTTGTGTGGCTTATATCTGGGGATATGTGCTTTTCTGCTAACTTTAGTTTATTAGAAAAAGTGGAATACCTGTCTTCAACATCTTTACCTTCTAATATTTTTTCCCAATCAAGATTTAGTTCATGTTTCATTGCCCCATTGTTCCCTTTGTCGTAGTTTAATTTTTCTATTTCAGTTGTCACTATCATTTGCACAGATTGTAGCCGACTGTATGAAGGTACTAGTTAGCCTACAAGCATACCCCATCCCCCCTCAACCCAACTTAACCACTCAAACCCAAGCCACCTACCCAAACCCATCACATCACAACCCAACCCCACACCCATCCCATCCCAAACCAACCACCCTCTCAACCTGCATCCAGTATTAATAGCATTTGCATGTAAGAAGAATCTGAATCTATGTGACATCTTGTTAAAATGAGAAATTAACTGGTCAAACATACATACTAGTGATCTTAAATTTGTCCAACATTCTAAGGTCATATTGCCGCTATAAAGCAAAAATAACAAATTTCACAAAATAAAATAAACAAAACATCAGTGTTACACTGACGGGATATTGGTGAAAATCTTGCCATTATTCATTTCCAAATGCAAATCTAGATTTGTACCAAGATCGCAATTTATCCTTGGCCTCAGAATTATGAATGTCATTGTGCTGTTCCTACTGGTTGAGGTAACTGAATGACCATGCTTAGGCTTAGCGCAAGGATAATTTGGCCAGTTCTGAAATAAAGGCAAAATGAGTTAAGCAGAAGAATCTACCAGTACTGCTAGTCTGCATTTTATATACGTCAAAAGGTACAATGACCTTTGACCTCAATATCAATGTGAGGCCTCTAGCTAACACAATATGGAGTCCACGATACAAGACCGATCTAACCCAGATAGAGGACTCCAGAGATGGGCCACCAAGCTACTACCAGGACTGTTCGACATGGCATATGAAAAAGGCGCCTTAATCTAAAACTTCCGATCCTCATGTATCGAAGAATTCGAGGGGGCATGATCGAAACATAACTTCCTCCACAACGAATACACCATAGATCTACTGTAGGTATTGGTACTGGAAGCATCAACCAAAACACACCACTTAAATCAGTCACTACGTTCACACACCTTTAGCAACAGAGGTGTCAAAAATTGGAACTCCCTTAGGCCATACCACTTTATATTTTTATTTTACAAATCTTCTAATTTGATTTTTCCATATCTAGAAAGAAAAAAATGCTTTATAAAATATTTCAGTTTATTTGCTTCTGAGGGATGTACAATGCAGCTCAGAAATAACTTTAGTGGTTTCAAAATAAAATAAACAGGATAAGCCTAAATGCACCAAAACACTTCCTGACAAGATTCTTTTTCTAAAACATGGTCGTGTTTATCTCTGGCTCGCCGATAATAGTATTCTCGATATATAATGTAGACAGGGATTGAAATGAGAATAAGTGCTAAAATCGACGGCAGTCGACGCGTATATTTGTCTATCGCGAAAAATAATCTATGTCAAATCCCGCAAGTCGGCATGTTCTGCTGTGCTGGATGTTTATAGAAAGTAAATGCGAAAGCAACCCGGATGAGAATAAACTATGTCAAATCTCACCAGGTCGGCATGTTTCACATCATGAGGACATACTTACCTCCCTAACATATTCAATAATATTCAGAATTATAAAAAGTTAGGTGCCCATACTGAGCAGGTGGAATGTACACAGTCATGTACATGTTAGACCCCACCTCTGCGCATGCGCATACTGGTACTTCCATTTTCTAATCTATTGGCTTTTCAGCAACATTGAAAACAATTTCAAACTCTATTTTGTAGAATTTTCATTCATTTTCTTTCATCCATTTCACTATGGCTGAATCTAAAGCGTCAGAGGAGTCTGCCTCATCATCCATTAAGATGATATTGTTCCATATATTATTTAAAACTTGTAACATTTATATGTTACCGGTTTTCGTTCGCAGCCAACCTGGCGTTAGCGCGTTTTTAGGCGCTGGGAATCCTTGTTAAATTATCCCTAAGTTCTACTAATCCCTTGTGTCTTCTTAGGATGGTAGCTCCTGTTCTTAACTCAGAGGTTGATCATGTCTCCTTTTTTCTGACTTATCATCTGATATGTCTACGGGTCGGAAATATAAAACGAAAAATATCTCCCTCCTTTTGTCCCATCCCCTTCATCAGACTACAGACTCGGCGGATGGTATGGACATGATCTCTGCACAAGAGGATGGTTTGCCTGTGTTCAGGATAAGGGAGTTCATTAGTTATGGCACCTAATTATTTGAAATTTTTATCAATTTTTGCTGCCATCCTTATTGCGCTGTATTCTTTCTTGTGGTTGTGCATGGGTTCTCAGATATATAATTATGTTATTCTTGAGTGATGAATGTATGTGGTCCTATGTATTTCTTGCATTCATAATCTGATATCTCCTCCCCTTGATGGGGCTTTTGCATTGAGCTTTGATATCATAATCAGCCATTTTTTTCACTTTTCCTTGTCGTCATAATCTTGTTTTTTAAAAAGAGGTTCTGTTGATGTCATTATCATTATTATGTTATGAATGTGTAGAGATAGATGTCATAATCAGTCTCTCTTCTCAGGTTATCCCTGGCTTTGTTTTTTATTCCTTATTGTTTTATGAAGACATCTGTCCATTCGGGGTTGTCAGTAATAAAAGTGATTGTCTTCTCTCTCGAGATTGTTTTTTTATTTAAACTTTAACTAATTTAACAAACTAAAATACTCATTCTCTTCGTATGTCTCCCTTTGCAGAAGTCGTCATGTCCGTCTTGTCTGAAGCATCTTAAGGCTAGATTCTTCCCCCACCTCTGCGCATCTTGCACCGATTGTAGGCTGTCTAACAAATGTGCTAGAGGAGGGGTGTGTTTTAGATCTAACCTCTAAATTCTTCTGTTCTCGGGTGAAGATGATGGTAGAGGATGGCAAGAGGGTGAGGAAGGATGAGACGGGTAAGAAGAAGGCCTCCGAGAAGGGTGAGTTGGAGGCCTTCAAGGTAGAGTTAGTGAGTGAGATGCACATGACCTTGAAGGACTCGATGCCTAACATGCTTCGCGGCATGTTGCCGGGCACAGGTGTTTCAACTTCCTGCGCATCGACCTCAGTGCAGGTAGCCCCTGTCCCTGGATCATGCCCTCCTAGTTCGGACAAAGCTTTCAGTGATCCAGGGGTGGTCTACTTGAACCCAGGCTTGATGTTCGCATTGCCTGGTGATCCAGCGGCGTGAGTAGCATCAGGCGGGAACCGACCAGCGGGCCTGACCACGATCACTTGCAGAGTACCCTCATCATCTGCCTACGGGCCTTCTCCTGCTTTGGGTCTGGGTTAGCTTTCTGTGCTAACCCGGAGTCTAACTTTCTTAACCAGGAAGATGACGAAGACTACCCGCTCGGTCCACAAGATGATCATGAAGCCATGGATGCGAGGGTTTACACTCCCCTCATCGGGAGTGCGGCCGCTCACACCTACATGTATGGTACCATTCCCTCGGGAGCGGGTTTCATGATTCAACCTGTGGGCCGTGGAATCTTATACGGACAACCCGGAGCGCGCTAGTATGACTTATGCCCCTCACACGAGTGCGGCCCCCGGTGCGCGGCCTGCCTGTGGAGTATGTCATGCCAGCCCTCGCGGGCCCGTATGCATTCCCCGGGCAGTCGGATACATCTGTATCCTCCTCCACGGACCCACCTGCGAATGCCATTGAACGCTGGTCGTCGGCAATTCGCAGGTGGGCGTGGCTCCTTGCTGTCAGACCAGAGCTCTCCGTGGGCGAAACGGTTACCAGTAACCCACAGGCATGGTTACAGGCTAAGCTGTTGGCCACCTCGGCTCAATCTCTACCGTATGCAGAGCATATCGTAGATATGTTCGCTGCAGCAGAGGAGCCAATTAGACCGAAAGTTCGCCTCGCGAAGGCCCCCACCAGGATCACTGGACTCGCGCATTCAAGTGTTGGATCCTCTCATTCATCACCTTCACTGGTGGATGGAGAGAGAGAATCTCCTGGCGGGGTGTCATGCTGACCCCTCCTCACCCTCAAGTAACGATGTTTACGGATGCATCGATGGAGCGATGGGGAGCTTGCCTGGAAGAAGCCACGATATCAGGGCTTTGGAATCTGGATCAGTCAAAGGAGCATATCAACATGCTAGAATTACGAGCTGTAATCCTAGGCCTGAACACTTCTTAAAGGAAGTGGAGGGAAAGCTTGTGTTGATACTTTCAGACAACTCAACAGTAGTGAGTTACATAAACCGCCAGGGCGGAACAAAGTCGCCCAGTCTCTGTATGATGACATGGAAATTGCTTTGCTGGTGCATGGATCATATGCTCACCTTGAAAGCAGTTCATATTCCGGGAAGGCTGAATCTGTTAGCAGACTCATGGAGCCGAAGGATGAGCATTCTGCCTACAGAATGGCAACTAAATCAATGTGTGGCGGATCATCTGTTCAATCATTGGGGAAAGCCAACATAGATTTATTCGCAATGAAGAAGAATGCGAAGATGATGATGTACATTTCTCCGATTCCAGATCCAAGCGCTATCGCAATAGATGCGCTAGCTATCAGTTGGAATGGAATGTATGCATACGCATACCCTCCAACAATCCTGATTCCAAGGATTCTTCAGAAAATCAAAGAGGAGGAATGCCAAGTGCTTCTGATTGCCCCGAATTGGCCAAGCCGATCATGGTTTACAGATCTGCTGGACCTTCTGGCCTGCAATCCGGTTCCTCTGCCTCTGATGGACAATATTATCTTCCAGGGCCAGACCCTTCATAACAATTCATCAATGTTTCAATTGACTGCATGGATGTTGTCAAAAAATCCACAATTAAGGAGGGCTTTTCTGAGCAAGCAGCCAATTTTATGGCCAGAGCCAGAAGGGGGCTAACCTCCAGAGCATATAATTATAAAATCAACAGATTTGCAGAATGGTGCTCAAAGAGATGTATTAATCCAATGGATGCATCTATTCAGGTAGTAGCTGATTTTCTCTGTCACCTGTATGATGCCTATAGTCTTGAGCCTAATTCTATTGCTGGATATAAATCAGCATTAATGACTGTTATCCCTTGCTTGGCAAAGAGGGGAAGTGATGAAGTATGTGTTCTAAATACTCTTATCAAAGGTATGGGCAATCTTAGACCGAGAAATCCTCCACAGACACCATCATGGAGTCTCTCTGGTTCTTCAAGTTTTGAGTGATAAACATTTTGAACCACTTAGTGCTATTTCTATCAAATTATTGACACTTAAAACTGTATTTTTAACTGCGGCAGCCTCAGCCAGATGCAGAAGTGAAATTCATGCCATGTCTACTGAGCCTGACTGTTATATAGTTACAGGTGAAGGCCTTAAGCTTCTACCGAGATTGAATTTCTTGGCCAAGAATCAATCTTTAAAATATCCGGGTCAACCTATAATTTTACCTGCCTTAACCAGATATGATACTGGTGCTAATGCATGGTGTCCTGTCCGTGCCTTAAATAAGTACAAGAAAATGACTCTGGTTTGGCGGACTGACCCATGCTCCCTATATATGGTGGTCATATATTGAATCCCATGGTAGGGCGTCAAGAGACACTATTTCCAGATGGATAGTAGAATGCATTCAATTCTGTCATAAGACAGCCACTGGAAAACCAGTAGATAGAGCCAAGGCTCATAGTGTCCGTGGTGTGGTAACTTCCACGTCATTATTAAATGGTGTTTCTGTTGAAGACATTATGCCAGTGGCACTGTGAATTGAGTTTTACCGACAATTGTCTCCATGACACTTCCACCCCGCTCGCCGTCTCATTCCTCAGAAAATAATGCAGAGGTATGTATTTGTAATTAGTTTTCCTCCTCTGCCATTTACAAATATCACATTTGTTAGTAGGGAATCCCTACTGTTTCTGGTTACATTCTCTTCATCCGTATGGGGGAAGAGGTGATTTCCGCGCTCAAGACATCAGAGGTCAGTATATGTGACCATTTTGTTTTTTGTCTTGTTGGTTGTGTCATGTTATTATTTAATATGGTGATGGTTAATGTCTTTAAATTGTGGTTCTTTCAGAGTTTTTGTTATTAAAATGAATCAATTCTTTTTCCAATGTCTAGTAATACTTTTTTCAAGTATTAGAGAACGTGCTAGTCATTTAGAGCAGCGTTTTTTCCTAATCTTCCTCAGAAAGAGGCGGTGGGTGGGTGGGGAGCGCATTTGCCTTTCGATCAATCTTTCTTCATCGGTCGATTATCCGATGCAAAATTCTATTCCTGGTTGTGTTTCTTCGAGGGTGAACTGGTTTTAGGACCTTGCCTCCCTCCCGCCAAATTTGCTTTCAAATTCTGGCTTTTATCAAGAGTTAGGGAGGTAAGTATGTTCTCATGATGTGAAATAAGAAAATGTATCAAATTTCTTTTTCACGCATGAGATCACATACTTACCTCCCTAACAGGATCCCGGCCTCTTCACCCCACAGGCGCCTGGTCCTTTGGTTATTTGAATAGTTGCTTCTATGTCAGCCAATATTTAGTAACGGAAGTACCAGTATACGCATGCGCACAGGTGGGGTCTGACATGTCCATGACTGTGTACATTCCACCTGCCCAGTAGGGGCACTTAACTTTTTATAGTTTTGAATATTATTGAATTTAGAGCCGATATACTAGTATATCAAGAGTGTTAGGGCGGTAAATATGTCATCTCACTCGTGAAAAAGAAATTTGATAAATTTTCTTATTTCGCTGTGCTGGATGTTTTTAAAAAGTAAATGTGAAAGCAACCGTATTAGAACACTGGGAGGATTTGCGGGACTAATATTTCCAGTAAAATGTCAGACAAAACTACAAAATAGATCTATCACGATCAACTGTGGATGCTTCTCGAGTTTCTGTTTGTCTTCATTGTAAGGTTTTATTCACAATAATATGTTAGATATTAGAAAATATTGCTCGGAAATGGCGCCTGTGAATGGTCATAAGGGGTCTATAGCAATACAGGTCTGTAGATTTAATAGATGGAGCTAGCATACTTCTCATAGTTTCATACAAATACAATGTACAATCACCAACAACGGGAATACATTTGTGCATAAGTACATTATGTAAGCCATTGCAAAATCTTGTCGCAAACATTCATTTCAACAAATAAACTTCACAATTCTGGTTTATTCCCTTTACGAAACTAATTGAATAGAACATCGTGAAAATATGTGTTGTCCTTTCTCGCCATTCGTGAACAACATTCTGAAAGTGTTCTAGACTGCCACAGCGAGAACAGTTTAGCATGTTTAGCATTCACGAACGATATTACCACTCCTCATTTGATGGGGAGTAAAAATTTTGTTAGGGAACACTGTTACAGTGCCGTTGTCGAATCGTAGGGTTCTTGTTAAATCTGTTCGCGAACGGCAAGAACTAACAACTTGAATGGCTAACACCGACTTCAAGAATATTATAGTTGTGACTTGTAACGAGTCAAAGTCCACAGGCATTCCAATTTACTACGTGTGTGTAAATGTGCCTATGTTTTTCACAAATGCGCCAGGTATTCTGAAGACATGATGTGTTCTCTAGCGCTGTTCATATTTACTTTCCAAACTCTTTCTGCTACTTTATGGCACGCTAAAAAAATTTCACTATTATTTGTTGTTTTCATCGTGACGCATTTTTGTTTTCTTCATGTCGCATTTGTTTTTTCTTCACTTATGTTTATGTTTTCTTCTTGGCACGTTTTGTTTTTGTCTGGTGAGTTTTTGTTCTCAGGACATGTTAACATAATTCTGAGCTGTACTGTATTCCCTGCCCATCTCTAGCTAAGCTCCACCCACATCTCGCTCGTGTTGGGATCGATCGACCCCCGAATGTCCTTACTATCAATTTCCTGAAAGCTATACAGGTAAGCTGTTGAATATTTTGTAACTAATTTAACTGGTTGTTGTTGCTGCAACAGCATCCAGTTAAATTAGTTTCAAAATATTCAACAGAATATTTATTAAGTAGCAAAGACATACAATTCGTACAACAATGCATAGTCCGTCTTCAAATATGTGTTCATGACGTACTTATACACGTCATTCATTATGATGTCATTCATGATGATGTCATTCTACACGTCACGTAGTTGATTATGAGGTCATATGGTGGATGGATAAAGTGGAAATGTCCATTGCTGCCTAAGGTAGCAATGACTTCCAATCAAATTAAGTCCAGAATATTGAATAGAACGTTACATCGTATTCAAAATTGTACTAATGAACATTTTGGGTCTTTTGTTTTGGAAACATGTTAACTTATTTATGACTGTATGTTGTTTCAGATCATGGATGAACAGTTGTTGACAACAGCACTCCGTTACCATGGTATCGGCTTGCTACAGAGTCTACAGAAGGAACAGGATTTCAATGTACCGAGTGTTCAGACATTGCCCGGCAAGCTGCAGAGACAGTCATCAAGGTAAGATGACAATGTACCGAGTGTTCAGACATTGCCTGGCAAGCTGCAGAGACAGTCATCAAGGTAAGATGACAATGTACCGAGTGTTCAGACATTGCCTGGCAAGCTGCAGAGACAGTCATCAAGGTAAGATGACAATGTACCGAGTGTTCAGACATTGCCTGGCAAGCTGCAGAGACAGTCATCAAGGTAAGATGTCAATGTACCGAGTGTTCAGACATTGCCTGGCAAGCTGCAGAGACAGTCATCACGGTAAGATGTCAATGTACCGAGTGTCCAGACATTGCCTGGCAAGCTGCAGAGACAGTCATCAAGGTATGATGTCAATGTACCGAGTGTCCAGACATTGCCTGGCAAGCTGCAGAGAGAGTCATCAAGGTAAGATGTCAATGTACCGAGTGTCCAGATATTGCCCGGCAAGCTGCAGAGACAGTCATCAAGGTAAGATGTCAGTGTACCAAGTGTCCAGACATTGCCTGGCAAGCTGCAGAGACAGTCATCAAGGTAAGATGACAATGTGTTCAGACACTCCGGAAAGCTGCAGTGTCATGATTTCATTTCCACGTAATCTGTCTGTAATCAGATAATCTCGCCTGAAAACATTAAAGTGTCTAAAAGTTTCTTTGTGATTCAGATCAAACACAATTTTATTCAGTGAATCTGTTAACCCTTTAACACTCATGTCAGCCAAAAACGGCTTGAGATGTCCATTTGCAGACCAAGAGAAGGCTGTTTTTGAAAATTTACCACTGGAATGACTGACTCGATAACCGAGCCAGTCATTCCAGTGGTAAACTTTCAAAAATAGTCTTCTTGGTCTGCAAATGGACATTTTGTAAGAGAAAATTGAAATTTTCCTGAAATTAAATGGTTAATTTACTTGGCAAATTGCTATGGTTTGGTTTTGGCAAAATCATCCCATATTCACCGGACTTATAATCTCCCTTGAAAGACTAAACATTTGTCACAATTTTCTTGTCCTAGCCAGATCTTGGAGAGCGTCGAAACTTCACACGCAATTCTTTAGTAGATGATAGATATTTATCAGACCATATTCAACTGAGTTATCTCCCTTGAAAAACATTCAATCGGTAGCTACCTGTAATTTGTAATGCAGTACAGCTCAGAAATAATAATGAATGTTCCCAAAACAACATAGAATGTACTACTGAATATTTTGAACATAATTTAAGTGGAAGACATTGCTGCTTAATCTCTGCCACTCTGAGGTCAATATTCTATCTTTTAATGTGTCAATAAATAAGCAAATAACCTGGTGATCATTTTTCAGCAATTTTGGTGGACGATGTTGCTGTCTATGACAGCAGCATCTTCCACCAAATTAGTTTAAAAATGGACCGCAATTCATCTTTTAATTTAATTTGAAAATTTTTAATTTTGTTATCAGGGTGGTAAGGACTAAGGCAGCAATATTGTCCAACACATTGACTATGTTCAAAACATTCAGCGTAACATTTTTCACATCGTGTTCAAAATTATACAAACGTTTCTGGTTTTGTTTTGGTCTATGACCTCTGAGCTGTACTGTATTTCTTGGAGAGGTGTCCAACCAGTGAACACGCTGAAAACATCATTTAGATAACATGATTACAGAATTCACCTTTCCAGAGTATCCATCGATGATCTGACATCATTTGACGTCCTACTAAGCGGCGTGTAGGATGACATCATAATCATTACGTCATAAATGATTTTATTAGGCCCATCTTTAATTCTTAGTAGTCAGACACGTTGTACGAATTGTATGTCTCTACTATTTAATAAACCTGCTGTTGAATATTTTGAAACTAATTTGACTGGGCGCCCAGTCAAATTAGTTTCAAAATATGCAGCATCTTGCCTGTATAGTTTTCTGGAAATTGATAGTTGGTAGTGCAGAGATCGATTAATCCCAACATGAGTAAGATGTGGGTGGAGCTTACATGTAGCTAGAGATGGGTGAGGCATGGCTAAAAATGGAAGGGTCCATTCACTTAGAGACTGGATAAATCCATTGTAATTTGTGATAAATCACATTTATTGTGTATACATGTACATGTGTATTTTAGGGAAGAAGAGTTTCTGAAGAAGCTGCATCATTTCCTGGCAAAAAAAGCTGACCTCATTTATAAACACCGTGATTCTAGTCCAACTGTACCGAGCAAGCCTCATTCTGAGCAAGGTAATGAGCACTACTGCGGTCAAGCATGACTTAGATTTAACTGATTGACCACCACCAATAAGTGGTCACTGTATATAGATGGTTGCTTAGTTAGGCTTGTGCGATTACGTGATTAAAATGAAAATCATGATTATGTTTTAAATCGCCAATTTATATGATTAAATAATCGAATAATCTTGAATAATTTCTATTGCATAAAATATTTCAAAACCTACCTTTTAATTACTCTATAGTGAGATTGGTCATGAAAATTGACATTTTGCTCAGTGCATGAGAAGACTATTTTTCAAAAATAGTCTTCTCTTGCCCTGCAAATGGACTTTTCTAAACACCATTGCAGCTTTCGTCATTGATATGCTTATAGTGAGATTGGTACCCAAGCTGATTAATCAAATAATCACGATTATTTTTGTATAATCGATCGTGATCATTCAAAGCAATAATCGCACAAGCCTATGCCTAGTTCAGCTTACACATGTAATTTATGTAGATGTTTGTCAACTCAGGTCCATTCACTAAGATTTCATGTTGCTGTGAGTTCTAACCATTTAAAGATCAATATTTGTCCAGAAATTGACAGATTTGCTTAGAATGTCCATTTGCAGGCCAAGACAAGAGTATTCTTGAAATTTGACAAATGACGGTTCGTACTGGTCATGGAAAGTCATGGAATTCAAAAAATTTAATCCTATGCCTGGAAAGTCATGGAAAATCAGCATTTTTTTAATCATTTGGTCATGGAAAAGTCATGGTAATTATGAAAAATAAAAGAAATATGTTGGCATAAATTATCGCCATCATCTCTATACAATAAAAATTATGACAACAGGTTATCAAAACAAGGCTTTGGTTTGGTTGTTGCAAGACGCAATATTCAAATATTTGCAGAATAACATGGATAATAATTTATGTAGCTACGTCATAAACACAAATCTACTAGATATTAATTCTTGGAAGTCATGGAATTTGTTCATTTTGGTCATGAAAAGTCATGGAAATTCAAACATAGAAAGGTATACGAACCCTGAACTGAAATGACTGGCTCGGTTTTCTAGCCAGTGGTATCCCCGGATCGCAAGAATGTGTAATTGTTCATGGCCTGTTGTGCTTTCTGGTCTGCAAGTTTCACATCAAGAGTATACTTACCTCCCTAATACTTTTGATATTGCTAAATATCGGCTTTCACTCAATAAAACACTCAGATTAAAAACAGTTAGGTGCCCCTACTGGGCAGGGAGTCAGAGGTAGTCCGGCGGATGGTCGCCCCACCACCGCGCATGCGCCGACTACTACTTCCTCTTTGCTCATTTATTGGCAAAGGGTTACATGCGGTTTTGTGTTCTCTATACTTTTCTGCGCGTTACCTTGTTTTTTACTCACATTTGACGATTCTTGTACGGTGGAAGCATGTCGGAAAGGGAGGATTCGCCTTTAGAAGGAGCGGGATCTCTTTATCAGGTGAATTCTTTGATATGCTAGCGTGTTTTGTCCCGGTTTAATGTATTTCCGGGACTCGCGCTTACCGTGATTAGCGCCTGATTATGTTGGTTTTTTACAACATGGTGCTTCATATGTCTCATTTCTCTTTGTGTTTTGTCCACAGGTATCGCATAGACGCTTTGATGGACTTCTCGGCACAAGAGGATATGTTTTCTCTCCACCACGGTTCCATTTCCTACTAATACTGTTAGGTTATCTAACCAAAAATTCTATGTTCAGTGAGTTGGAGGCCTGTTATAAAGGTCTTCTCACTTTGCCCTCTTGCTCCAATTCCTTCCCCTTAGGTGGAGAGAATGTAGAGGCGTACTATGGTGGAGTTCTCCGGTTCATCACGTTGGATGGTTTGTCTATACAAGGGTCAGGTATCTAATTATTGATAAACAAAAGGGGAGATAATTTCCCTTTTTGCCAATGCTAGAATTGGAAGGAGTTATCTCTGTATATCTGATTGTTGTGTACTCGAAATGCCAATTCAACGGAAATGTTCCGGTTACTTATACAATTCGTTCTTGCACTTGGTGCTTGTTGCGGATCGATTAATTTGGTCACGAGAGTGATGACGTCATAATCGGCCTTGGCCTTTTATTAACAATTAACGTTTTGTCCATGGCTGGTTCTTCTTGATTTCTGATCTTGATGATCCTGTCCCTCTCTTTTTAGTTGGTTTTGAGTTCGCTAACCTTAACTATCTTGCTCATTGTCCCTGTCCTTTGTCCTGTTTCAGAGACCTGGTTGCCCGTCCTGCGGGAGGTTTCTTAAAAGCCGCTTCGTTCCGCACTTGTGCTTCAGCTGCAGTCCCTGTGGACCGTTGCTGAAGTGCGACGTATGTAAGCAGTGGGGGGGCGAATTAATGTCTGATTTTCTCGCATTGCAGGCAAGGGAGAAGGTAATGGAGGAAGAGAGGAAGAAGAAGGAGAAAGTTTGTAAGAAGGGTAAGAAGAAGGCCTCATCCGCGGTGGATATGGAGGCCTTCAGGTCCGAAATGTTGCAAGAGATGCAGAGGACAATAAAGGATCTGGTCCCAGAGTTGCTTCGTGGCATGCTCCCTGGGCCAGCTCCTTTGTTGTCCTCGGCATCTGCTTACGAGCAGGTGATCCCCGCCTCTGAATCCGGTCTCTTTAGGTCCGGTCCGGTTGTGGATTCAGAGGTGGCCCCTTTGTTGGGGGCAGTCCAAGGCCCTGGCAGCAGGCATGGCGCCGCGCCGAGGGGCCGTGGACAACGGTTGTTGCTGGGACCCGCGGTCTGCTCATCAGACCCCGGGTATCCGCGCGCCGAAGGTGTCAAAGCCTCCTATGGCACCTTTCCTGGCCAGTCCGGGTTAGCTCTCTTTGCTGACCCGGAGTCTAATCTTTCTGGCCAGGAAGAAGAGGATCTCCTGCTGGGGTCGCCTTCTGAGGACGTGGCCATGGAATACGACGTCTGTGCACCCCTCGCGGGGAATGCAGGCGACGTGTTCCATGGTTCTACTCACGCAGGAGTAGATTTCACGGTCCAGAGGGTGTCCCCGGGCGGTGCTGTTGACCACGGATACCGCATACCTCGGCTTGCCGATGGTATTGCTGGTGCTGGTCAGACCCGTGGTAGAGCGGTGTTTACCCCACGCTCTGCCACGGCGCCTGCTCCTGGTCAAGCCGCGGAATTTAGCATGCCTGCTCTCTCGGGCCCGCATGCTTTTCCAGGCTTGCCAGGGGTATCAGCTTACCCGCCGTCGACATCAACTGCGAGTGCTCTGGAGGAAGACGAAGGCCCTCGTCTAGTAGAGCGCTCGCAGTTAGCCACGGAGGAGGATTGGTCGGACGCTTGCCAGTGGCTGGTAAGTGTTCGGCCAGATCTACCCGTGGAGCTGCCGGCTAGCCAGCGTGACCATAGGCCGTGGTTAGCTGGTAGGCCGGCGGCTACCGCTATGCCATCTCTGCCGCTTGCTGAGCATGTCGTGGACATGTTCGAAGCGGCAGAGGCGTCCATTAAGGTGAATGGACGTCTCGCGAAGGCCCCTCGCGAGGTGGCGAAGCGGTGCCGCATCGTGCCCCTGGATTACCAGCGGTACGGTGTGGTGCCGAAGCCAAGCGTTGATGATCGCGCGGCTTTGGGCGAAGATGCGCGGCCGGGCTCCCGTTCTGACACGGGAGTCTTGTGCTCGAACGCGTTGCGTTCGGCGAATGCCGCGCTGCGGGATGCGGAGGAGAGTGGGAGGGCGTCGATTGCCGCTCTGTCCCACGTCTCCCAGCTGCTACAAGGGGTGGTAGCGGCTTCCGCATCACGCCAACCAAGCCCGGTGACAGTCCAGAGAGCCATTCAGGATGGTATCAACCTGGCTTTGGACTGTTTGACGCGGGCGGTAACCAGAAGTGTCCGGGCGAGGCGCACGTTTGCGCTTGACAATCTGTGCCCGTCCCAGGACCTGTATAATAGGCTGCTGCGGACGCCTATGACAGGTCCTGGTCTCTTTGGAGGTGAGGGATGCAGGCACCTCCAGGAGACGGTCACTCTGGTTAATAACCAGAGGGCGCTGCGGGAACAATTTGAGGTGCTCCGGCGGGAGCGTGTTCGCGCGGCACCCCCTGCGTATCGTCCTCTGCAGGCTCGAGGTGGTGCTGGCCAGGTCAGAGGCCAGCCACCGTCGCAACGTAGGCCTAGGCCACGGGCGATTCGGCCAGCAGCGAGGGGGGCGCAGGCTCCCCAGCCGCACCCAGCCAGACAGCCGCCCGCGCACCGTGGTGCGCGCGGCGCTGGGCGGGGCGCGCGGGGATCTGGTCGCGGTAATCGGGCCTGATGGCCTGGTTACCGCGGTGGGAACCACTCCGGTGTTTCAGGCCGAGAGAACAGTGCCACTCTGGCCCTCCTTATGTCCACCTCTATCCCTAGGTGGACCGGTGGGCGGCCGTTTGGCCGCCCACTTGCCAGAGTGGAAGCGGTTGACTCAGGACCGTTTAGTCTTGCGATGGCTTTCGGTCGGGTATCGTCCCGACTGGGTGACAGGCCCGCCATCGCGACTGTCTCTCGCGCCGATCTGGACTCCCATTCCACGGGATCCGGATCAGAGGTTGTGTATAGAGGAGGAAATAAATTCCCTCATACTAAAAGAAGCCATTCAGCCGGCACAGAGGTGCCCGGGCTTCTATTCAACCCTGTTCTTGGTAACAAAAAACACCGGAGGGTGGAGGCCGATTCTCAACCTCAAGCCGTTGAACAAGTTCATCGAGACACCCAGTTTCAAGATGGAGACTGTGCGCTCGGTGTTGGCGGGGTTAGAGCGAGGAATGTGGACAGCGTCGATAGATTTGAAGGATGCTTATTTCCACATTCCCATAGAGAGGAGTTTCCGTCGCTTCCTGAGATTTGCATTTCAGGGCCGGCGGTGGGAATTCAGGGTGTTACCCTTCGGAATTTCCACGGCTCCTCGGGTCTTCACCCGTGTGGTTCTCGCGATCACTGCATACCTCCGCAGGAGAAGCATAGCAGTCCACACGTACATAGACGACTGGCTGTTGAAAGCACACACCCGGGAATCGTTGTCAGCCAATCTGGAGATTGTTTTGAAAACTCTCTCGGACTTGGGCTGGGTGATCAATTTCCCGAAATCAGAGCTAACTCCATCCCAGAAGTTTGTTTACCTGGGCATGTTCTTCGATCTGGAGACGGGGTATGTGTACCCCACTCAGGAGAGGGTTCAAGTACTCATCTCGGTAATTCAGTCGGTGTGCGACAGTCGTCATGTCCTGGCACGGGTTTACTTGAGAATGCTGGGCTTGATGGTTTCTTTGGAACCAGTCATTCCGCAGGCCGCCTTGCGCAGGCGCCCGATCCAGTTGTTTCTCATGACACAGTGGACCCAGAGTTCAGGTTCGCTGGACTCGAACGTGTCGGTGTTGGCGCCTCTGATTCACCACCTGCAATGGTGGTTGAATACAGAGAATCTCTTGCCGGGGGTTTTGCTAACCCCTCCCCACCCTCAGGTGACTGTGTATACAGATGCATCGATGGAGGGCTGGGGAGCTTGTCTGGAAGAGTCCACAGTATCAGGGCTTTGGGATCTGGATCAGTCCAAGGAACATATCAATCTACTGGAGCTAAGAGCAGTAGTCCTGGGCCTGGAACATTTCTTAAAGAATGTTCAGGGCAAGATTGTTCTCATTCGTTCAGACAACTCGACAGTAGTGACTTACATAAACCGCCAGGGCGGAACGAAGTCGCCCAGTCTCTGTATGATGACATGGAAACTGCTTTGTTGGTGCCTGGATCATGGGATCACCTTGAAAGCAGTTCATATTCCGGGGAGGTTAAATCTGCTAGCAGACTCATTGAGCCGAAGGATGAGTGTTTTACCCACGGAATGGCAACTAAATCAATGTGTGGCGGATCGTCTGTTCGACCATTGGGGGAAACCCAACATAGATTTGTTCGCAATGAAGAAGAATGCGAAGATGACGACGTACGTCTCTCCGATTCCAGACCCAAGCGCTTTCGCAACAGATGCGTTAGCTATCAGCTGGGAGGGAATGTATGCATACGCATTCCCCCCAGCAATCCTGATTCCAAAGGTGCTTCAGAAAATCAGGCAGCAGGAGTGCCAAGTGCTTCTGATCGCCCCGGATTGGCCAAGCCGATCGTGGTATACGGATCTGCTGGACCTTCTGGTCTGCAATCCGGTTCCGCTGCCTCTGATGGACAACCTTATCTTCCAGGGCAAGGCCCTTCACGACAATCCGTCAATGTTCCGATTGACTGCGTGGATGTTGTCAAGGAATCTAGAATTAAGGAGGGCTTTTCTGAGCAAGCGGCCATGTTTATGGCCAAAGCCAGGAGGGGGTCAACCTCCAGAGCATATAATTATAAAATCAACAGATTTGCAGAGTGGTGCTCAAAAAGATGTATTGATCCAATGGAATCATCTATTCAGGTAGTGGCTGATTTCCTCTGTCACCTATATGATGCCTATAGCCTCAAGCCTAACTCTATTGCTGGTTATAAGTCAGCTTTAATGACTGTTATTCCTTGCTTGGCTAATAGGGGGAGTGATGAAGTAAGTACATTAAATGTATTAATTAAAGGCATGGGCAATCTAAGACCAAGGAATCCTCCACTGATTCCGTCTTGGAGTTTATCACTGGTGCTCCAGGTACTAGGTGATAAGCCTTTTGAACCACTTAGTTCCATTTCTATGAAAATGTTGACTCTTAAAACTGTATTTTTAATTGCTGCGGCCTCGGCGAGGCGTAGGAGTGAAATTCACGCCTTATCAGCCGAGGTTGACCGTTTTGTGGTTACAGGGGAAGGCCTTAAGCTTCTACCTAGGATTAATTTCTTGTCTAAAAATCAGTCATTGAAATATCCAGGTCAACCTATTTTTTTGCCATCTTTAACTAGATATGATCCTAATTCTAAAGTATGGTGCCCCGTACGGGCGCTGCTTCGGTACAAACAGCGTACTTCGGAGTGGCGTACCGACCAATCAGCGTTATGGTTGTCATATATTGAACCCCATGGTAGGGCGTCTAAGGACACCATTTCTAGGTGGATTGTGGAATGTATTCAATTTTGTCACAAATCCGCCACCGGGCGACAGGTTGACGTGGCCAAGGCTCACAGTGTCCGCGGTGTCGTGGCATCCACTGCCCTGTTTAGTGGGGTTCCTGTGGATGATATTATGTCAGTGGCTCAGTGGCACTGTGAGTCAAGTTTTACAGACCATTACCTCCGTGACACCTCTAACCCTCTCGCCTTGTCGATTTTGAAACAATAACCGCTTTATGTTTGTGAAGAGTGCTTCCGCATTGCTTATATACTTCGCCATTCAGCGACGGTGACAACCACTTGTCGGGACTGTATCATCCTTCTCTACTGGATTCATGATGACAGCTTCCTAGTACAACAAGGTCAGTCTTGTTCATGTGTTGTTCATTGTTTTGTATTGTCACGTTACCCAGTGTTATTAATATGGTGATGGTTTATGTGGGTTGTGGTTCTTTAGTGAGAGTATACGAAAATGGAGCCTTTTCGTCTCTGTCCTATAGTACTTAGCACTAGTACGAAGAGAGCGTGTAGGACATTGAGGTCATTTAATCTTCCTCCCAAGGGAGGGGGGGGGGAGCGCATATGACAAATCGGTCATCTCTCAGGCATCGGTTGTGTTATCCGATGGTTTATCAAATCCTGACTGTGTTTTCACACAGTTTCAGACGTCATAAGTGCCTTAAACGCTTGAAAGCGTATAGGGAAGAGCTGGTCTTTTGACCTCGCCTCCCTCCCGCCAGATTCACTTTCGAATTCTGGCAATATCAAAAGTATTAGGGAGGTAAGTATACTCTTGATGTGAAATAAACGAAATCTAGGATTTCTTTTTTCACGAGAGAGTTGATACTTACCTCCCTAGATACTGACCCGGCCTCTCCGCCCCACAGAGGCTCGGTCTTCAGGCTCTTGGTAGTTGCATGTGTTAGCCAATAAATGAGCCAGAGGAAGTAGTAGTCGGCGCATGCGCGGTGGTGGGGCGACCATCCGCCGGACTACCTCTGACTCCCTGCCCAGTAGGGGCACCTAACTGTTTTTAATCTGAGTGTTTTATTGAGTGAAAGCCGATATTTAGCAATATCAAAAGTATTAGGGAGGTAAGTATCAACTCTCTCGTGAAAAAAGAAATCCTAGATTTCGTTTAGTTTACAGTACCACTTTAATGGTCCTGCCTGCGAAACCCGGCCTCTGCTATGGTCTTGTGGAGTGTTCATTTACAGGTCAAGAGAATACAATGTTTGATAATTTACCACTCCAGCGATAAATTTTCAAAAAACTATTGTCTTGACCCGTTAATGGACATTCAATAAGAAATTATACAAATTTGCTTGACCAAATTTGGCTATTAAAGAATTTCATCGTTTGTACATAATAAGTATATGGACCAGTGCTTGAACGGTTTATTTTTGTGTTTGCACAGATCATTACGCAATCATGCCACCATTGGAGTCATTTATGCGCGTTCAATCAGAGGCATGTCGTGAACACTTCTTTGAGGTATGGATAGAAAGTGCGTTGTGAGCTCATTTCCCTTGTTCAGTTACAATGTGCAACTTTAATGGTGGGATCTGATCTGCCACTCACGTGTCTGACATCATTTACGTCACTGGTTAGCTGACGTTACAATCAGAATGACGTAGAGCCTCTGCACGAAGATCGAAGTCTGTCTTGAAGAAATGTCCGAATTGTATAACTTTGATGACTTTGCAGTTTAATAAACAGTCTTGAATCTGCTGAAACTAATTTAATATCTGCCCAGTCAAATTAGTTTTAAAATATTCAGTGCCTTACCAGTATAATTACCTTGAAATTGGGATTTGGGGAATTCAGGATTCAAGGTACTGTATATAAATTGATTCCTACACATATAAAAAGTTGGTGGCACTTTGGTAGAAATGGACGGGGGAATAGCTTGAAATGGGTCCCTCGGCGCCCCCTCTATTAAGACTGTGTACATGTATTGTTTTGTCAAGCCTTTGCATACATGTACATTTGTACATAGGCTTGTGCGATTATTACTTTGAGTGATCGCGATTGAGTATTTAAGAATAAGCGTGATTACTCGATTAATCGGCCTTGTTACAAATTACACTGATATAACAATAAAGGTATATCAATAACGAAAGTTGCAATGGTAGTTTAGAAATGCCCATTTGCAGGCCAAGAGAAGACTATTTTTGAAAATGTATCACTGGAATGCCTGGCTCGATCATCGAACCAGGCATTCCAATGAAACATTTTCAAATATAGTCTTCTCTTGGCGTGCAAATGGACATGCATTCGCTGAGCAAAATGTAAATAAGAATGTAGATTTTGGAATATTTTATGCAGTGGAATTATTCACGATTATTCAATTATTTTGTTTTTAATCATATAAATTCAGGATTAAAAAAAATATTTGCGATTTTCAATATAATCACATAATCGCACAATCCTGTATTTGTACAAGAACACTTAGCAATAGATCTGTACTTGTAATCTAGCTAAAATAATGAATACAATTTCCCACGGATTAACGTCAGTACTGTGTGCTTTCCCCTAAGTCAACACGCAGAGCGTGTTTGTTGGCTGTATCAGCTGGCAGTTTGCCTACATTGAGATACTATTGCGCGAAATACAATGCAATACTGCGTTTTAACCCTTTAATGGTCAAATTTGGTCAAAAATTTAAATATATGGCTATTGAATGTCCATTTACTGGCCAAGGGAATACGATTTTTTTTTTAATTTATCACTGGAATGACTGGCTCGGTTATCGAGCCAGTCATTTCAGTGGTTAAATTTCTAAAATTTTATTCTTTTGCCCTGTAAATGGACATTCCACAACACCCTAGCAGAGGCCAGTTTTGGCCAGTATGACCATTTAAGGGTTAATGAGTTCCTATGACATACTACCGCCACAATATTATTGAAGGCATACATCATTGGAAAGCTCATCCAATTTTCTAAACATTTATGTATTTTTTTTTTTTAAATAGAATTTTCACTAAGCTATTTGCATAATATAAAATACAGCATTGTCCCTAAATTTACTAAATCAAACGGCCAATAGGGTGTGTTTTAAAATTATAATTATCATGACAAAATACGTCAATCTGGGAAAGGTGTATTGGAAGGATGTTTACACTAATTTCTGTTGTCTCAAGTTCTATGTATATAGAAACAAGGCTGTTCTGAATAGAGTATTCCAGTTTATCCGTCAATCATATGATGTCATAATCATGTACTTGACATGTAGGCTGACGTCATCATCAATTGCGCCATGAATGTTGTAGCCAAGTTCATAACAAATGCTTAGTTGATGACGGACTAAGCGTTGTTGTACAACAGCACCCAGTCAAATTAGTTTCAAAATATTCAACAGCTTACCTGTAATGTTTCTGGAAATTGATAGTCAGGGAGTTCAGGGATCAACCGATCCCAATATGTGTAAAGTGTGGGTGGAGTTTAGCTACAGTAACAATGGGCGGGACAGAGCTAATATTGTATTCATACATTATGTTTAGGAATATAACATTTATACTGTTGCTTTGTCATATCAGGCCATGGCATCAACTTTAGGATTTACATAATTTATCAAATCCCTTAAATAGCTTATATTTCAGGATTCGCTAAGCCTACAAGAACTTAACCCGTTAACCATTGAATTTGTTTAGGAAAATTTCTATTTTCTCATTACAATGTTGAATTGCAAACCAAGAGAAGACTATTCTTGGAAATTTACCACTGTAATGACGAGCCAGTCATTCTGGTGTTAAATTTTCAAAAATTATCTTCTCTTGTTCTGTAGACGTACATTTCTCAAAACCACTGCGGAAGCCGTTTTTGGCTGATATGAGTGTTAAAGAGTTAACCCTTAGCACTCTGATGTCAAAATTTAAAATTTTCCAATTAAATTAAAAGATGAACTGGTGTTCATTTTTCAACGAATTTGGTGGAAGATGGTGCCGTCGTAGACAGTAGCATCGTCCACCAAAATTGTTGAAAACAGTACACCAGTTTCTTTGCTATTGACGCAGTAAAAGATAGAATATTGACATCAGAGCGCTAAGGGTTAACGTTAATTATCTATTGCAGACTTTATATTTGATTTATTTTACTCTTTTGCTAGAGCTTGCAGAGGAATGATGTGATTATTGGTGTCATTTCTACTGTACTGGAGAGTGGAGTGGTCATCACATTGCTTTGTTTGGACCATGACAAGGCCAGGCAGATTGATGACCTTCAAATTAAAGTAAGTACATGCATATTTTACTTAACACTACCAATATGTCTTTAGAGGATGATAAATTTGACTGAAGCTTATTTTCAGCTAAGAAACATAATTATAAAACCATTTGTAAATCCGTAATCCATCGGCGGTTATCTTGAAAATTGGTTTCTGAACTATAACTCTGCCACCGTTAATTATCGGATCGTTTTGAAATTTCATACAGTGACGGTATTACATCTGAGGAAGAAACCTGCATGTATCAAAATCGTGCGGAAGAAATCGCTATCTTCTTATAGCTCTCAGTCATTCATGTCATTTGTGGGTTATTATGGCATGTTATTATGCGCCGCTTGAAGAGCTACTGTATTGTTAAAATTTACCATTGGTTATCGAATCAGTCATTCCATTGAAAAATTGCCCAATTGTCTTCTCTTGACCTGCAAATGAATATTTCTAAAGGCGTCTACAGCAACCAGTGCAGTGTAGCATCTGGGTCATAGATTACTCATCTTTTTTCAATCATCAGGCATTCTGTCCGGCGAAAGAAATGCCAAAGTTGTATGCAAAAGAGAGTGCTATTAGCGCATTCCAGGTCCGTGACCGGGTCAGAGGTATGATCAATGTATATTTTAATATTCTATTTATCCTTTTAACCCTCAAATTTGTTCAAGAAAATTTAAATTTTCTCATAGAAATGTATATTTTCAGAGCAAGGGATTATTTTGGAAAATTTACCACTGGAATAACTGGCTCGGTTATCGAGCCAGTTATTCCAGTGATAAATTTTCAAAAATATTCTATTGGCCTGATAATGGACATTACTCAAGACCACTGCCAGAAGCTTTTTTTGGCTGATATGGGTGTTAAATATGTTAAAGGCTTAATGCACCATTTGGTCTGCAAATGTACATCTCTGATTCCTGTTATTCTACCAAGAGAATGGCAGATGCTGTTATGGCCATCTTGAGTGTCACCCCTGTAATACTCATATTAGCCAAAAACGGCCTCTGCAGTGGTCTTGAGAAATGTCCATTTGCAGACAAATAGTAGACTATATTTGAAAATTTATCACTGGAATAACTGACTCGATAACCGAGCCAGTCATTCCCATAATAAATTTTGAAAAATAGTCTTCTCTTGGTCTACAAATGGACATTTGCTGAGAAAATTTAATTTTTGACAAAATTTAATGGTTAAATGGTTAGTTGTAGATGATCTGTAACGCTTGGTCCACATATAAAATTCAATATGACCAGCAAATAGAAGAAGCCATTTCTAGCTAAGCTCTGTCCACTTTTTTCCGTGGGTCGGAACCAATTTATATGCTTTGAATCCTGAATTTCCAGAATAACAATTTCAAAGTAACTGTACACTCTGGTAAGCTGGTGAATATTTTGAAACTAATTTGACTTGGCTGACGTTGCTGCCTATGTCAAATTAGTTTCAAAATATTCAACAGAATGTTGATTAAATAGTAAAGACATACAATTCACACACTTGACTGATTATTCAATGTTAATGGCGGAGATGGATTCATTATGCATTTGGATTGTGACTTCAGCCTACATGTGATGTAATTGATTACACTGCAATTTAAGGCACTCCTATGATAAACTAAAATCACTATATTATTTAAGTCATACATCATTCGAAAGCGGATTCAATTGCCTAAACATGAATGCATCATTTTTAGTATTTTTGTAAAAGTTATTTGTGTATATAAAAGACACCATTATATCTAGATTCATTATATCAAGCGGACATCAGGAGCTATTTTAAAATTACTAATAAGTGTATTAAATTAATACAGATATGAAGAGAAAATTGGCTAAGCTTTCCAATAATGCATGACTTCAATAATATTATGAAATTAGTTCTTTATATAACCTGCTTAAAGTGCATTGTATCTAATTCCAATAGTAATGTAATGATGTGTGTGAGTCAGCTATCACGTTTACCAGCCGGAAGTGGTATGCGCAAAGCATTCTGGGAAGGTGTTTTCCCAAAATATGCTAATTGGTGTGCATGTACATATGAATTAATATACCTTTGCTCAATTACCTCGTGACTTAGGAATCCATTACATCTAGTGGGTGAGTCCCGGGGGTCCATTTAACAGTTTGTCTGGATGCAAAATCCAAAATGATTACAAAGCTGAGAATCTGTTTCCGTGTGATAACTCTGTGCATTTAACCGATTGATGCGATACTTTGCTGGTCCATTGCATGCGCTATGAGAAGCGACCAATCGAAATTGCTCCAAGTCTGAAAACAAGGCTTGCATAAAATGTAGCTTCTTTCAGTAACTTTGCAGAATTAACATGTATATGTATAAATCAATTAAATATAGTATGGTGGAGGAGGATCATATTACATACAAATTACTGCTGTTCATTCTAGCTTTGAATATTTTAGACTTAAACCTCAAATTTATTTAAGAAAATTTAAATTTTCTCATAGAAAGTGTTCATTTGCAGACTATTTTAGAAAATTTACTGCTGGAATGACTGGCTCTATTATCGAGCCAATCATTCCAGTGGTAAATTTTCTAAAATAGTCTTGTATTGGCCTGCTAATGGACATTACTCAAGACCACTGCCCGAAGCTTTTTTTGGCTCTCTCAGTGTTAAACACGCTAAAGGTTTAATACACCATTTCATTTGTTGAAAATAATGAAAAAAATTTCAAATGCCAGATGCTTTGCTGCTCAGGTAAAACAAAAACCATCCTCTGCAGCGGTCATGAGAAATGTCCTTTCACATCAAGAGTATACTTACCACCCTGATACTCTTAGATATTTCCTAAATATCGACCTAGCTTCAATAATACTCAGAATTAAAAAGAAACTGCCCCCACTGGGCAGGCTACTCAACTGACAGACCAGCGGATGTGCGGCCCAAACTCACGCATGCGCGGGGCTGTCTCATCCTCTTCCTAAAATATTGACCTGCCATTGCAACACTCTTTCTAACCTTGCTTTTGCTTTCGATCTTTTTGAAGCTTTAAGTTGTTCTGCAACCTGATTTTGAATAATATTAGTATGTCTGGTGCTGCCAAGTCGCCGGAGGATGCTCCTGGTCCTAGCCATCAGGTGTACTTTAGTAAATTTATTGATAAAGAATGTACGTGTTGACTCGGATGGTGTTTCCGGGATTCGCGCTAACTCGTGGGCACGTCTTTATTAGGCTAGGTCTTTTTTGGGGAAGGCCTATATATTAGCTAACGCATGTTGTGCTCTGTATTTCAGACACATGAGCTGATTTCTGAAGTGTATCATTTTTCTGAACAATATTTATACTTGGTTTCTGGGTCCAAATAATTTATTATGAGTTTGCAGAGGGAATTATTACCATAAGAAGTAATTTTTCAGCATTCACCCCCCACCACAGGGTTTTGGATTCAGGATCAGGTATTCCCGTTGTTGTTCATCAGACTTCACTCGTTCTTCAGGAGTTGTCTTCTGAGGTTTAATATGGAGAGAGAAAATATTTTCAGTCATTTTATTTCTAAAAATATTTGGAAATTTTTTGACGGATTGTTAAGTTATTCTAAAATCACCTCTCAAGTATTCTAGTTCAAATTCTTCTATCTCCCTTGTCTTCTTTAGAAGAATAAGAAGCTTTTAGGATTTGTTTTCATTCAGTCAGGCCCATAGGTTTTCTATGGGCCTGGCTTATTTTTCTTCTAATGATCACAGTTTTCCTTAAGATAGGATCTTATTCGTCTTCTGCAATTGGTTTTTTGGTTTAGAGGCCAACCACCTACACAGCGTTGGCCACGGCAATGCCAGCATAAGCCAGCTAGGAGGGGAGAGCGCAGGCTCCTCCAATGCAACCCGGCAGGCAGCCCGCGTATCGAGGTGCGTGTGGCGCTGGTAGAGGAGCGCGGAGTTCTGGTTGTGGGAGCCGAACCTGATGGGTCGGCTCTCACAGAGACAACACCAGTGCTGCTAGGACAGCCACCAGAGACAGGGCTTCTCTTGCACTCCTTGGGTCCACCTCAATCCTGGCCTTCCACATGCAAGGGTGGGAGCAGGTTACTCAGGACCGCTCAGGAAGGCCGCCTGGCCTTCCACATGCAAGGGTGGGAGCAGGTTACTCAGGACCGCTCAGTCTTGCGATGGCTTTCAGTCAGTTACCATCCAGACTGGATTTCAAACCAGCCATCGCGCCTGTCTCTGGTTCCGATCTGGACTCAAAATCCAAGAGATCCGGATCAACGGTTGTGTATAGAGGAAGAAATTCAATCCCTCGTACTAAAACACGCAATTCAACCCGCACAAAAATGTCCGCATTATTATTCAACCGTGTTCCTAGTGACAAAAACACTGGAGGGTGGAGACCAATTCTCAACCTCAAACGTCACAACAGGTTTATCCTCACACCAAGTTTCAAAATGGAAACTAAGAACGGTGTTAGCAGGATTGTGGAAGGGAATGTGGACAGCAAGGTCAAGGGCAAGAGTGTTCTGGTTCGATCAGACAATACAACAGTAGTGACTTACATAAACCGCCAGGGCGGAACGAAGTCGCCCAGTCTCTGTATGGTGACATGGAAACTGCTTTGCTGGTGCCTAGATCATGGGATTTCCCTGAGAGCAGTTCATATTCCGGGAAGGCTAAATCTATTAGCAGACTCATTGAGCCGAAGAATGAGCATTCTTCCCACGAAATGGCAACTACATGTAAATCAATGTGTGTTGGATCGTCTGTTCAACCACTGGGGCAAGCCCAACATAGATCTCTCCGATTCCAGATCCGAATGCTATCGCAATAGATGCGTTAGCTATCAGCTGGGCGGGAATGTATGCATACGCATTCCCGCCAGCAATCCTGATTCCAAAAGTTCTCCAGAAAACCAGGCAGCAGGAATGCCAAGTGCTTCTGATCGCCCCAAATTGGCCACGTCGATCATAGTATACGGATCTGCTGGACCTTCTGGTCTGCAATCCTGTTCCTCTGCCTCTGATGGACAACATAATCTTCCAGGGCAAGGCCTTGCACAACAACCCGTCAATGTCACAATTGACTGCGTGGATGTTGTCAAGGAATCAGCAGTTAAGGAGATTCTTTTGAGCAAGCAGCCATGTTTATGGCAAAAGCTCCAGAGCATATAATTATAACGTCAACAGATTTGAAGAATGGTGCTCAAAACGATGTATTAATCCAACGGAAGCATCGATTCAGGTAGTAGCCGATTTCCTCTGTCACCTTTTTGATGCCTATAGCCTCAAGCCTAACTCTATTGCTGGCTATAAGTCAGCTTTAATGTCAGTTATCCCTTGCTTGGCTAATAGGGGAAGTGATGAAGTATGTAATCTAAATACTTTAATCAAAGGCATGGGTAATCTAAGACCAAGGAATCCTCCAGTGATTCCGTCTTGGAGTTTATCGTTGGTACTTCAAGTATTAGCAGATAAACCCTTTGAACCACTAAATTCCATTTCCATGAAAATGTTGATGCTTAAAACAGTTTTTCTGATTGCTGCAGCTTCAGCCAGACGAAGAACTGAAATACATGCTTTGTCAGCAGAGCCAGACCGTTTTGTCGTTACAGGGGAAGGCCTTAGGCTTCTACTTAGAGTTAACTTTATGGCGAAAAAACAGTCTTTAAAATATCCTGGTCAGCCGATAGTTTTACCCGCTTTGACTAGGTTTGATCCTATTTCAAAGGCGTGGAGTCCAGTCCATGCACTAACACGTTACAGTATATACAACGTACACAGGAATGGCGGACTGACCCTAGTGCTTTATCGCTATCTTACATTGAACCCCATGGGACAGCTTCTAAAGATACCATTTCTAGGTGGATTGTGGAATGCATCCATCATTGCCACAAGGCCGCCACAGGAAAACAAGTTGACATGGCCAAGGCTCACAGTGTCCGTGGCGTAGTGACATCCATGGCTCTGTTTAACGGAGTGTCAGTGGATGACATTATGTCCATAGCACAATGGCACTGTGAGTAGTTTTACAGGTCATTATCTCCGTGACACGTCAAATCCGCTTGCCTTATCGATTTTACATAAACGTTAAATCTGTATATATTTGTAAATATTGTATATAAGGCCGTTGACTCACACACAGTGCAATTTAGTGGGGGAATCCCTGCTTTTCTGTACTGTACCTATCATCACCTCAGTGATTAAAGGGAATCTCGTCAAAATAGGTTAGTCCCATATTTGGTGATGGTTATTTTTTGTCACATTCTTTATTACTTACTAAAATGGTGATGGTTTGTGTTCTTTGTGGTTCCATCTGAGAGTATACGAAATGAAGATTTCGTCTCGTGTCTTACAGTACTTTAGCACAAGTACATACAGAATGTATAGGACATTGAGGTCATCGCTCCCTCTTTAAAAGAGGTTGGGGGGGAGCGAATGTTAAACAGTCATTACTCTCAACATCGGTCGTGTTATCCGATGTCAAATCATTACCTGATTGTGTTTACATACGCAATTTCAGATGTTATTTGTGCTCCAAAAGCAAAAGAGCTTGCTCTTCCAGGGATGACCCAGTTTTCTAACCTTCGCCTCTCTCCCGCCGAATTCTCTTACGAATTCTGGCTATATCATAGAGTATCAGGGTGGTAAGTATACACTTGATGTGAAATAAACGAAATCTTGGATTTCTTTTTTCATGAGAGAGTTGATACTTACCACCCTGATACGATCCCGACCTCGCCGCCCCACAGAGGCTCGGTCTATCGGCGTTTTATGTTGCAATTAGGTCAGCCAATATTTTGGAGTAGAATGAGACAGCCCCGCACATGGGGCGAGTTTGGGCCGCACATCCGCTGGTCTGTCAGTTGAGTAACCTGCCCAGTGGGGCCAGTTTCTTATTAATTCTGAGTATTATTGAAGCTAGGTCGATATTTAGGAAATACCAAAGAGTATCACGGTGGTAAGTATCAACTCTCTCCTGAGCAAGTCATTCCAGTTATTGCTCTTTAACAATAGTCTTCTATTGGCCTGCAAATGTACATTCAACTAAGCAGAAATTTGGATTTTTGCCGTACAATCTTGACCATTACAGAATTATTATTATTGTTCTTCTCAGCACTAGTGATTAGTGTGGCCTCAGACAAGGTGGTACTATCCATGTTACCAATGTCTCTCCCAGAACATCTCTCACACATCAAACTGGTAAGTAAGAGCTACAATCAGACACTTAGCTGTCATGGACACATCTAACTTCTATAGAGATTTACCCAATAGATTAACCCTTTAAGGCTCATACCAACCAAGTACGGCTTCTGCAATGGTCTTGAGAAATATCCATTTGCAGACCAAGAGAAGACTATTTTAGAAAAGTTACCACTGGAATGACTGGCTCGATAACCGAGCCAGTCATTCCAGTGGTAAATTTTCTGAAATATTCTTCTCTGGACCTGCAAATGGACATTTTCTCTGAGAAGAAAATTTAAATTTTTTTTGAACAAGTTGGAGGGTTAAAGGGTTAAGCAGAGACACTTTTTCTTAGCTAAATCTTGATTATCTTACCAACTGTTGTAATAGTTATAGATGTGCCACGCCCGTTTTGAGTTCAGCTCCATCCACTTTTCCTGTGTGTTGGAATTGTTGAATTCACAGAAATTAATTAAAACAATTGCTTCAGGTGTGACAGGTAAGTCGTTGGATATTTTGAAACTAATTTGACTGGGGCTATGGTAGCAACAGCTACAGCCAAATTAGTCTCAAAATATTCAACAGAATGTTTATTAAGTTGTAAATTCATCAAAGACACAAGTCGTACAATTTTGTGATAGGCTATGATTTTCGTGACAGGGCTGTGGTTGCTTGATTCGTCAGTTAACATATGACTTAATTGATTATGACATCAGATGCTTGTGTAACAAACCGGATCCCTCCATTAATAGCAAATGCCATACCACGAGTGCCTCAAATCACTCGAACTGCCGAGCCTAGTGTACAGACATTTGCTGGGTGACCTAATAGAAATGTACAAATATCTACATGATGTGTGCAACGTAGGCCATGAAGCCACTCTACCACTCAACTCGACAAAGGTGACAGGACAAGAGGACACAGCTTCAAATTGCAGAAACAACGTTTCAACACAGACACCAGGAAGCGTTTTTTCAGTATTAGAGCGACTAACCACTGGAACAGTCTACCAGAGTCAATAGTGACGGCTCTGTCCATCAACTCATTCAAGGCAAGGTTAGATAGACACTACAGCAAGGCCACATACACGATCGATTCCCCGATCATGCCCCTTCCGCAACGACATACCAGTTCAAAAGGTGCAGGATCCGGCCGCCAGTGAAGATAGTAAAGACCTGCTACAGGCTGTGTAGCCTAACAAGCAGAAGAGGACTATGTAGCTATTGAGTGCCACAACCGCGCTTGCAGTCAGTCAGCAGCAGTTATTGCAATACGTTCATGTAAACACTGCAGAAAAGATGCAGGGTTGGGTAGCATATTTTTAAGAGTTAGCATGGAAACTAGCTGCCTATGTTACATGTAAACGTAGTATTCTGACTGAAGCAGCAAGTTTCCCATCAAATTAATTTCAAAATATTTAGTAGTGTGTCTATATGGATGAATTGTAATTGGAATATTAAATGCAATCTCACCTTGTCTTATACTAACCATTCAGGTGATAGAATATGGCGCACATAATCCATCCCTGACACTTCAGCCTTTTAATCATGCCAACAACAAAACATATTCAGGCTTTAGGAGCTAAATGTTGATACATTTCTACAGTCTATAATGACTCTCATGCCATGCAACCAATCAGAGCGTCTTCCTCGGTATATACACAATGTACGCTCAGTCATTATTGAGGTGCCAGCTATAGTTTGGCAATGTGATATAAAAGCAATCATACAGGTAACCTATTGAATATTCTGAAACTACATTGTAATTTGACTGGAAGTTGTTGCTGCCGTAGGCAGCAACAACTTCCAGTCAAATTATTTTCAAAATATTCAACGAGATGAGTATTACATAGTAAAGAATGTAATGCATTGGCACTTACATGACATCAAGCACTATCGCTAGAGGAGACAAAATGGTGATGATCACTGTGCAACATTTACGCGATATTACAACGTAGATAATTGTGATACAGATATGGGAATGTGACAGGATATGACAGATATGGAATGTATAAACCATTATCTATCGGTACATGCTAACCAACATTTGAGATGAGATTAGCATCTCTAAAATATTTGAGGGTTGAAAGGGTTAATATGGTCAGAATAAAAACATTACATAATCGAATAATCAGGATTATTTATATCTAAAATGATTGCAATTATGAAAATTTCATAATCATGCAAACTTAAGTTTGATACAAAAGTATAGTTAATTTGACAAATAAATTTTGTATTGTAAACACCTAAGAATTTATTCCTTATCTCTAAAGGGTAGAGCAAGAAAATATTCAAATTTAGTCTACAGTAATATTGTGGAAGTGATTTTAAAATAATCATGTGACCTTATTAAGACTTTAACACTCATATCAGCCAAAACGGCTTCTGCACTTGTCTTGAGAAATGTCCGTTTGCAGGCTAAAAGTAGAATATTTTTTGAAAATTTACCCATGGAATGACTGGCTCGAAAACCGAGCCAGTCATTCCAGTGGTGAATTTTCGAAAATACTCTTCTCTCGGGCGGCAAATGGACATTTTCTTTGAGAAAATTGAAATTTTCTTGAGTAAATTCAGCATAAAACGTAAAATAACATAACATAAAAGCTGACGTTGTGTATGTATGTGGATGTTTGCGCGGCCATGTACTGTATCTATAATTACACTACAGGTATATTTCTGATTTGTTTGTTGTTGAAAGGGTCTGATCAGTGATGAAGAGTTTCCTGTTTATTACAGGTAAGTCCTCTCGGAGTGTATTATTATTGGCTCACCTTGTTTCAAGGGAAATTGATGTGTCAAAAAACATGGCCGTCGTAGACCAATCAAGATGTAGCATGTTTGGCAGCCATATTTGATGTTTTTATTTGATGTTTTTATTTGATGGATTTTGAAGCCGAAATTGGTATTATATATATATATGTGTTTTGGGGTATTCTGACCTCAAATTTGCCATTTTCGAATCTGTCGGATAAACGGTTTGGCGGCCATCTTGGATCATTTTCCCGCCAAAACCTCACATACTAAAGCAATGGGAAATTTAAAATGTCTTCTCGAGAACCACAGGCGGATTTTAATTATATTTGGCAGGAATAATCCTTAGGGTATAGAGATGCAAGTTTGTTCAAACGATGCAGATCGGCCAATTTGGTTGGTGGCCATCTTGTTTCAGTGGTCATCTCGTTTTGTTCAGTAGATCCAGTGCCCAATAATTCCAGGAGAGGGATACAGGCCCCTTGGGCCTCGTGTTATAAGAAGATTTCAATTTCTCATAAAAAATGTCCATTTTCAGTCCAAGAGAAGAAGCTATATTTGAAAATTTACCACTGGAATAACTGGCTCGATAACCGAGCCAGTCATTCCACTGGTAAAATCTCAAAAATAGTCTTCACTTGGTGTGCAAATGGACATCTTCCAAGACCAGTGCAGAGGCCGTTTTGGCTGGCTTGAGTGGTTAAAGGGTTAAGCAATGGAGGGATCTGATCTGCCACTTACATATCTCACGTCATAATCAATAGATCTTTCCACTTTATCCATCCATCATATGACGTCTTAATTAATTATGTGACATCTGAAATGACAACATAATCAATGACATCATTATGACGTACATGTAGATAAGTACGTCATGAACACATAATTGAAGACGGACTATGTTGTATGTATTTACTATTTAATAATGATTCTGTTGAATATTTTGAAACTAATTTGACTGGGCGCTATTGACCAGCACCCAGTCAAATTAGTTTCAAAATATTTAACAAGCAGCTTACATTGTTTGTATCTGTATAGTTTTCTGGAAATTGATAGTCAGAGAGTTCAGAGATCAATCGATCCCATCATGACCGAGGTGTGGGTGAAGCTTAGCTAGAGGTGGGCGGAGCTTAGCAAAAGCTGGAAAGGTCCATTACGTCACAAGTTAGCTGAAATCATAAAAATCAAAAGGTCTCACTAAAGTGTACGAATTGTATGCCTTTTGTGAATTTACAATTTAATAAACATTTTGTTGAATATTTTAAAACTAATTTTAACCGTGTACAAGGTGAGCGGAGCCTACAGTACAGATCTTAGTTAGCTTTACTTAAACGCATCCTAAATCTCGTTTAAAACTCGTCTATATGGCGTCATTTTCTCGTAGTGATTTACTTAGACATAACGCATTTGGTAAAATCTCAAGACGCATCTTGAATTTTATCTTGACGGGTTGAAATTTTGACACTACGGGTTTGACGTTTTGAATGACGGGTTTAACCTTTTGCCCTACGCGGTTGAAAATTTTACGATAAATTAAACGCGCCATCAATTGCAACCGCAGTTCTCCAGTTCTTTCGACGAGTCCTATGGCTAGAAGCAAACGGGTACTCGGTTCCTAGTCTAGGCAGACCCGGTATCAGTACAGGTTTCCTCCGTACATGTATCTCGCGGCTTTGCAAACTTTGAGCGATTCGTACAGCAGATTTTAACTTATTTACGTCAATTTGTGGCTGGATTTATCAGAAGATGTATTTAATTTAGTGTTCTTCGCAGGATTCGTCTAATTTCTGCATTTTTGTAGTGAAAATCTCGATATATCTAATGCCGAATGGACAATCGTCTTGAACTGGAACACCATTCCATTCTGATGATGTCATCGCGTATATATTTAACCTCGTTATCTTTGATTGGCAGAGATATTGTTGGAAAAGCCATCAATGGCAAATCTGATTGGTTGAACTAATCTCATGACGCTTTGACAGTTGTGTACTATTAGACGACAGTAAAAATGCAACATAACCTAAACAAGGATTTCCAGACTTTGGCTGTGATCTGGACAAAAACCAAGTTGGATCCAGATTGGGTACAAATTTTAATCTATGGATATATCGGAAACAAACTGGTCAGATTTTGCTCAAATTTTAATAAAGGAGGTGTAATCATACATTAAGATTTAACAACCCTGGAAGTGATCAAAAGAAAAATTATAGGCTGTGGGTTACAATCTCTGATAACTTGGATCTATCTGACGATGGAAAGTAAGTGATAACTCTTGGGCGATGCCGTGTCATAGCAATCGACAACGTTCACTACTTTGACCTCTTTAGCCGACCCCACCCCAGGGGAGGAGCCAAATGTAATACCAGAAATGTGGCTGCAATGCAACCATGAATCTCGACTTCATGACAGCAATGAACTCTGACGATTGACTTCAAACATAAAATAAATTTAGAACGCTTATCAACAAGGGGGCTAAGGGCCTGTAACGGTATCCTGGACGGTGGATGGCAATAAGGGCTGCCAGCAGAGAAGGCCGCTACTATGTCAAAAAAGGCTGCCTTTAAAATATACTGAGTATGTACATACCTATCTATCTATCTATCAAAACTTCAAAATATTCAGCAGGTTGCCTGTATACCATTATCTAATTTCCACTTCCTATTTTTCTTTTCAGATGAGGCGGACATAGAGGCGAACTGTCAAAATATCTCATCTGATGACGGTTGTTGCTAAGCACAGAATTATAAAAAAAATTCTGAATAGAAGTTCTAAAGCCAACTACTACAGAATCCTTCCGCCAAATTTGGATATAATCCACCAAGCGGTCATATGCATTTTGGCAATTTATGTCCAGCCAACTAGGGTTGCAATCTGTCAAGCGGTTAATGAGGAGTAGCGTTTTGACAATTTCTGCTAAATTTTTCATAAAGTCAAAGGTTTTCACACAAAAATTGACCGATCAAAATTCTGTATGCATGTTCGGAAGCCGAAAGCATTAGGGTCCTTCCAGCCAAATTAGTTTGAAATCCGCCAAGCTGTTAAAGTATTTATGAGACACGGCATCACACAATGATGTTCTGGCCAAAAGGTGAAAATCACTGATACACATGGCAACCATCTGCTGTCCGCCGTCCATCCGTCGACTTATGTTTTTAAACATAAGTTGACGGATGGATGGCGGACAGCAAATGGTTGCCATGCATATCAGTGATTTTCACCTTTTGGCCAGAACATCATTGTGTGATGCCGTGTCATTATAAGGAGGCATGTGTCCAAGTTTAGGACCAGTATGATCAACAAAACATGAGATATAAACAGAAAAGTTGAGTTAAACGCAAATTAGACGCCGTCGGGCGACGCGCATGGTATCACAATAGCTCATTCTACTTCGTAGTTGAGATAAAAATGGCCTCTTGCACTCCATAGTAACCTACAACATTTGTTTGAATTCCATCCACCGCTTTCGGAGGAGTTGAATTACACAGACTGGCGTGGATCGCTGTGAAAAATCTGGAGGTCATACGGGGAAATGATCTGTGAGAGCAGGGGTTAAAATTAACATGAGCGCGAGGTTAGCAGAAATTGACCAGGGCTAGTACAACTTGTAACTGACCAACCCAATGGTAACAATTTGACATGTCAACACTTTAATGGTCAAGGTGGTCAAAAAATTCCTTTGCTGTGAGCAGAGCAAGACAACTATTTTTGGAAATTTACCAGTAGAATGACTGGCTCGATAATTGAACCAGTCATTTCAGTGGTAAAATTTAAAAAATAGTCTTCCCTTGGTCTGCAAAGATTTGAAGGTCTATAGTAGAATCTAGTAATCACTATCCCTATCTAAATGTAGTGGCTCATCTGGCTTAATTTAAAACTATTGAGAGGGTGTCAAATGATGTGCAAGAGTGTGGGCAGGACTATGGGAAATCTAGATAAATCTGGAAGACCCCAATCTTTGACTACATAAAATAAATGTTGTCAGCCAATCCACAATCATATGGATAACCCACATACCAAATTTGGTTGAATTCCACCCAACTGTTTGAGAGGAGATAGCATGATGAATGGATGGAGACAAATGTATCATAATTTTTTCAAAACATGGGAGATAAAGAGAGGACTCGAGGAGATTTTAAAGGTAGGTAGGTAATTAATTCAACGTCATCATACTAAAATGAGATTTTCTTTCGGATTGAGAAATTAGGCTACCACCATCATTTAACATGCCACATTGTTTTCAGGACCTGTCGGTGAAAGGGTTAAATATAGCAAAAGCTGGAATTGGCATGAGAATAAAACAGAAATCTAGATTTTCTAATGGATGGATCCACTTAGCTATGCCCTGGCCATCTCTAGGTAGGCTCCATTGATGCTTTGCGACCGTGTGTTGGGATCAGTATGTACTTTGAATCTTGAATTCCAAATTTCATGGTAACTATAAATACAGCTAACCTGTTGAATATTTTGAAACTAATTTCAAGTAATTTGACTGGGGTCTGTTGTTAAATATTCAACAGAATGTTTACTAAATAGTAAAGACATACAATTCGTACAACTGACTTAAAAGTTTAACAGATTTAGCTACGTCAGCTTACATATGATGTAATTCATTATGACATCATATACTTAACATTTTAACACTCATGCAGGGTTTTACGGAGGCAGGGCCCTTGCACCATTTAGTGCTCTAAAATTCACACCATCCAATCATTACCTTCACACATGGTTCATTGGCCTAATGGATTTTAGGACATAGATATCTTCCATGTATGTACTTGATCCAACATTTGTCAAAATGACCCATGATTTCTTGAGGAACTGGGACAGTTCACCCCACTAAGCAACCGGATCGGCAGAACCTGGCTCATATCCCAAACCGGTTTCTGCAGACTTGGTGTTGAGAAATATTTATTTGCAGACCAAGAAAAGGCTATTTTTGCAAATTATCACTGAAATGACTGTCTCGATAACCGAGCCAGTCATTCCAGTCGTAAATTTTCAAAAATAGTCTTCTCTTGTTCTGCAAATAGATATTTTCCTGTCGGTCATTGGTGGTCTGACTTGAATCAGTCTTTCACTCTCCTGACATGCGCAATTCACTGTCCTCAGCGGTCACTCACCTGGAAACACCAACTCTCCACCGGAAAACTTTGAAGTCTAGATGCTCTCCGAGAGCAGCTGAGGCATTTCCAGGTATAAATAGGCTTACGGGCTGTTTTGCTGTCTATGAAATTTAAATATTTTTTTACTAGTTTCTATAGAATTTTTTCTTTCAAACTTCACATCACCTGAGTTGTAACCACCATGCATGCCACCCAGAAAAATTAATGAATAATCCAGCATGCTTATCAGGTACCACTGTATCACGTGTGCATGTCACCCAACAAAATGAATGAATAAACTGGCATGATTATAATCGTGCTGGTTTATTCTAACAAATATTATCGGTGAGGTACGTGGTGGTATAGTGAATATCACTATCAGCAATGTACGCTGTACTCAGAAAGAGTGAGATTATAGTAGCTAATTTATTATTGTGGCGTGAGACTGAGTGGTGGTAGTAAACACTTGACCAGGCAGTGCACCAGTATCATGTCAAAATACATGTAGCATTCTATCAGTATTTGTGTTGGTACACTTTTTAATAATTTGTTACATAATGTACTTGTACCAACACAGATAGAATGCTATTTTGTCATGCTACTGTTGCAGTGCTAGGTCAGGTGTTCACTACCACCGCTCAGCCTTACTTATAGTTTTGCCCAATGGAGGAATCCAGTTTTAGCTATGCCCCGCCCATCTCTAGCTAAGCGCCACCCAAGCTTTACCTGCATTGGGATCGATCTCTGCACTCTCTGAATCTCAAATTCCTGAAAACTATACATGTAAGCTGTTGATATGACAGCAACACCTCCCAGTCAAATTAGTTTTAAAATATTCGACATCATTTTTATTAACCTTTTAATGGTCATGCCGACCAAAACTGGCCTCTGTTATGGCCTTGTGGAATGTCCATTTACAGGCAAAAAGAATAGAATTTTTGAAAATTCACCACAAATGACTGGCTCAATGACCGAGCCAGTAATTTGTCATAAATTTTCAAAAATTGCATTCTCTTGGCCTCTAATTGGACATTCAATAAGTGGATATTAAAATTTTCTTCACCAAATTTGTCCATTAAAGGGTTAAATAGAATACATATAGTCCGTCATCAATTAAGTGTCTGTGAAGATTGACGAACTTATCTACGTCATTGATTATGTCATTGATTATGTTGTCATCCTTATGCATCATGTAGTTGATTATGACATCATGAGTGATGGATAAAATGGAAAGGTCCATTATGTAATGCTTATAACTCCCTGTGTAATCATATTTGTTTCACTTTCTATTTCAGCTACTGTTGAAACATAGCCAGACCACAAACAAATGTTGCAAAAATAAGCGTACAAAATCTAGAACAGTAGGACACAAATTTGAAAGACCACTATGCTATCAGTAATATATGACCTGTGACCAGCAACATCATTCATCAACACGGACAGTAGCATAACCATAAAACACTGCTGATCACCAGCATGGGCAATATTATATAGGACCAAGATAGTTTACTGTTGTTCTAGAGACTGGACTTGTATTGTTATTGATCATCGATAACAATACAAATCTCAAAATCAACAGTAAAGTAAACTTAATCTTGTTCCTATATAATTTTGCTCATGCTGGTAATCAGTGGTGGTATGTCTGTGTTGGTGATTGTTTGAGCAAACTGCATTATATCAATATGGCAGCATTCAATAACAATGACATTAAACTTTTAAGTGAATGAATAAACAATTTAATCAAATCCAAATTGACCTGGTTTGACTTATTTACTGTATGTACATGTAAGTTATGGTTGTATGGTGTTTTCATCATTTCTTTGATCTTCAGTGGAACAAGGATTGAGAATTTTTCCCCACTGTGAACAGCAGAACAAGGTAGTTAAAGGTAAGTAAAGCTCCAGCTTTACAACACTTTACTGTCCAATATTTGTCAAGAAAATGTAAACTTCTGCTGAACCCTTTAATGGGTAAATTTGGTCAAGAAAATTCCAGTTGTCTCATAAAATGTCAATTTGCTGATCAAGTGTTCTGGGAGCCAGTCATTCCAGTGATAAATTAAAAAAAATAGTATTCTTTTAGTCAGCAAAAGGGCATTTCTCAGGAACACTGCAGAGGCTTGTTATGGCTGATTTGACCATTAAAGCGTTAATAAATGCCCATTTGCAAGCCAAGGCAATTTTTTAACATTTAGAACTGTAATGATTAGCTTGGTTATCAAGCCAGTTATTCCAGTGGTAAAATCTTAAAATAGTCTTCTCTTGGCCTGCAAATGGTCATTTGATTTCAGAGGCCAGTTTTGACCACTCAGTGAGTCACGGTAAAAAAATAATTCTTGTTCTGCATATGGACATTTCTCAAGGCCACCACAGAACATGTTTTCACCAGCTAGAGTGTTAAAGGATCAATTGCTAAAATGTACAATTCTTATAACAGTGACTAACTACTAACTCTTGGTATGTTATTGGTATATCTAATCATGTTAGTTAGAGCTAATTCAATATAACAAACTTTAACAGTTAATTAAATTCAAACGGCACAAATGATCATGGTGAATGCACCAAAATAGCCCAAACTTCAAGGCAAACTCTTTGTCACTGATTGCAGAAACAGCTTCAAGTTCATCTTCAAGTCTTTCCAGAAGTGGTGGCTTCCTCATCGTCAAACATGTCATCATCAGAAGATTCACCATTACTATCAGTGTTTGATTCCACGTTTACAATGCCACGATGAGTGATATTTGGTTTAAAATATACGGCACAATATATAGCCAGTAATACACTTTATATATATATATATATAAAGTGTATTACTGGCTATATATTGTGCCGTATATTTTAAACCAAATATCAAAAAAGTATGGCAGCCTAGTTGTACCATCATGTTTCTACGTTCTATTGTTTTTGCTGGTGCTTAACTTTTGCACAAGTTAAGCACCAGCAAAAACAATAGAACGTTTCTACGTTCTATTGTTTTTGCTGGTGCTTAACTTTTGCACAGGTGTATATATATATATATATATATACACCTGTGCAAAAGTTAAGCACCAGCAAAAACAATAGAACGTAGAAACGTTCTATTGTTTTTGCTGGTGCTTAACTTGTGCAAAAGTTAAGCACCAGCAAAAACAATAGAACGTAGAAACATGATGGTACAACCACTGGTATGTCATGCAGAGAGATTGGCAGACAGCTGAACATTAACCATACTGTAATCAGTCGTTTGATTGCAAAACATGGGCAAACTAACGAGGTGAAGGACAGGCCTAGATCTGGAAGACCGAAGAAGACTACTGCCCGTGATGATCGAGCCCTAGTACGCCTTGTTAGGAGATCTCCATTCACCAACAGCAGAGTGCTCAGCCAGCAATGGGAAACGCGCAATAGAGTGTCAATGTCTACCGTCAAAGGAGACTGTATGCTGCTGGCATGAAAGCTAGGAGACCTGTTAGACGTCCTCTCCTCACTGCACACCACAAAGATGAGCGTCTGAGGTGGTGCAACGAAAGAAGACACTGGAACATGAGATCCTGGAGACGGGTACACTGGTCCGATGAAAGTCGGTTCCTGCTTCATGCCACAGATGGTCGAACTCGTGTATGGAGGTCCAGACACACGGCGTACGACCAACGTAACATCATGGAAGAAGTTCCATTTGGTGGAGGTTCCGTTATGATATGGGGGTGCATCTCATTTGATTGTAAGCTGGATCTGTTGACTGTACCTGGAACACTAAATGGACAAAGATATCAAGATTCCGTACTGGGTAGAGTTGTGGTCCCTCATTTTGTAAATCATGCACCTGGAACCCACCCTATATTCATGGATGACAACGCCCGACCACATCGTGCTCGAGCTGTGCATGAATACCTCCGCCAGAATGCCATCGAAACCCTACCATGGCCAGCAAGGAGCCCTGACATGAACCCTATTGAGCATATCTGGGACATTCTGGGAAACATGGTGAGAAGGAGGGATCCTCCTGTACAGAACCTACAGGAATTAACAGACGCACTCCATCTTGAATGGCAACGAATACCACAATGGCGTATCAGTCGGTTGGTGACCAGCATGAGACGTCGTGTCCAGGCCATCATCCAGGCACAAGGTGGATATACCCGGTATTAATAATGAGAGTCTCAAACTCGTGCACAGATGTTAAACTTCGTTTTCAGACACCATTAATGACAATCTAGCCACGTGTGTCAACTGTAGGGCAATAGTTGTCAGTTGTGTCAACGTAACCATATTCAGGCCTCGTTTTCAAGTTCAAACAAAAACATACAGTGTTTCCCCACCATCATAATCAGCATTCCTCTAGTTGCATTATTACCTCTTGCACTAAGATGGATGAGTACATAAATGTTTATGCTATTGCTTTCTTCATAGCACATGAATATACCCTCGCATGTGCGTAAAAATAGGGTATATATATGTACTGTTAGACCCTATGACCTGACAGCGGCTCTTATGGTCATACACCGCCCTCAGACTTTAACGCAGAAATCAAACACATTATTCATAGTTTCGCACATCCGGGCATCTTGAGATCGGCCACCATTAAAGTTGGGGCAAACTTACTACATGCTAAAGAGGACTGTCCATACAAACGCATTGTTTACATTTTCCATGAAGTTCAAACCATTAAATCCTGTGTCTGAGAATCTGTAATAACCCCATCAGGTATCAGAAAACATGAAATCATGAGTGAATTTCGCAATATATTAAAGAAAATGTAATTAAGGTTTAACGGCCGATTGCTCGTAATTTTAAATGGCCCCTCTGAAAATGGTGTATCTCCCAGGGTATTATTGGAAATTTCATTGTGATGACGTCATCGTGATTCTATGAATATAATACAGGGTGGGAATATTGCCTCCAACAATGGAGTACTTCTACTATTGCATTAACAATTTCAACCGACAAGAGAAAATAATAAATTTATTACGAATGTGTCAAATTTCTGGTGAATATTTTGAAACTAATTTAATTGAAAGCCAGCTTCCAGTCAAATTGCTTTCAAAATATTCAACATCATACTTATATAATGACTGTAAAAGTGGAATTCTGGGATTTCAGGTTCAATTGGGTAAAATGTGATAATTCATTGGTTTAGATTTGGGGCCTACTTCCCTGATAATGCAGGTTACTAGGCCAATATTGGCCCAGTAACCTGCATTATCATTCTTGTTTTAGTAAATGTGATGTCACCGATAATGAGAGTTATTGATTGTCGCAAGAGAGCCGCAGACACAAAATATATATATATATATATATATATATATATATATATATATATAATATCCATTTCGTTTACCCCTGGTCGCGAAAAAACAATGTTGAAGATAAACAATTCGATAAACTCGATCATCGATGCGTGTCTTTGTTTACACTTTTCGAGATAACTAACTTCACGCACTGTCAGTAATAAGCCTGAGTTAAGATGCCGAAGCGGTCAAATATATAGGCATCACACTTTCTGATTGGCAGTTTCGTTAATCTGTGTTATCTGTCTACTTTTTAGTCTGTGGCATACATGAAATGTGCGTAGATTGATGAATTGCACACACAAAAATATGTTATTTTCTAAACAGTTGACGCCATATTTGCTAAATCTCATTAAATATGCATGTATTCTCGACCAATCAGACGGTGATACCCATTGCCGAAAACGGGTAATAACGTTACGTACTCGGGTACTCCTGGAGTGAATTCAGGAAGGCGAATGTTCGCGTTCTATGCGGTACAGTGTTCAGTTAATAACGGAAAAGGTTTTTCGCGGTCCTGAACGCACCCCAGGCACGGGTAAAACAACTATGTACGCATGTGCATGTCTATTATGTATGAAATAGCGAAATCGAAAACAACCGAATGTCAGGTTTGCAGATTTTGTAAATCGCTTCCATTTCCGTTATAAGACAAATTTGGCAACCGCAACTGGTGCATATATTGTTCTAAAAATTTATGCCTATTACGTCGGCTCAAATTAGACTATATTGTAACAAACCCATTTCAAAGAATACCTTGGTTTATTCATCCAGATTTCAAAGAAATTGTGGATTGAAAATTTATTAAAATATACACAGTCATCACACTAGCTTCATACACAGTAAAGAATACCCAGGTGCGGAGTTCACACACGTCCATTTTATCAAAAATTACGATTGACGATTACGATGATGACATTTCAACAATTATCATTTACAGCCACAAAAAAAGCTAATGGCGATGCATGTACTTAACACATATACGGCTTCAATTGCAATTTACATGTATGGGTCCTTGACAGACTATAGGCCGATTCCACATTATGTTTAATGACGCATAGTAAGAATCTTTGTAGCATTACTGAATACATTTGATTGCGCGTTTGACTTTTTCCGTGACAGGTTTAAACTATTTCATGATACGTTTAACATATTGTAGGATGGGGTAGACTTTCCGTTAGACGCGCCTATAAAATAAATAAAATGCGTTTGGTGTTTGGCCACACCTGGAAACGCTACGAGGTTTTGACGCGAAAAAGATGCATTTTTGTTTCGTTTTTGCTTCGTCAAACAGTAAAGCTAACTAAGATCTGTACTGTAGCTAGAATTGGGTAACAAGGCAGCCATTCCAGTGGTAAATTCTCTTAGTTTAGAAATGGGCAATAATACATTTCAAGACAATTATACAGAAACGCTGTTGTTTCTGCTGTCTGCGATAGGCAGCAACACCTCCCAGTCAAATTAGTCTCAAAATATTCAACAGAAGATTCCCCACATCGTAACAAATTTGTCATTTCTGGCCTTACGGGGTAAATATTTAACACTTTCATCGGTAAATCAAGAAAAAGTTTATTTGTTATGACATAAAACTTATTCTTTTGAATATTTTGAAATTAATTTGACTTGAAGCAATGTTTTTCAAAATATTCAACCGTCTTCCAATGTGATTGCCTTGAATTCTTCGATGAATTGGTTACCCTGTTGTTTGTACAATCATGTATATTGTGTTTCAGGCGACAGATCCTCAAAGAAGCGGATACATCTTACAATGATCTCCTTCATTCCATCATGGGCTTCAACAATATAAGCAATGTGGACTGTCTCCTTACCACTCTCGCTATACAGGATGGTGGGCTGAGCGATGCTGCTGCAGAAATATCACATCCTACGCCGCCTCTGTCACTCATGCGAGGATTACATGAGTATGTGCTATATGTATATAGGATGTATCTGATGATATAACGGAGGGATGCGATCTGTCGCTCAAGTATCTGATGTTATATTCAATATATGTCACTTGTTAGCTGATGTCAAAATCGAACTAGATTATTCAGTCGATGATGCATCATAGCAAATCCCCACGTTCACCACTTTGAACTTTTGACACCCCCCCCACAACTCACCCCCGGGGGTGGAGCCAAATCTAAATGTCCTTTTACACTCCACAATCATATGTGTGACTCACATACCAAATTTGGTTGAATTTTGTCCAACGGTGTCAAAAGAGTTGCATTACAATCAATTTCATGACCTTTTGACGTCCCCCCCCCCCCCCCCGTCCCCCACATCCTGGAGGCGGGGCTAAATGTAAATGTGCTCATCCACTCCACATTGATATGGGTAACTCACATAGTAAATCTGTTTGAATTCCGTCCAATGTTTTTGGTTGAGTTGCATTACAATCAATTTCTTGACTCTTAAACCACACCCCCACCCACCCCAGGGTGTGGGGCCAAATCTAAATGCAGTCCACATTGATATTGGTAATGTACATACCAAATTTGGTTGAATTCCGTCAAACAGTTTCGGAGGAGTTGCATTACAATTGATTTCTTGAACTTTAGACCCCCCATCCTCCACCCAAATGGAGCAGGGTCAAATGTAAATGTGCTCATCCACTCCACATTGATATGGGTAACTCACGTACCAAATTTGGTTGAATTCTGTCAAACGTTTTCGTTTCAAATTCCTTCAAAATATTCAACAGCCTACCTGTATAATTATATTAGTTACCTTGAAATAAATTTTTCTTCTAGAAATTCAGGCTTCACGGTTTCAAATCTATTTTACCACACTTACAAAGTGGGTGGAGCTTAGTTAGAAATGGGTGTGGCATGGCTAGGCTTGCACGATTATGTGATTAAATCGAAAATCGCCATTATTTTTTAAATCCTGAATTTATATGATTAAAAACGAAATAATCGAATAATCGTGATTAATTACACTGCATAAAATATTACAAAATCTACCTTTTTATTTACATTTTGCTCAGCTAAGGCATGGCCAAAAGAAGACTATTTTTGAAAATGTATCATTGGAATGCCTGGTTCGATGCTCGAGCCAGGCATTCCAGTGATACATTTTCAAAAATAGTCTTCTCTTGGCCTGCAAATGCGCATTTCTAAACACCATTTCAGTTTTCATCATTGATATACATACCTTTGTTGTTATATCGATGTAATTTGTAAACAGGCCGATTAATCGAGTAATCACGATTATTCTTAAATAATCGATCACGATCACGATTACTCAAAGTAATAATCACACAAGCCTAGACATGATGCTTTATTGTCTCGTTCCAGTCTCCAGATTGCAAAATCAGAACAAGCCGATGGACTAAGGAAGTTTCAGACAGCTAAGCTAGCAATGAGAAGGTACAGAGTCTCATCCACAATGTATACACTATAATATTTCCTGGGACAGTAGAGCTCATAAATCAGTTAACCCTTTAACCCTCAAATTTATTCAAGAAAATTTCAATATTTTCATAGAAAATGTACATTTGCAGACCAAGAGAAACAATTTTTGAAAATTTACCATTGGAATGACTAGCTCGGTTATCGATCCAGTCAGTCAAGTGATAAATTTTCAGAAATAGTTTTCTCTTGGTCTGCAAATGGACATTTCAGAAGACCACTGCAGAAGCTGTTTTTGGCTGATATGAGTGTTAAAGGGTTAATAGGCAAGATCAAGCCTGCCAAAACCGGCCTCTGCAGTGGTCTTGAGGAATGTCCATTTGCAGATCCAAGATAAGAGAATTTTTGACAATTTACCACTGGAATGACTGGCTCGATAATCGAGCCAGCCATTCCAGTGGAAAATTGTCGAAAATTGTCTTATCTGGGCCTGCAAATGGACATTGAAACAGCACAAATTTGATCTTAGAAAATCTTGACCATTAAGGGTCTAACATGTATCCAAAGCAACAAAAGAAACATAGGGTTAGGTAGTATAATTTTGAGCACGATCTAAGGTATTCTCTGCTGAATATTTTGAACATAATTTGAATGGAAGACATTGCTGCCGTTTGCTGCCTTCCAATCAAATGGACCTTACCAGTTTAAGCTATGCCCCGCCCATCTTTATCTTAGCTCCACCCAGACCAAGCTCGTGTTGGGATCGATCGATCCCTCAACTCCATGACTATCAATTTCCAGAAGGTGTTAAATATTTTGAAACTAATTTGACCGGGTGCTGTATGTCAAATTAGTTTCAAAATATTCAACAAAATATTTATTAAATAGTAAAGACATACAATTCATATAACAATGCATAGTCCGTCTTCAGTTATGAATTCGTGATGAACTTATCTACGTCATTGATTATGACGTCATCATGCATATCATGGAGTTCATTATGACGTCATATGATGGAAGGATAAACTGGAACGGTGAATTATGTTCAAAATATTGCAACAGTACATTTTATTAGCTCACCAGGTCTGATAGGGCAAGTGAGCTTATGCCATGGCATCCATCCGTCTTCCGTCCATCCACCATCTTTTTCTTTAAATGACCTCATGATACACTGGGCTGATTTCAATTATATTTGACATGAAGCGTCGTTAGGGCATTGAGATCCAAGTTTGTTGAAGCGAAGCCGATTGGCTAATTTGGCCCGTGGCCATGTTGGATTTTGGCCAATTTTTAACCGTCTTTCAAAATTTCTGAAACCGCTTGTAGGATAGATTCAAAACTCATAAAACCATCTCAGGCCACAACGGGACCAAATTTTTCAAGGGAACTTGATTGGCCAAATGATCCTTCTCCCATCTTGGTTGACCTAGTTTTCGCGAAAATTACTTCTCCAGAATCGGTGAATGGATCAGGCCAAAATTTGCGAGATATGCTTAGGGCCTAAGGTCCATTAACATTTGTTCAAGCGAATTTGAGATGTAAAAAAACCCCATGGCCATCATGGACCAATCAAGATGTAACATAATAAGGAAAAATTAGTTAACTCTCCGGGATGTAGAAATTGTTTGAGTGTGTAGCTTTTGTGACCATCTCAGTCACTTCTTCAGCACTAACTGATGGTCGCTGGCAATGTCACTCTGGTCAGTTCTTGTGGAGTCACGTGACAGCATGGACTGGTAGACTGCTGGTATATGGTAGCCCTCGTCTCGGTTCATGGTTGCTTGATGCTTGTAGATTTCTATGGCCTCTCAATGTTGATGACCGAGGCACTGCTGGCGGGGATGACATGGCCAGTGGATTCTGTGTGTTCTGCCACAGCTGAGTTGGAATTGATTTTAAGATGTTCTTTGACTCTGGTGCTGAGAGGCCTTTTCGTTTCGCCTTTATATGTACACTCACATTGGTCACATTCGATCTTGTAGATGACTCCAGAGCGTTCATCTGTGGTCAGTTTATCTTTGGGTCTTACTAATTGTGATCTTAAGGTGTTGGCGAGCTTGTGGTAACTTTTGATGTGGTGTTGTCTGAAGAGTCTGCCAAGGTGTTCTGATAGGCCTTGGATGTACGGAAGTCCGACCAGTGGGAGTTTTTCGACATCTGGCTGTTTATTACGAGGTGGGGGGGGGGCGGTTTTCTCATGTCTATAAGCATCAACCAACCATGAACCGAGACGAGGGCTACCGTATACCAGCAGTCTACCAGTCCATGCTGTCACGTGACTCCACAAGAACTGACCAGAGTGATGTTGCCAGCGACCATCAGTTAGTGCTGAAGAAGTGACTGAGATGGTCACGAAAGCTACACTCAAACAATTTCTACATCCCGGAGAGGTAACTAATTTTTCCTTATTATGAATTATCCTGGGATCGGGACCAATTTTTTCGGAAATATAAGATGTAACATGTTTGGCGGCCACATTGGATTTTTTTTAATTTGATTGATTTTAAGTCGAAATTGGTCTTACATATGTTTTTGGGTATGCTGATTTCAAATTTGCCACTCGAAAATGTCGGATAAACAGTTTGGCAGCGATCTTGATGCAACTTTGGTCGAAAATAGGGTTATATATAGCCCATAGCCCTTGTAGTTGAAATTCCTATGTTTCAGTTGAAAGATACAGGCTCCTTGGGCCTCTTGTTTTGTTTTGAAAATAGGACAAGTTATTTCTGAGCTTTCCTGGAGTAATGTTTAATGGTTTAACACATGCTGACCAATAATCATTGATACAAGTCTCCACAGAAACTAATGACAACTTACAGTACAGCTCAAATAAGTTAACATGTGTCCAAAACAATAACAAAAACATGTCATTACAGCACCCAGTCAAAGTTGTTTCAAAATATTCAACAGCTTACCTGTACAGTTTTCTTGGAATTGAGTGTCAGGGAGTTCAGGGATTGATCGATCCCAAGGCTGATGTGTGTGTGTGGAGCTTAGATAAAGATGGGCAGAACATAGCTAAAACTGGTTTCCTCCATTATGTTTGAAATACATGTATTTAGCAGTATGATTTACTTTATTTTGAAATCATGGTATTTCTGAGCTGTACTGTATATGGTAAGTTGCTGAGATGATGGATTTTGTATTTTTCAATGAGGGCATTCCATGAAATACTGTTTAAAGTTAATGAACCATGAACTTACATGTACATGTAGTTCATTTTAGTGATTACATTGTATATACTCCTGAATTTCCTTCAAAACTGCGTTATGACCAAATTAACCTTTTAACCCTGTCATAGAAAATATACCCACAGGATGATTTATAAAAATCGTATATACTAAAATATTTGCCTTATGTTCAGTGATGCAGTAATAGAGCATAGTATTGTAAATGTAAATATCCATTTTCACTTCAAGAGTTGTTATTACACCACAAAAACATCCATTACCGTTCAATCACTACTTGCTAAATCAAATATCTGCATTTAGCTATCAGAATAAAATTTTTATACTCGCTTACATACTCCCTAATGCCAATACCATCACCATGTAGACCCTCAACCAGGCTTCTGGTAGAGGGACCCCCTGCATTAGCCTTACAATAGACTGGCACCAATCTGTACACACTCCTTGGTGACGCCTGTCACTAAGCACGCTCGCGCATGCGCAGTAGGTCCCAAATGTGAAAACTGATTCACTTTTCACATCAAGAGTATACTTACCTCCCTAATACTTTTGATATTGCTAAATATTGGCTTTCACTCAATAAACACTCAGATTAAAACAGTTAGGTGCCCCTACTGGGCAGGGAGTCAGAGCGTAGTCTGGCGGATGCCAGCCCCACCACCGCGCATGCGCAGACTAGCACTACCTCTTTGCTAATTTATTGGCAGAGAGTGTACACATGCTTTTGTGTTAGAAACTTTCTATACTCTTTTCGAAGCTTTTTGAGACGGTTTGGTAGAAGTTTATCCCTGATAAAGATGGCAGAGAGAGTGACTTCGCCACAGGAGGGCCTTGGACCTTTAAATCAGGTGACTTCTAGTAAAATTAGCGAGTTTTGTCCCGTTGTAATGTGTTTCCGGGACTCTCGCTAAGCGTGATAAGCGCCTTGATTAGTTGGTTTATTTCAACTAGGTGCTATATAAGACTAATCTCTCTTTGTGTTTATGTCCACAGGTCTGTGTGAAGAAATATAATGGACATGACATCAGCAGAGGGTTTGTGTCTCTCCACCATGGTTCCATTTCCTACTAATACTGTTAGGTTATCTAACCAAAAATTCTATGTCCAGTGAGTTGGAGGCCTATTATAAAGGTCTTCTCACTTTGCCCTCTTGATCCAATTCCTTCCCCTAGAGGTGGAGAGAGGTAAGAGGCGTTCAGTGGTGGAGTGCTCCAGTTCATCAGGTTGGATGGTTTGTCTAGACAAGGTGTCAGGTATCTAATTATTGATATGAGGTGATGTTAATTATTTAGAGGAAAGGGAGATAATTAACACTATTTGCCATTGTTATCAGTATATATCTGATGCTTGTGTAGTCGAAATGTCCATTCTGCACATGTTCTGCTTAGAGATACAATTCGTCCTTGCACTGGGATGTTTGTTGGGGATCGATTTTTTCCTGTCATAGGATTAATGACGTCATAATCAGCCTTGCTCTTTATTAACAATTAAAGTTGTCCGAAGCTGGTTTTCTGATAAATTATGATCTTTATGATCATTTTTCCTTCTCTTGAGTTGGTGAGTTTCTAAGCTTAACTAGATTGCTCATACTCCTCGTCCTTTGGCTTTTTTCAGAGACCTGGTTGTGCGTCCTGTGGACGATTTTTGAGGGACAAGTTTGGTCCTCATCTCTGTTTTCAGTGTAGCCCCTGTGGTCCCTTGCTTAATTGCGAGATATGTAAGCACTGGGGGGGCGAGCTAATGTCCGAATTCTTGTGCTTGCAGGCGAAGGACAAGGTGGTGGAGGAGGAGAAGAAGAGGAAGCTGAAAAAAGAGGTTGTAAGTAAGAAGGGTAAGAGGAAGGCCTCGTCCGCGGTGGACATGGAGGCCTTCCGGACCGAGATGTTGGGAGAGATGAGGAGGACAATAAAGGATTTGGTTCCAGAGTTGCTTCGTGGCATGCTTCCTGGACCAAATCCTTTGTTGGCCTCATCATCTGCTTCGGAGCAGGTAATCCCCGCTTCTGAATCACCGTTCCTTAGTACGCTTCCGTTGTTTGAAGGTGGCCCCATTAGAGGGGGCGTTCCACGACCCTGGCAGCAGGCTTATTGCCGCGCCCGATAGGGACCGTGGACGGTTGTCGCTGGAACCCGCGTGCTGCTTATCAGTCCAGGGCTATCCGCACACCGCGGGTGCCAGTACCTCGTATGGCACCTTCCCTGGCCAGTCCGGGTTAGCTCTCTTTGCTGACCCGGAGTCTAATCTGTCTGGCCAGGAGGATGAGGATTACCTGTTGGGGTCGCCGTCTGGGGACGTGGACATGGATTATGACGTCTGTGCACCCCTCGCGGGGAATACGGGCACCTTATTCCACGGTTCTACTCTCCCAGGGGTAGAATCCACGGTTCAGACTGTGGCCCTGGGCGCTGAAGGCCAGCGTTACCGCATACCTCGGCTTGCCGAGAGTGGTGCTGGCCGGGGCCGTGGTGGGGCGGTATATGCCCCGCGCTCTACCACGGCGCCTGCTCCTGGTCAAACCAGTGATATTAGCATGCCGTATTGTCAGGCCCGCATGCTCTCCCTGGCTTGCCAGGGATATCAGCGTACCCGCCGTCAAGCTCTGTTGCTTGCGCTCAGGAGGAAGACGAAGGCCCCCGTCTTGTAGAGCGCTCGCAGCTAGCCACGGAGGAGGATTGGTCTGACGCTTGCCAGTGGTTGGTGAGTGTTAGACCAGATCTGCCCGTGGAGCAGTCGGCTAGCCAGCGTGATCACAGGCCGTGGTTAGCTGGTAAGCCTACTGCTAACGCTATGCCTTCTCTGCCGCTGGCAGAGCATGTCGTTGACATGTTCGAGGCGGCGGAGACGTCCATTAAGTCGAGTGGACGTCTCGCTAAGGCCCCCGCGCGAGGTGGCCAGGCATTGTCGCATCGTGCCCCTGGACTACCAGCGGTACGGTGTGGTACCTAAGCCGAGCGTGGATGACCGCGCGGCTTTGGGTGAGGATGCGCGGCCAGGCTCCTGTTCTGACACGGGAGTCTTGTGTTCGAACGCGTTGCGTTCAGCAAATACCGCGTTGCGTGATGCGGAGGAGAGTGGGAGGGCTTCGATTGCCGCTCTGTCCCACGTCTCCCAGCTGTTACAAGGGGTAGTAACAGCATCCGCATCGCACCAGCCAAGTCCGGTCACAGTCCAGCGAGCCATCCAGGATGGTATCAACCTGGCGCTGGACTGTATGACGCGGGCGGTGACCAGGAGTGTCCGGGCAAGGCGCACTTTTGCCTTGGATAATCTGTGCCCGTCCCAGGACCTATACAATAGGCTACTACGTACGCCTATGACAGGTCCTGGTCTCTTTGGAGGTGAGGGATGTAGGCACCTCCAGGAGACGGTTACTCTGGTCAATAACCAGAGGGCGCTGCGCGAGCAGTTTGAGGTGCTTCGTCGTGCCAACGTTCGCGCCGCACCCCCTGCGTATCGTCCCCTGCAGGCTCGAGGTGGTAGTGGCCAGGTCAGAGGCCAACCACCATCGCAGCGCCGGCCTCGGCCGCGTGCGATTCGGCCAGCAGCGAGGGGGGCGCAGGGGACCGGTGGGACCGGTGGGAGGCCGGCTAGCCGACCACATGCAAGAGTGGGAACGGTTAACTCAGGACCGTTTAGTCTTGCGATGGCTTTCAGTCGGGTATCATCCCGATTGGATGACAGGCCCGCCATCGTGACTGTCTCTAGTGCCGATCTGGACTCCAAATCCGAGAGATCCAGATCAAAGGTTGTGTATCGAGGAGGAAATAAATTCCCTCATACAAAAAGGAGCTATTCAGCCGGCACAGAGGTGTCCGGGCTTCTATTCAACCCTGTTCTTAGTAACAAAGAACACCGGAGGGTGGAGACCAATTCTCAACCTCAAGCCATTGAACAAGTTCATAGAGACGCCCAGTTTCAAGATGGAGACTGTGCGCTCGGTGTTGGCGGGGTTAGAGAGGGGAATGTGGACAGCGTCGATAGATTTGAAGGACGCTTATTTCCACATCCCCATACACAGGAGTTTCCGTCGCTTCCTGAGATTTGCATTCCAGGGCAGACAGTGGGAATTCAGGGTGCTACCCTTCGGAATTTCCACGGTTCCTCGGGTTTTCACCCGTGTGGTTCTTGCGATCACCGCATACCTCCGCAGGAGAAGCATAGCAGTCCACACGTACATAGACGACTGGCTGTTGAAAGCACACACCCGGGAAAGTTTATCGGCCAGTCTGGAGATTGTTTTGAAAACTCTCACAGACTTAGGCTGGATGATCAATTTCCCAAAATCAGAGCTGATTCCATCCCAGAAGTTTGTTTACCTGGGGATGTTCTTCGATCTAGAGACAGGATATGTTTATCCTACTCAGGAGAGAGTTCAGAAACTCATCTCATTAATTCAGTCGGTGTGCGACAGTCGTCATGTCCTGGCACGGGTTTACTTGAGAATGCTGGGGTTGATGGTTTCATTGGAACCAGTCATTCCTCAGGCCGCCTTACGCAGGCGGCCGATCCAGTTATTTCTCATGACACAATGGACCCAGAGTACAGGTTCGCTGGACTCGAATGTGTCAGTGTTGGCGCCTCTGATTCATCACCTGCAATGGTGGTTGGACACAGAGAATCTCTTGGTGGGGGTTATGCTAACCCCTCCCCACCCTCAGGTGACTGTGTATACAGATGCATCGATGGAGGGCTGGGGAGCTTGCCTGGAAGAGTCCACGATATCAGGGCTTTGGAATCTGGAACAGTCAAAGGAACATATAAATCTACTGGAGCTAAGAGCAGTAGTCCTGGGCCTGGAACATTTCTTACAGAAAGTTCAGGGCAAGATTGTTCTTATTCGTTCAGACAACTCAACAGTTGTGACTTACATAAACCGCCAGGGCGGAACGAAGTCGCCCAGTCTCTGTATGATGACATGGAGACTGCTTTGTTGGTGTCTGGATCACCAGATTACCTTGAAAGCAGTTCATATTCCGGGAAGGTTAAATCTGCTAGCAGACTCATTGAGCCGAAGGATGAGTGTTTTACCCACGGAATGGCAACTAAATCAATCTGTGGCGGATCGTCTGTTCGACCATTGGGGGAAACCCAACATCGATTTGTTCGCAACGAAGAAGAATGCGAAGATGACGACGTACGTCTCTCCGATTCCGGATCCAAGCGCTTTCGCAACAGATGCGTTAGCTATCAGCTGGGGGAGAATGTATGCATACGCATTCCCTCCAGCAATCCTGATTCCAAAAATTCTTCAGAAAATCAGACAAGAGGAATGCCAAGTGCTTCTGATCGCCCCGGATTGGCCAAGCCGATCATGGTATACGGATCTGCTGGACCTTCTGGTCTGCAATCCGGTTCCTCTGCCTCTGATGGACGATATTATCTTCCAGGGCAAGGCCCTTCACAACAATCCGTCAATGTTCAGATTGACTGCGTGGATGTTGTCAAGGAATCTAGAATTAAGGAGGGCTTTTCTGAGCAAGCAGCCATGTTTATGGCCAAAGCCAGGAGGGGGTCAACCTCCAGAGCATATAATTATAAAATCAACAGATTTGCAGAATGGTGCTCAAAAAGATGTATTCATCCAATGGATTCATCTATTCAGGTAGTAGCTGATTTCCTCTGTCACCTCTATGATGCCTATAGCCTCAAGCCTAACTCTATTGCTGGTTATAAGTCAGCTTTAATGTCTGTTATTCCTTGCTTGGCTAAGAGGGGAAGTGATGAAGTAAATACATTAAATGTATTAATTAAAGGCATGGGCAATCTAAGACCAAGGAATCCACCTGTGATTCCGTGTTGGAGTTTATCGCTAGTGCTTCAAGTACTAGGTGATAAGCCGTTTGAACCACTTAGTTCCATTTCTATGAAACTATTAACACTGAAGACTGTGTTTTTAATTGCTGCGGCCTCGGCTAGGCGTAGGAGTGAAATTCATGCCTTATCAGCCGAGGATGACCGTTTTGTGGTTTCAGGGGAAGGCCTTAAGCTGCTACCTAGGATTAATTTCTTGGCTAAAAATCAGTCGTTGAAATATCCAGGTCAACCTATTGTTTTGCCTGCTTTAACTAGATATGATCCTAATTCTAAAGCATGGTGTCCCGTCCGGGCGCTTCGCCGGTACAAACAACGTACGGCGGAGTGGCGCACCGACCAGTCGGCGTTATGGTTGTCTTATATTGAACCCCATGGCAGGGCTTCTAAGGACACCATTTCCAGGTGGATTGTAGAATGCATTTAGTTTTGCCATAAATCCGCCACTGGGAAGCAGGTTGACGTGGCCAAGGCTCACAGTGTCCGCGGCGTAGTGACATCCACTGCCCTATTTAATAGGGTCCCTGTGGATGATATTATGTCGGTGGCTCAGTGGCACTGTGAGTCAAGTTTTACAGAACATTATCTCCGTGACACCTCTAATCCTCTCGCCTTGTCGATTTTGAAAAAATAACTAGGCATATATTTTTGATGGGGTTTCCTCATTGCTTATATATTTCACAATTAATTTATGGAAACAACCACTAATTTGGGACTACATCGTTCTTCACCAATGGGAAGAGGATGTCAGCAGCCATTTCAACAAGGTCAGTCTTGTGTATGTGTTGTCCATTGTTGATTGTCTTGTCACGTTACCCGTTATTAATATGATGATGGTTTTGTGTATTTATGTGGTTCATTGTTGAGAGTATACGAAAATGGAGTTTTTTCGTCTCTGTCCTGTAGTACATGGCACTTGTACGTAGAGAGCGTATAGGACATTGAGGTCATTCGACTCTTCCTCCCAGGAAGGAGGGGGGGGGGGGAGCGCATATGACATTCGGTCATCTCTCATACATCGGGGGTGTTATCCGATGGTTAGTCAAATCCTGACTGTTTTTTTCATACAGTTTCAGAAGTTTAAGTGCCTTAAACGCAGAAAAGCGTATAGGGATGAGCTGGTCTTTTGACCTCGCCTCCCTCCCGCCGAATTCACTGTCGAATTCTGGCAATATCAAAAGTATTAGGGAGGTAAGTATACTCTTGATGTGAAATAAACGAAATCAAGGATTTCTTTTTTCACGAGAGAGTTGATACTTACCTCCCTAGATACGGACCCGGCCTCTCCACCCCACAGAGGCTCGGTCTTCAGGCTCTTTATAGTTGCATGTGTATCAGCCAATAAATTAGTCAGAGGTAGTGCTAGTCTGCGCATGCGCGGTGGTGGGGCTGGCATCCGCCAGACTACGCTCTGACTCCCTGCCCAGTAGGGGCACCTAACTGTTTTAATCTGAGTGTTTATTGAGTGAAAGCCAATATTTAGCAATATCAAAAGTATTAGGGAGGTAAGTATCAACTCTCGTGAAAAAAGAAATCCTTGATTTCGTTTATTTCAAATATTCTGCTAGCAGTACAGTTTGCCTGCTATCAATCTGATATAAAAGTTTTAGCTTTGCTACTGAAAGCTTTCAGTTATTACTATATTTGACACGAATAATGCCTACCATGAAACCAATCCTTCCTAAGTTATGTTTAACTTTTATATCATGGTGTTTTAGAGGTGTTTGTAACTCTAGTTTTTGAGTTACCAGTTTTTGTGTCACTACTCCCGTTTTCGAGGTTAGAGTAACCAGGCCTATTATATACCATCAAGAGTACCATGTTATAAAATAGCCAGTACCACTCCTTTTAACGTAGTTCCTAGTGCCCTCAAACATCATCATTCAGGAATCATTATGATTCCTTTCTTCAGGCACTTTCTTAAGTACGCCTATGACGTATCCTCATCAAAGCTAGCTGCTTTACTTCTTATCATTTCTTATTTTTCAAAGGAAGTGTCCTTAACTTCTGAGAAAGTAAAATGTACGTCAATCAAGTGTGATCGTTTTTCACGCTAAGGACTATGCGGGCCACGTTTACCTGAGGTGTACCTCCTGCTCCCCTCAAAATAAAAAATGTGTGGGATTTGTAAGGGTTGGCCATTGGTCTTATCTAAATCGTTCTTCAAAGATTTTGTCATTAAGCCTGCGCAAGTGGGCTAAGCCGGTTTCCTTGACATCTAGGCAACAGATCAAGTCTCCAAAAGGTAAATCCGGCGACTCGAGAAAGAAGCCTGGTAAGTCATCCTCAGGTAGAAGCCAGGCCAAAGACCATGTTAGTCTTGAGGATCAACATAATCCTCAAGAGATGGCATCGGTGGCGGAAGCTTCCGATTTGTCATCACATGCAAAAGTTCGTTTCTCAGTGATACCGATTGCCAGGAATGTTTTAGGATCGCCGATCGCCTCTGCTCCCATCTCTGCTCCTGGCTTGTCCGGGCAAGCGGGTTTGCCGTCCGGATTGTCTTCTGGTTTTACCGGGCATCCGGAAATGAGTACTGTGATTGTTTCTGGCTTGGCTGAACATCCGGTGACTCATGATAATCTGGCTTTTTCGTCAACTTCCGCCGTTTCTGGCTATAGAGTTCCGATTCCGGTAGGAAGAATGTGGCATTGCATCATCCGTCTACTTCCGTTTCCGGTTTTTCAGCTTCCTCTTCCGGTAGTAGTGTTGCTACTTCCGGTAGGAAGAATGCTTATCTGGGTCTGTTGGACCTGGCATTGCATCATTCATCTATTTCCGTTTCCGGTTTTTCAGCTTCCTCTTCTGGTAGTAGTGTTGCTACTTCCGGTAGGAAGAATGCTTATCTGGGTCTGTTAGACCGGGCATTGCATTATTCATCTATATCCGTTTCCGGTTCAGCTTCCTCTTCCGGTAATTCTGTACATCCGGGTTGTAGGATCTTGATCAGTTTCCGGTAGTCTACTTCCGGTTACGCATTTCCGTTTTCCTTTTTTCCCACATCCGGATTTCATACAGCCGGGGATACGGTCATTTCCGGTTTTCATGGATCTTTCAAGTGTTCTAGGATTAGCTTCCGGGTCTGTCTTCCTGTTTTGGATTTCAGGTGATAGAGAACTTCCGGGGGGTTCCAGTTTTGTTCTTCAAGTCCGGTTTACATGTTCGCTTTCCTAGAATCTTGTCATATTCTTGCCTAAGATTTAGTCATATTTCCGTATTTGTTTAATATTGAAAATGTTGAATGGCTGGAAATATTCATACCGAGTCATTGCCAGTCTCTCTTGGAATTGTATTCTATTGAGACATTTATTCGTTTATCAGTGACAATTTTCAACGTAATTAAAGACTCTTCTGACTGGTTGCCGTATGGGTTTTTTGTTGCAGATTATTTTATATGCGCATATCATCAGCCGATAAGTCAATCTATTCTACGCATTATCTCGAGATACGATTTTTACTTAAATCCAACTTTAGATGGCCAGTTGTCTTCGGGCCAGTAAGCCTTTTTTTCACGCTCCTTTTACCTCTTATATCGGCAGGTTGACATATTTATTTTAACCAAAGGGAGTGAATTTGTATAGGGAAACCCTGATCTGGCGTAAATCGTAGTCTAGTTTTGTCAGTCGCTGAAAAGAATTAGATTCAGTAAAGGTTTCATAGGGATCAGTATGACTAAAAGATTAATGTCTACAAGAACAATAGTCGCTTAGAAAAGATAATCAAGCGGATACGGGGGCAGGAAGAAGGAATATAAGCCGAATTCTTCTGCGTTGACATAGTTTCGGTGAGTTCACTTTGTTTTCATTTTTTCCAGATTTTTGGTTGTTTTCCCTTTTCTAGCGTAATTTTTTGCTCTATTTTGACTGGGTTGCTGCAGGCCTCCGGACGGTGGTTTTGGTGGGTGGGGACTCGGGATTTGCTGGTTTTGTTTGGGGGCGGTCTGGCTGAGGGTTGTTGGTGAAGCGAATTCCAGTCGAGTCGGTCCAATTGCCAACCCGGCCTACTTAAATTAGTCGGATCGGCCTAGGATAAAAAGTCATGTCGGCCCGATTTAATGGTCAAATAGGCCTAGGAATGCATTCAACTGGCTTCTTTCTTCTTCTTTTCGATCGCTGGTATCACAATTGGAGAGCCGTTCTCAAGATGAAATCTTTTTACCTGGCTGGAAGCATGGAATAATTGGGAATCTCATATTTCTATATCCTTGATTTCGGAACTTTTCTTCAAAAATTGATGATATGGAAATATGAGATCCCTCTTATACTAGCGTATTATACCAGCATTAGTCGTCTGTTGGTGGATCTAATAATATTTACTGGCGTTTACATCTCTTTATTAAAAGACGGTCAGAATTATTAGTGTCTATTATTTTCACTAACGCGCAACTATTTTACATAAAAGACGTAGACAATCTTTATCCTAAAAGCACTATCTTTTTAAGACGATGGCGATCTTAAGATATTACCAAGATTTCCGTGTATGTCATGGTATACAGATTATCGTGTGTAGTAGCTACCATAGAAGTCTAGGTAGGCCTGCTACACTCGATAAACTTTATCCTATTTAAGCGTACTGGTTAGCCCAATAATATTGCTATAGCTATGTTCATATGTACAGTTAAATGCGCAGTGTCGGTTCGGCCTAATAGTGCACCTATAGGTATATACATGTGTGCGCATATGTGCATTCGTATGTGGTTATGGGTGATACTGTAGGGTCAACTCGACCCAAGGGTATATTCGCACATGTTAGGCATAAACATAGGTCGAGTTGGAACTAGAGGGTGGGCCGGTGAAGCCACTGGCAACTTTCGGTCGGATTGTTCCCGGACTGTTCGGTGGGTCTTGGGTTTTTTGCTCGTTGAAGTTGTTGTCTGGGGGCTGGCGACGGGCCGGTTGGAGTGGGGTGGGGGTGCGCTGGAGGGGTGGAGGAATGGCTGAGAATCTTTGGATTTAAGCAGCCACCAACAATTTTCAGTCAAAATGTTTTCAAAATATTTTGCAGGTCCAGAGATATTACAGTTGTAATATGTTGTCTGCAAAATTCAGTATCCAGACAGTTAATATAAAGTATCAGTGTTCAATCTTTCCTTTTATCGGGATTTCTAACACAATGTCATTTGTTATTACAAAGATGAAATTATTGTTCTAAGACTATAAATATAAGAATCAATAAATATATACAAAATCTTTTAAGTTTTCTGCCTCTGGGCATAAATATCGAATGGTTTAGGATATCTAATTGATCAGTATGCCTAAGCCAAGTCTTGAAGCTGGCTTGTTTTTCCTATGTCGTTGATTTAAATATAGGACACAGTTTTGCAATCATTATAGGATCCTGTCACGTTCAGGCTGATGATTTTCCAGTGATTGCAGTCTAATACTTCAGTGTAGAAGAAGTGAGTGCAATCTTGGGAGTTAGTCGACCTTAGGTATATATATATATATATATAAAACCCTGTGACTTGAAGAATGAGTCTAGGTCGTTTTTGTATGTGTTTTATGTTGGCGCGTTAATTGCTTCTGTTGGTAAAGGAGTCCATACATTAACACTATTTGTAAGAAATACTTGCGTAGATCAAGTGTTATTTGACAAGCTGACAAGATGATCTGTCAAGCCCGAGCGGCTAGGCAACCGTTGATGTATTCAATAACAATTTTCTTCTTAAATCTGCTCCATTATTATACGATTTTTTAATTAGATAGTCAAATGTTTGCCATAGTTCTCTTAACAGGACCTTGTCATGCGTTCTATTCGTAGAATTGTGATGATGTCATCACAAGTAAGTTTCCCTTATTTCATCTTTTTGAGTGGTGGTTTGGGAAACCGTAATTTATTTTCTTCATTTTATCTTGCTAAATTCTGTCACGATTTGAGGTTTTCGAATTCCAGTCGGGATTATTGCAGATCTCAGGTACAGGATTTGGCTATATCTTGACTCTAAGCACTCCCTTAGGCTTACTATGGGTTTTTTGATTTCCCACGATATCTGGTTAAATCTCTATAAATAAAATTATCTATAATTTTTGCATGGTCTTTAGCTTTTTAATAAGTTACGCTATACTGATATGAGACTTTTCTCCATTCAGAGTAAGCGGTATTATTATTAAAATATCCATAATAAACATGAGTTACCTCTTTAGTGAGGGCTAATCAATAAGGATATAGCATAGGATTTTGGTTGGAGCATCATGGCAGATATAATCTATGTGTTTTCTATAAGCAGTCCTCTTTAGCATATAGTAAGTTTGCCACATCTTTAAGGGCGGCCCTTATCAAAAGGGCCAGATATTCTTGGATCTAGAACCCTTCTCTAAGAAGTCTAAGAAGAGGCTCTTCTTTGGAAAGTAAATCCAGGCTTCTGTTCTGGGCTGGATTGTCTGATAGGCATCTAAATTTGGATTCGTTCAGTCATTGCCATGGGGTTTTCTTTCATTTTTAGAAGGAGGATCGAGTCTTTCTTGGGATGTCACTAGATCCAATCTGTTTGCGACATGTCTGATTGGCCAGATTTTATCTTTCATGTCTCCCTTTTCGGACAGTCAGGTTAAGGGTCTCTAGTTCTCGATTCGATCAGACAATTCGACAGCAGTCTCATATCAACAGGCAGGGGGCCACAAAGTCATCTCTCCTGTACTTGGAAGGGTGGAACCTCCTCATGTGGTGTCGCATGAATACAAATTTTCGAGTGTCCACTCATGTCCCAGGCTGTCTGAGTTTTCTTGCGGACCAATTGTCTCGGGCGTGGGCTGTGGACGCCCTGTCTCAGTCCTGGTCAGGAATCTTCGCTTATGCGTTCCCTCCCACAATCCTGTGATTTCTTTTGGTTCTGAAGAAAGTCAGGGACCAGATCTGCGAGATCTTGTTAATAGTTCCCTTTTGGCCAATAAGGATCTGGTTTGTAGACCTTCTCGATCTTCTAGTACCTACCATCATCCAAACCCAGGAATCTTAAGTCTGTGCGTTTGGAGTATATCGAGTGCTCGATCCTTGAGAATAAAGTTGCTACAAGATCTCAGGAAATCTTCGATTCTGCGAGGAGGGAGTCGTCTCGAAGAGTTTACAAGGGTCGGGTTAAGATTTTTGGAGAATGGTGTTCAGATCAAGGTCTCGTGCCTGATTCTGTTTCTATTTCCCAGGTGTTAGACTCTTTATCTTATCTGTTCGACTCTTTACATCTGTCTGCTAACACTGTAAGAGGATATAGATTTTCTTTTGCATCTTCTCTTCCTGGTTTGTTGAACACTGAAGTTGAAGATACTATGGTTCTTAATCTTTTGATCAGAGGGTTAGGTAATATTCGTCCTCCAGGTGTTAAACCTTTGCCTTCCTGGAACTTGGCTCTGGTTCTTCAGGGTCTTGGGCAGGTCATCATTTCCAACCTATCTCTACGATTAGCTTGAATCTTTTAACTTTTAAGACCGTTTTTCTAATTGCATCTGCTTCTGCTAGAAGACGATCCGAAATCCATGTTTTCTCCGCTGAAAAGGATAGGTTTATCGAATCTGGGGACGGTCTGGTCTTATATCCTTGAAGGGAATTTTTGTCAAAGACTCAATCAATCCGTCATCCAGCTAAGCCGATTATTTTACAATCTTTAACCTCCTTTTCTCCGGCTGACAGATTTTGGTGTCCTGTCAGAGCTCCAAAAGTTTATAAGCGTCGTTCTGATTTTTAGAGATCCGATCTGTCCCTTTTCTGGGTTCCGTATGAGGAGGGGTGGGCCAGTCCAGTCTCTATGGCATCTATTCCCAGATGGATTTGTGAGACCATTCACATTAAAGCTCATGTCATTAGAGGGATGGCTTCCTCTTTTGCCCTTTTTGCTGGCTCTTCTGTAGACGAAGTTATGCAAGTTACAGGATGGAAATCCGAGTCTACTTTTACTACTTTTTATTGAAAAAGACCAGAGCACAGCAGCTTCCTTGGTTAGGAACTTTATGATTTTAACTAAAAAGGCTGAAGACCATTTACCAAGCATATCCCACCATTTTCGTTAGGACCGTGCGTCGGCATGTAATGGTGTGAGTTGTTCTTTGGTTTTTATTTATTTCTTTAAGTTTAAAGAAATCCTTGTTGGATAATCACTGTGTGATTGATTAAGATGCACCATTATGTTATGTTATTAACATTTGGTTATCTTTTGTTTGATTTTTATCCTTGCTTATGGATTCTCAAATCTCCTCCCACCAAAGTTTCGTAGTGGGGCACTGACCAAATCTACGGGTTTAGCAAGTAGTGATTGAATGGTAATGGATGTTTTTGTGGTGTAATAACAACCCCCAACAGACCCCCCTTTAGTGGGTTGGTCTGTAGTTTTATTAACCACTATAAAAACATACTTACCGTTCAATCACTACGACCCGGCCTCAGCCACCCCGCTGGGTATTGATTTGAGAATCTATTCTGGATATATGGCACTTAAATTTAGAAAAGTGAATCAGTTTTCACATTTGGGACCTACTGCGCATGCGCGAGCGTGCTTAGTGACAGGCGTCACCAAGGAGTGTGTACAGACTGGTGCCAGTCTATTGTAAGGCTAATGCAGGGGGTCCCTCTACCAGAAGCCTGGTTGAGGGTCTACATGGTGATGGTATTGGCATTAGGGAGTATGTAAGCGAGTATAAAAATTTTATTCTGATAGCTAAATGCAGATATTCGATTTAGCAAGTAGTGATTGAACGGTAAGTATGTTTTTATAGTGGTTAATAAAACTACAGACCAACCCACTAAAGGGAGGTCTGTTGGGGGTATACTTACATGTACCTCCCTAATACTCTTTGATATTGCTAAATATCGGCTTTCACTCAATAAACACTCGGATTAAAAAAGTTAGGTGCCGCTACTGGGCAGGTAGTCAGATGACAATCTGGTAGATGGTAGCCCCACCACTGCGCATGCGCAGACTAGTACTTCCTCTTTGCTAATTTATTGGCTTAGAGTCCCATGCAACTTTTTTGCTCAAAGTTTTCTGACTGGTTTTTCTTAATAAGAAACAATCTTTCAAGGAGTAGTTACCTGTGAATGATGTCTGAACGTGCAGTATCTCCAGAGGAGGGCCCAGGACCTTTTCATCAGGTGACTTCTATTATATTTTAGCGAGTTTTATCCCATTGTAATGTGTTTCCGGGACTCGCATTTATTGTGATAAGCGCCTAAAATAACTGGTTTATTTCTAAATCGCGCTATGAAATACTAATCTCTCTTTGTGTTTATGTCCACAGGTATCTATCTATGATTGTTCAGGACAGCACATCATCAGAGAGTTTGTTTTTCTCCCCACCAAGGTTCCATTTCCTACTAACATTGTTAGGTTATCTAACCAAAAATTATGCCCAGTGAGTTGGAGGCCTTGGATGAAGGTCTTCTCACTTTGCCCTCTTGATCCACTTCCTTCCCTTATAAAGTGGAGAGAGTTAAGAGGTCATAATGTTGGTGGAGCTTCCAGCGCATCAGATCGGATGGTTTGTCTATGCTAAAGCCTCAGGTATTCTAGTTATGATATGAGGCACTTCTATTATATTTGAAAATATTTATGAAATCTGCTGCCATTTTATCATTGTTTATCTGATGTTTGTATAGTCTGTATACACTATCCTTTCTAGTTAGGATGTTCTGGATATGAATATAATTCGTCCTTACACCTGGATGTTTGTTTTCGGATCGATTTAATTTGTTTTTTGAAGTTATGACATCATAATCAGCCTTGCGCCTTACTATCTTTTAAAAGGTTTTGTCCAACGCTGATGTATTATTATTAGCTTGGGTCTTTATGGCCCCTTCCTCCTTGTTTATTTGGTTTTGAGTTTCTATTCAGTAACTGTAATACTCATTGTCTTCGTCCTCTGGCTTGTTTCAGAGGCCTGGTTGTCTGTCATATGGAAGGTTTATCTTGGATAGATTTTCCCCCTACTTATGCTCCCAGTGCAGCTCTTGTGGTCCATTACTTAAATGTGAGATCTGTAAAAAGTGGGTGGAGATCTAATGTCTGAATGTCTATCTTTGAAGACCAGGGAGAAGCCAGCAGCGAGGGGGCCGCAGGCTCCTCCGGCGCAGCCAGCCGCCCACGCACCGAGGTGCACGCGGTGGGGGCCGTGGTGCACGAGGATCTGGTCGTGGTAATCGTACCTGATGGGGTGATTACCACAGTAAGAGCTACTCCAGTGCATCTGCACCAGGAGACAGTTCCACTCTTGCGCTTCTGGTCGTGGTAATCGTACCTGATGGGGTGATTACCACAGTAAGAGCTACTCCAGTGCATCTGCACCAGGAGACAGTTCCACTCTTGCGCTTCTTATGTCCACCTCTCTCCCTAGGTGGACCAGTGGGAGGCCGAGGATCTGGTCGTGGTAATCGTACCTGATGGGGTGATTACCACAGTAAGAGCTACTCCAGTGCATCTGCACCAGGAGACAGTTCCACTCTTGCGCTTCTGGTCGTGGTAATCGTACCTGATGGGGTGATTACCACAGTAAGAGCTACTCCAGTGCATCTGCACCAGGAGACAGTTCCACTCTTGCGCTTCTTATGTCCACCTCTCTCCCTAGGTGGACCAGTGGGAGGCCGATTGGCCAACCACATGCAAGCGTGGGAACTGTTGACTCAGGACCGTTTAGTCTTGCGATGGCTTTCAGTCGGGTATCATCCCGACTGGATAACAACTACGCCATCGCGACTGTCTCTGGTGCCAGTCTGGACTCAAATTCCAAGAGATCCAGATCAGCGGTTGTGTATAGAGGAGGAAATAAATTCCCTCATACTCAAAGGAGCAATTCAACCGGTACAAAATTGCCCAGGCTTCTATTTAACCGTGTTCCTGGTAACGTAAAGCCCTGGAGGGTGGAGACCAATTCTCAACCTCAAGCCATTGAACAAGTTCATAGACACACCCAGTTTCAAGATGGAGACTGTGAAATCGGTGTTGGCAGGGGTTGGAGAAGGGAATGTGGACAGCTTCAATAGATTTGAAGGATGCTTATTTCCACATTCCAATAGCGAGGAGTTTCTGTCACTTCCTGAGATTCGCATTCCAGGGCAGACAGTGGAAATTCAGGGTATTACCCTTCAGAATTTCTACGGCTCCTCTGGTCTTCACCAGGGTGGTTCTTGCGATAACAGCATACCTCCGCAGGAGAAGCATAGCAGTCCACACGTACATAGACGACTGGCTGTTAAAAGCACACAACCAGAAAAGTTTATCAGCAAATCTGGAGATAGTTTTGAAAACTCTCACAGACTTAGGCTGGATAATCAATTAAAAAAAATCAGAGCTAACTCCATCCCAGAAGTTTGTTTACCTGGGAATCTTCTTCAATCTGGAGAGAGGATATGTTTATCCTACTCAGGAGAGGGTACAGATACTCATCTCAGTAATACAGTCAGTGTGCAACAGTTGTCATGTCCTGGCACGGGTTTACCTGAGAATGCTGGGGTTGATGGTTTCTCTGGAACCAGTCATTCCTCGGGCGGCCTTACGCAGGCGGCCGATCCAGTTATTTCTCATGACGCAGTGGACCCAGAGTACGGGTTCACTGGACTCAAAACGTGTCAGTGCTGGAGCCTCTAATTCATCACCTTCAATGGTGGTTGAAGACAGAGAATCTCCTGGCGGGGGTGATGCTAACCCCTCCTCACCCTCAGTTAACGATGTATACAGATGCATCGATGGAGGGGTGGGGAGCTTGCCTGGGAGAGTCCACGATATCAGGGCTTTGGAATCTGGAACAGTCAAAAGAACATATAAATCTACTGGAATTACGAGCAGTAGTCCTGGGCTTGGAACATTTCTTACAGAAAGTTCAGGCCAGGAGTGTTCTAATTCGATCAGACAACTCAACAGTAGTGACTTACATAAACTGCCAGGGCGGAACGAAGTCGCCCAGTCTCTGTATGATGACATGGAATCTGCTTTGCTGGTGCCTGGATCACAGGATTACCTTGAAAGCAGTTCATATTCCGGGAAGGTTAAATCTGCTAGCAGACTCATTGAGCCGAAGGATGAGTGTTTTACCTACGGAATGGCAACTAAATCAATGTGTGGCGGATTGTCTGTTCAACCACTGGGGGAAACCCAACATAGATTTATTCGCATCGAGGAGAAATGCGAAGATGACGACGTACGTCTCTCCGATTCCAGATTCAAAGTGCTATCGCAACAGATGCGTTAGCTATCAGTTGGGTGGGAATGTATGCATACGCATTCCCTCCAGCAATCCTGATTCCAAAAATTCTTCAGGAGGAATGCCAAGTGCTTCTGATCGCCCCAAATTGGCCACGCCAATCATTGTATACGGATCTGCTGGACCTTCTGGTCTGCAATCCGGTTCCTCTGCCTCTGATGGACAATATTATCTTCCAGGGCAAGACCCTTCACAACAATCCGGCAGTGTTCCAATTGACTGCGTGGATGTTGGCATGGAATCTAAAATTAAGGAGGGCTTTTCTGAGCAAGCAGCCATGTTCATGGCAAAAGCCAGGAGGGGGTCACCCTCCAGAGCATACAATTATAAAATCAACAGATTTGCAGAATGGTGCTTAAAAAGATGTATTAATCCAATGGATTCATCTATTCAGCTAGTAGCCGATTTCCTTTGTCACCTGTATGATGCCTATAGCCTCAAGCCTAACTCTATTGCTGGCTATAAGTCAGCTTTAATGACAGTTATCCCTTGCTTGGCTAATAGGGGAAGTGATGAAGTAAATATATTAAATACTTTAATCAAAGGCATGGGCATTCTAAGACCAAGGAATCTCCCAGTGATTCCGTCTTGGAGTTTATCACTAGTGCTTCAGGTGCTAGCTGATAGGCCTTTTGAACCACTAAGCTCCATTTCTATGAAAATGTTGACGCTTAAAACTGTATTTTTAATTGCTGCGGCCTTGGCTAGGCGTAGAAGTGAGATTCATGCCTTATCAGCCGAGGCAGACCGTTTTGTGGTCAGAGGGGAAGGCCTTAGACTTCTACCTAGGATAAATTTCATGGCTAAAAACCAGTCTTTGAAATATCCAGGTCAGCCTATAATTTTACCAGCTTTGACTAGGTATGATCCTAATTCGAAACTATGGTGTCCAGTCCGAGCATTAATCCGGTACAAACAACGTACTCAGGAATGGCGGATGGACCCAACAGCGTTATGGTTGTCATATATTGAACCCCATGGCAGGGCGTCAAAGGACACCATTTCCAGGTGGATTGTTGAGTGTATTCAATTTTGCCATAAATCTGCCACAGGTAAACAAGTTGACATAGCCAAGGCTCACAGTGTCCGAGGTGTAGTGTCTTCCACTGCCCTATTTAATGGGGTACCTGTGGATGACACTATGTCAGTAGCTCAGTGGCACTGTGAGTCAGGTTTTACCGACCATTATCTCCATGACACCTCGAATCCTCTCACCTTATCGATTTTGAAATGCTAATCCAGGTGTACATATTTTGATGAGGTATCCTCATTTTTTATGTATTTCACATTTAATCAATGGAAACATCCACTTTTGGGCTGCATCAGTCTTCACCAATGGGGAGATGATGACAGCAACAATCTTCCACAAGGTCAGTCTTGTGTATGCATTGTCCATGGTTATTTGTAATGTCACGTGACCCTTTGTTATTAATATGGTGATGGTACGTGTTTTATGTGGTTCATTATTGAGAGTATACGAAAATGAAGCCTTTAGTACAATTTACCACTGGAATGACTGGCTCGGTTATCGAGCCAGTTATTCCAGTGGTAAATTTTCAAAAATAGTCTTCCCTTGGTCTGCAAATGGATATTTCTTAAGACCACTGCAGAAGGCGTTTTTGGTTGATATGAGTGTTAAGAGGTTACCAAACAGAACACATGTCATATTATTTCTGAGTAAATTCTGTCACTGGCAGATTAAACTGTGCAGATTAAACTGCCAAATTCATTCCCTCACATTAGTTTCCAAGAAACTACTGGAGAACAATATTTAAGCATTTTATAGTCAAGTCGCGCAAAAAGGGCTTATATAGTAGTCTGGAGGATTGTCCATTTGCAAGTCAAGAGATGACAATTTTTGAAAATTTACCAAAGAAATGGCTGGCTCGATAACCATTGATAAATTTTACAAATTTATCTTCTCATATGGACAATGTCAAAGCAAACATTTCATTTTTCATGGTAAATCTTGAACATGAAGGTATTAATTAACCCTTTAACAACCATATCAGCCAAAAACGACTTCTGCAGTGGTCTTGCAAAACGTCCATTTGCAGACCAAGAGAAAGCTATTTTTGAAAATTTACCATTGAAATGACTGGCTCGATAACCGAGCCAGTCATTTCAGTGGTAAATTTTCAAAAAATAGTCTTCTCTTGGTCTGCAAATTGGCATTTTCTATGAAAAAATGTTCAAACATTCGAGGGTTAAAGGGTAAACATGTTATTAATGAAAGATTTCTGTGTACAATACAGCTCATAAATAAGCTAGAATCATGCTAGTCAGTACAATTTTGAACACGATGTGGGAAATCTTCTGCTGAATAATTTGATTGGAAACTATTGCTGCCTTAGGCATCAATCGCTTCCAATCAAAGTAAGACAAAAATATGCAACAATGCCTTTTATTTTGATTTGGATTCATGTTACGTTATTTCATAGCTGTGCTGAATTTGATAAATATCACTGCATGCTGATATTGAGACCATGTTGTTTTCCCGCCTGCAGTGTCGCTGATGGTATTAAGTATTTCAAAGCTGGTCACAATCTGGAAGCCATGCAGATGTTGAACAAAGCTCTCATTATCGATGTAGAGAATGTGGAGGCATTGGTCGCTAGAGGTGCTTTGTAAGTTTTCAGAAAGGCTGTATAAAATAATAATTAATTTTCGCCTGTTTTTTTCTTTTCTCATTTTTGGCCCATGCACGTGTGATCTAAATGGACCTTTCCAGTTTATCCATCAATCATGACATCATAATTATAACTTTGTGGCATGTATGATGACGTCATAATCAATTATGTGATGTATGTGATGACATCATAAGCAATTATGTGACGTGTACGATTATGTCATAATCAATTATGTGACATGTACGATGATGTCATAATCAATTACATCATGAATGACATACTACTAATATTTTGAAAACAGTTTGACCTAAAGTAAAATTTATCAGTTTTGGATTGAGATTGCAAGATTGGATTATGTCCAGTTATAAATGTAGGCCAAGAGAAGAAAATCTTTGAAAATTTACCACTGGAATAACTGACTGGAAAATCAAGCCAGTCATTCCAGTGGAAAATTTTCAAAAATAGTCTATTGAATGGGCTAGTTTTAACCAGTTTGACCATTTAATGGGTTAATGGAGCAGTTTAGCCGTAACCCTTTCACTGACAGGTCCCTGAAAAAGTAATCTCTTTACGATATTAAACTTATTCAGTTGAATATTTTGGAATTAATTTGACTGGAAGCCATTGCTGCCTGAGGCAGCAATGGCTTCCAGTCAAATTAATTTCAAAATATTCAACAGTTTTCCTGTATGGTTGCCTTGAAAATGAGATATAGGGAATACATCGGTGAAAGGGTTAAGCCTTAGCCATCTGATGTCAAAATTTTAAATTTTCAAATTAAATTAAATGATGATGCCGAGCTGGTGTTACATTTTTCAAAAAATTTGGTGGACAGGGTTCATACAAATTTTGGTATCTGCCTTGAAAAGCCTTGAATTTGAAATTTTTCTTGAAAAGCACTGGAATTTCACCCATCCGCCTTGAAAAGCCCTTGAACATCAACATTTCATCCCATGTGATTTAAATAAATTTTAAGAAAATTTGATTGGCAATTTGATTTGCAAAATCTATCTGGAACTGAGTAAGTTCCAAAATTCAAACTGCAATTTGAAAGGTTCTAAAGGTAAGCTGTATGAAATTTTGCACCAGTGTCATATCCTCACTTTGTCCGGGATGCTGGTTCTGAGCCCTTGAGAAATCAACTTTTTTAGACTTGAAGGTCCTTGAATAAGAAGCCCTGCCAGCTGTATGAAACGCTGGTGGAAGATGTTGCTGTCTGTGACAGCAACATCGTCCACCAAAATTCTTGAAAAATGCACATCAGCTTCTTTGCTACTGAGCTATTGACATTAGAGTGGTAAGGGTTAATGACAATATATTGACATTAGAGTGGTACAGGTTAATGACAATATTTGAAATGGTATGACATAACTCTCGCCCCCACTCAGAAAGCAATGGTGTTTTGCGATCAAACCAAGAAACGTAATCTAAGACCATTTAAGATGAAAACCAACCTCAAAGAACATAGCTACATGTACATGACTTTACATAGAATAATCACAAAGGACACATTGGAGAAGGTTGAGGAAAGTGACTGTAGCTAAAATAAGTTTCCATCCCTTCTTGCTGCAGAGATAAGTTGTTCATCATCATTATCTTAAGGGGAAAGCTGGTATTGCATTTCGGCTTGTGCGATTATTGATTTGAGCATTGACAATCGATTATTTAAGAATAATCATGATTACGCAATTAATGAGCCTGCAAAAGCATACATGTACCAATGACTAAATGTGCAATGGTGTTTAGAAATGTCCATTTACAGGCCAAGGTAAAACTATTTGTGAAAATGTATCGCTGGATCTGGCTCGAGAATCAGTCATTCCATTGATACTGTTTTAAAAACCGTCTCCTCTTGGCCTGCAAATGGACAGACATTCACTGAGCAAAATGTCTATTTTCTTGATCTATCGCATTAAAGAGTAATTAAAAGGTGGATTTTGAAATATTTACGCAACTAGAAATTACTTGTGATTATTCGATTAATTTATTTTTTATCATGTAAATTAACGATTTAAATAATAATCGTCATTTTCGATTTAATCACATAATCGCGCAAGCCTTATTGACTTCGGGTCTGTGTGTGTATGTCTGTATGTGTGTCTGCTTGTGGGCATGCAATAATTTAAGAACAATAGGAGATTGAGGGTCTGAAATCTCGCTCTTGGTCAAGTTCGACTCGCTAACTATAGTCAGTTTGCTGGTTTACTGATCATGCGCAGTTGCTATGCCCAGTCGAACTTGATCGTAGTCGACTATAGTTCATTGGTACCCGGTTCCCTATTGAATTACTATTGCAGAAAATTTGGAGCCGGTAACCAGGCTCCATTAACCCTTTCTGTCGTCTGTTTTGATGACCTACGAAAATGGGTTATTTTTGTCCGCTATGACGTTAAAAAGCATCTATGTGGCATAAAGTGGGAAGGAATATGGGCTTGGGAACATTGCCATACAATGGGAAAGCACAATTTCACCAAACCTAACTTATTTAGTGAAATATTTACACTTTTATATGCATTTATGCGTGGCAAGCGATTGATGTCCGCCATTTTGAAATTTATGCAAATATCGCACTAACCATCTGAACCGAGGTCGGGTGCTCGGTTGACTATATTTGACTAGCTAGTTAACTATTTGAAGTTCGACTGGTACTCTAGTTAGCTATAGCTAACTATGGTTAGGAGTCAAACTTGACTCTTGTTGTTCTGTAGGTACGCTAACTCTGAGAGTTATGTTCGTGCGATGGAGGACTTTGAGAAGGCACTAAGCTTAGATCCTAAGCACCAGAACGCCCGCAAGTACATCATTGAGACGTTGATGCAACGAGCACGAGAGTAAGTATCATATCAATAAACAGGCATCTCCAAATTGCTGTATCTCCAGATTGCTGTAACCCAATATTTTGTCTATGCTGAGGTTCTGCGGCACCCTGTTTGCAAGTCCTGCAATTTATTTTGCATATGGAAAATCATTATATTTTGTGGATAAGTCACCTTTCCAGAGTACCCACCCATCATATGACGTCATATTGAACTGTGTGATGTGTACAATGACATCATAATGAATGACGTCGATAAGTACGTCACGAACGCATATTTGAAGACGGTCTATGTGTTGTTTACTTTTATTATTTAATAAATATTCTGGTGAATGGTTTGAAACTAATAAAACTGGGCGCTGTTGCTGCCATAGGCAGCAACAGCACCCAGTCAAATTAGTTACAAAATACTCAACAGCTTCCCTGTATAGTTTTCAGGAAATTGATAGATAGGGCATTTGGGGATCGTTCAATCTCAACACGGCGAGGTGGGGGTGGAGCTTAGCTAGTGATGGGCGGGGCGTAGCTAAACATGGAAAGGTCCATTATATCAGTGTTATACAAAAACAAAATGGTTAATTTAAAACAAATTAACTTGGCCTAAAAATTGGTTCCCACATTTTCAATTTGGACATGCACGCTAAACCAACCATTAGTACCTAATATATACTACTAAAAATTGCTAAGCTTGGATATTCTATATAAATCTACATAAATACCAGAAAAGCAGGATTTTCCTCCCCACACATGCCACAAAGGAATCCTAACCTAACATTAATGTGATTACAGAAACTGACAGTGAAATGGCCATTGTACAGATGAAATGTAGATTTGTACATTGTGCAGGCAACCATTAGTGGGCTTTAATACTTGCCAGGATTGAGCGTGAAAAGTGCAGTCTGCTGACATTCAATGATGGGTTTTCCACAAAAGACAGTAGAATTCCTTTTCTCATTACATTTGAATGAATTTGTTTTGTGCAATAATGCCCTCTAGATGTCATCTGAGTGATCAGGAACTTTGTCGTGACATTGGTCTGCGGCAAAGTGGCTGGACATGACAAAAAGTAAATGTAGCTGTTGTCCTTGGAGTCCATCCAAGTTTCATCTCCCGGGCATGGAACCGGTATCAAGAGATCGGTCAAATAAACAGACGTCATGGTGGAGGATGTGTGAGGGCTACCACACACCCACAGGATAGGTTCGTTGTCATCCCTGCCTGTCGAAGTAGAACCAGCAGTGTTACAGTATTCCAGAATCAATTTAGAGCTGCGGCGGAATTGACAATATCTACTGCGACTGATAGAAACAGAGGGCATGCCAGTGGTTTGAGGGTTTGCACACTTGCTGTGTGAGTACCCTTGAAGCGAGGTCAAGCGAGGCTGGAATGGAGCAGAGAACATCTGAACTGGCCTCCTGTTCAATGGACCATTCCATTTTTAGCTATGCCCCGCCCATCTCTAGGTAAGGTCCACCCACAAGTCGCTCATGTTGGGATTGAACATGAACTCCCTGACTATCAATTTCCAGAAAACTATAAAGGTATTCTGTTGAATATTTTGAAACTAATTTGACTGTGTGCTGTTGCTGCGTATCACCCAGTCAAATTAGTTTCCAAATATCCAACAGCATGTTTATTAAATGGTAGACATACAATTCGTACAATGTGTCAGACTATTAAGAGTTAAAGACAGGCCACGTAAAATCATTTATGATGTAATGATTATGACCTCATCCTACACGCCGCTTACCTGATTATGACATCGTATGACGTCAGATGATGATGGATACTCGGAAAGTTGAATTGGAAGTTCACAGAAGAGTTGCGATTCTGCTTGGGCTTTGACAGTGGATGTGTTCTCGTGTGGCAGCGGCAAAGTGAAAGATCTTCTAATGCCAACGTGGTGGAACATTACTTTTATGGTGGCGATTCAGTCATGGTATGGGGTGGCAATCATGCTGGTGTCCGTACAGACCTGCATCCAGAATGACTTTTTTGTATAGGGATGAAGTTCACCATCTATTTGTCTGGCCCTATACTGGTGCAAAAGGGCTAGAGTTAATTCTGATGTCCAGATGATAATGCGCAACCACACAGAGCAAAGGTGGCTAACCTCTACCTGGAAGATGAGGGTCATGAGCAAATGGAGTGTTCAGCTCGGTCTCCAGACCTGAAAGCCTTCTGCAGTCCTGGCCGACAGCCATTACAGCTTGAACAGTGCAATCCACCAGGCCCCCCCTCCACTGGATGAATCAAGTTATAACTATGCCCCACCCATCTCTATCTAAGCCCCCACTTCACCCGTATTGTGATAGATCGATCGCTGAACTCCCTGACTATCAATTTCAAGAAAAATATACAGCTAAGCTGTTAAATATTTTGAAAGTAATTTGACTAGCAGCAACAGCGTCCAGTCAGATTACTTTCAAAATATTCAACAACATGTTTATTAAATAGTAAAGACACAATTTTTACACCAATGCTTAGTCGATCATAAATTAAGCGTTCGTGACGAACTTATCTACATCATTCATGAGGTAATTGATTATGATGTCATCCTACACGTCGCACAGTTGATTATGACATCGTATGATTGATGAAGACCTTGTACGATACCTGATATAGCTTTTCTGTGTTGATAATTACAAAATAAATGTACATGTAGTTATGGTCATATGGATTCTGATTTATATATATATATATATATATACATGTGTCTGTCCGGGTATATCCTCCTAAACTGATTGGTGGAATTCAATCAAATTTGTTATAAATGTGAGTTGGGGGCTGCAAGACAACATATACATTAAGCTCTGCACCCAGGTGGTGGTGGACTTGAGGGGGGGGGGGGGGGGGGGGGGGGGGGGGGGGCATCAAATCTGGCGAAAGTGTGGGGATTTGCATGCCATTGACTGAACCTTCTATTTTTTGTCTGTTTTTAAAATGTTATGTGTTACACATAATGATAGAGAGAAGTCATGTATGAACTCTATTATTTAGTCATCATGATCATGACATTCTGTTATTATGTTCATGGAAAGCCATGAACTTCACAATGTGACTCAACGCTTTAACACTCATATCAGCCAAAAATGGCTTCTGCAGGGGTTTTGAGAAATGTCCATTTGCAGACCAAGAGAAGACTACTTTTTAAGATTTACCACTGGAATGACTGGCTCGATAACCGAGTCAGTCATTCCAGTGGTAAATTTTCAAAAATAGTTTTCTCTTGGTCTGCAAATGGACATTTTCTACGAAAAAATGGAAAATTTTAAAAACAATTCGAGGGTTAACGGTTTAATCGAAATTTTCTTAGACATATTTGAGTGTTAAAAGGTTAAGCTAGACATGTACTTGTCAGGATTTGTACGGGTCATAGAAAACCTGGAGAATCATGGAATTTTAAAATTATATTTCCAAGCCTGGAAAAACACTACTTTTTCATATGTCATGGAAAAAGTCATGAAAACGCAGAAAAACTATTGTGCTTTAACCCTTAGCACACTGATGTCAATATTCTATCTTTTACTGTGTCAGTATCAAAGTGTACATTTTCCAACAATGTTGTTGGAAGATGTTGCTGTCTACGACAGCACCATCTCCCACCAAATTTGTTGAAAAATGTACACCAGTTCATCTTTTAATTTAATTTGAAAATTTAAAATTTGGACACCAATTAAATATCCATGACACATAGCAAATGCAGGAGATGCCATCTGAGTGCATCTAGATTTCAAAATGTTCTGGTTTGGGGACCAGTAGACAGGGGTCGAATTACGGTCCTTTTACACGCACAATGCAGGTAAAAAATGGTTTGTGTAGGTAAATTTGTAATACTGGGTGCACAGGGTGCCTGCACATTGCTGGCTGATAAGCTATAATGTTAACCCTCTCCCACAAATCCTTGAAAAAGGAAATTCTTTACGATTTAAAACTTATTCCGTTGAGTATTTTGAATTTAATTTGACTGGAAGACACTGCTGCTTAAGGCAGCAATGGCTTCCAGTCAAATTAATTTCAAAATATTCAACAGATTTCCTGTATGGCTGTGTTGAAACAGAGATATAGTGAATTCATAGATGAAAGGATTAATTTATGTGCATGTAGATTTTTTGCTGTGCAGGCAAAATCCAAATGTTAGAATCACTTTGTGCATGTAGAACAAAATTCTTATTTCTACCCCTGCCAGGGGACCCCATTTAACTCCTGGATTTTACATTTCCGCTCATGGAAAAGTCATATAAAATGTCATAGCATTTCACAGAGTACTTTAGGACACTACATTTTATGTTAGATCAACTGAATTATGACTGGACTGTAGCCACCTCACAACTCAACCATGTTCTTGTTAGCTCACCTGGCCAGAGGGGCTTATGCCATGATAACCGTCTGTCCGGCATCCATCCATCCGTCAACTTTTGCTTAAAAACGCTACTCCTCATTAACAACTTGGCGGATTTAAACCTAATTTGGTTGTAATGACACTATGGTACTAGGCTTCGGAATTTGTGTACAGAATTTTAAATGTTTAATTTTTTGGGTGAAAATCTTAGATTTTATGAAAAATTTAATGGAAATTTTCAAAATGTTACTCCTCATTAAGCGCTTGGTTGATATTAACTTAATTTGGCTGGAAGGACCCTATGGGACTAGGCTTCAGAACCTGTAATACAGAATTTTAATTGGTCACATTTTTTTCAGCAGCTGGCTTGAATTTTTTTTTAAATGACAGGAAATCATTTAAAACGATACTCATTAACTGCATGGGAGATTTCAACCAGACTTGGCTGGAAGGACCTGTAAGGTGGTAGGTAGGATTTAGAACATGTATTCATGTAATATTTAGGGTTAATTTTTCTCTTGGCGATCTTGGATTAAAAAAAGAATGATGGAAAATCATTTAAAACGCTTCTGATTAACTGCCGGGGCGATGCCAAGCAGGCTTCTGTAGATACATTCTGAAGCATACCGCTCTAGGGCAACCAAGCTTCTGTAGATACATTCTGAAGCATACCGGTCTAGGGCAACCAGGCTTCTGTAGATACATTCTGAAGCATACCGCTCTAGGGCAACCAGGCTTCTGTAGATACATTCTGAAGCATACCGCCCTAGGGCAACCAGGCTTCTGTAGATACATTCTGAAGCATACTGCCCTAGGGCAACCAGGCTTCTGTAGATACACTCTGAAGCATACCGCCCTAAGGCTTCAGAACGTATCTACAGAATATTGATTGGTCCATTTTTCCGGTGGCCATCTTGGATTTTGTGAAAGTTTTGGAATATCAGTTAAAAGGGGGCTATTCATTAAAGCTGTGACAAATTTCAACCAAACTCAGCTGGAAGGACCCTGGGCAGGTAGGCTTCAGGGCCTGTATACGGAATTTTGATTGGTCAATTTTTCCGGGGGCCATCTTAGATTTTCCAGAAATTCTGTAGAACACTACTGTTTGGTAATTAATGGCGTGATTTCAATGAAATTTGGGTGGAATGATCCTATGGTATTACATGTAAGCTTCTAGAGTTTTAATGGGAATTTTGATTGGGCGATTATTTGGCAGCCATCTTGGATCTTCCAAAAAATTTAGGAAATCCTTTAACCCACTACTCCTTAAACAATGGCCAGATTGCATTGAAACCTGGCTGGAAAGATCATATGGTCATACATGTATGCTTCGGAAGTTGTATACTGGAATTTGATTGGTTAATTTTTTTGGAGGGCCATCTTGGACTTTCCATAAATTTTCCAGAAGCCTTTAAATTGCTGCAATTACTTAGTCAACGGCTCAATTTCAACCCAACGTGGGTATAACAATCCTATGATGGTAGGCGTAAAAAAATCAAATGAGAATTTGATTGGTGTTTTTTGGCCATAAATGTAATGGATTTTCTGAAAATTATCCATAATAGCTATTTAAATGCATAATTGCATATGGTTCAAATGCTAATGGTACAGGTGAGCGTCACAGGCCCTTGGGCCGCTTGCTTTACATGGCAACAGGTGAATAAATTTTAGTATATGTAACCTGAGCAGTTTTCTATTGATATATAGTTTGTAGAATAATTTGAATCAGGTAGAGGCACCTGGGGTGTATATTGTAGTGGTCTGTGTACATTTGTGTGTGTGTGTGCGTGTTTGTCTGTGCGTGCGTGCATGTGTGTACATGGGTGAGCGCATACATGTGTGTGCATGTGTATGCATGCACATGTGTGTGTGTCTGTATACTGTGTGTATGCATGTGCATGTGTTTACCAAGAAGTCTTTAAAATCTGTATGCAAACACAATTTTAATAGCCATTTATACCATATAGTTGACACAATCAAAATCTGTCTCCCACATAAAATATGCGCGCATACAGTAAGAAATAATCAAGGAATGCTAATTTGAAAACGCGCTAAATGGGAATTCTGATTTCAACTTTTTCAATTCTGGCAATCGATACGCCAACTGTATCTAAGTGACTCCAGTGACGGCTAACAGAGCCATGAATAGGAATTAATAGTAAACAAGGCAGATATCGAAAGCGTCGTCGCCGAACCTACCTTTAGTACACGTGATGTTTGTAATCGGGTCTAGTACAGCTTTTCCTGCTGAATATGCTTGCATATGTTTATTGTTTATTAAACAGACTGATTTCCTCTAAATTGGTTATCAAAGTAGTGTTGAAGAATCATGCCAATATTGCTCATTTTCATTGAAATTATAGTGAAATGGAGATAAATGTCGGCTTGTTAGATACATTTTGAGTTGGAAATCGATCAGGGCGTTGGTGGCAGGCTGTCGGATATTGAACAAAAGATGTTTTTGTTATTAACTGAGAACGTTTCATGAGAATTGGTGTGTATTTTCTGCAATATTGACACATGTGTGATCTATTTATGCAAAGTTATACCAGTCATGTCATGTACACTTTAATTGTTAGTTCTTTAGCCATTTAATACACTTAAGTAGTCAAATTTGGTCAAGAAAATTTAAATATCTGCCTATTGAATGTCCATTTACAGGCCACGAGAATACGATTTGTGAAAATTTATCACTGGAATGACTGGCTCGGTTATCGAGCCAGTCATTCCAAGCCTGGAAATAAGGTGCCTGTCAAGGGCATTGTCAGGCACCAAACTATCAAATATCATGCACAGTCTTGCCGATTCCTGACATTTTGTCAGGTACAGATTTAAACAGTCCCAGTAGTCGCAGTGTGCAACAAACGAGTCTGCATACAAGTGTTGGCAAAGCCATAAAATATTCATCTACCTAAGATGTATCATGGATCATTATGACACATGATTAGTTGCTTTTTGACATGTTTCTAATAAGTTCAAGTAAAGAACACTGTGAAATAGAATAGTGTTGACAGGCAGCAAATTCTGGATGTCCAGTACTAAGTAGCTGGTGCCTGACAAAGTGTTGGACACTGTTGAAAAGGTTATTTCAGGCCTGCATTCCAGTGGTAAATATTCAAAAATTGTATTCTCTTGGCCTGTAAATGGACATTGCACAAGCTCATAACAGAGGCCGGTTTTGGCCGGGATGACTATTAACAGGTGAATACAGGTAACCATTCCTATAATGCACACCTGGTCATGGAGGTCACATGACGGCAGGTTTTTAAGCCCTAGATGTGATCCTTATCCCCCATATTTGGTTCTGTTGCTTTTACCAACCCCAGTTATTCCATTAATTTGACATTTGGCTGGACAATAAACACCAAGAACAAATATGTCCAATACCCGCCCGCATTGTGGATATATTTTTCAATCAGGCTGCCGCGAAGTCAAAGCTCTATATTTTGAAATTGTTAGTGTCAGCTTTTGCTGTTGTGTTTAAGCTTTTGATGTCCTCTAGTGTGTAGTAGATCCTTCCAGTAGAACCAGGGGTATTGAACAAGACCCTAACTGGTAAAAATTACGTCAACCGGCAAAAACCCCACTAAGCCACTAAAACAAAAACCAACCAGATTTTCACAGAGCCTATAAAGATTTCAGACAAGGGATCCTGCTAGTTCCAAAATTTCTGCCCATATATGGTCAACAATCGCTCAATCCACAAGCTGACCCTGAGGAGGGTATATAAAGGACAGAAAAATGAGTCCAGATCATTCAGACTTTTGGTCTCGCATCGAAACCAAGCGTCAGGCTAAAAAACCTCATATACTGGTTTGCACATCTGACTACGTTGTTATTATCATCGGGTATTGAACAAGAATTAGACTTCTATAAAAACACAAAAAATGAAACTTTGTCATATTTTATGAATTAAAAGGAATTTGCCAAATTTTCGCAAATGGATAAGCTCATTGTTTAACTATTAAAGTTCTCATCTATTCATAAAATATACATATCCTGGCTAATTTTAGGATTATTTGTTACTTTATGAACACTTTAACCAACTAGGAGTATAGCCACCATTTTAGATAGCTATTTGCAGGCACCATTATTTTAGCTTCTATTGTCTTCGCCGGGTCGCAATTGTTCGTATAAAACCATTCTTGTAACGCTAAAGCTATTCATTCGTCATCTGGTGTCCACGGTGAGCGCATAGTAAGTGCCTATAGTTCAATACTAGTTTATATTTCCTATGGTGCAAGTGACAACACATATGTATAACAAGTTTACTGAAAACTGTTTATATTTCCTATGGTGCAAGTGACAACACATGTATAACAAGTTTACTGAAAACTGTTGCTGCCTATAGCAGCAACAACATTCAATCAGATTGTTGTCAATATAATGAGCTGATAATAAAATTGTCACTAGATAAAGATTTGATAACAATTTGGCTGAAAATCGTTGACGCAACAACTTTCAATAAAATTATTCTCAAAATAATCAACAGAGCAGTCAATGTTGCAAGACTTGCTGAAGATATTTCGAAGAACTTTAGTGAGAGTCATTTCTGACTAAGGCAGCAACAGCGGTGTAAAACCTTTCTCAGTATAATCAGCGGGCTTTCTGTTTGGTTAGCTACTTTAGATTACTCTGCACGTGTAACAGATGACACTGATTTCAACCAACTTTAACAGAAAACCTTCTTAGGTCAAGGATCCGTGCTTGTTGTAAAGAAACTGATTTTTCAGTGTGGTTGCTGGCCATCATAGATTTTGAGCTTATTGTAAAAATTATCTTAACTCTTAGCACTCAAAAAAAGATGAACTGGTTACCATTTTAAAACAAATTTGGTGGAAGATGGCAGCATCGTCCACCAAAGTTGTTTTAAAATGTACACCAGTTTCTTTGCTACTGGCACCGTAAAAAGATGGAATATTGACATCAGAGAGGTAAGGGTTAACTCATTCAATCCCAGTGACGCCATATGGCATCATAAAAAAAAATGTCCGATCCCAATGATGCCATATAGCGTCATGAATTTTAGTTAAGCGGGTGTGTCCGCTCAGGAGGTGTGTCAGTAAAACGAATGCTCATTGGTGAAAACTAACGACATTAATTACCACGAAATTACCATGATTCGTTTGTTCGCTAGCCAACTTTGGACGATTCGAGCCGCTAATATTTACCCATTTAAATTGATTTGAAACAGGATTTATCAGAACACAGTTATTATTTAGTGTTTCCTAGCTGGGTTCATCAGAATTCTTGCTTTTTATTATGAAAATCGTTATATTTTGATAACCGACGACATTCAGAAATGCGAGATTGCCATCTTTGATTTGAATTGATATTTTAGCGGTCACTGTATTATCCGACTCAATCCTCTAAATATCAGCCAGATTTATTAAAATCATCATTGACATCCACATTATAAGAGATTTTACTAATGGAAATTGAAGATTTTGTAAAATTTCGTGATCGAAGTAGCGAGAAATTAGTTCGAGAAGACGAGCATATTTTAATGAAAATTGAAGCGAGAAAATTGTTTACAAAATTCTCGCTAAGATTTAGACCCGCGAGTCGAAATACTTGGTAAACGGGTATGGCCGAGTCCGCTAAACGGTTCCTTAACATTGCTCAACAGAGATCCTGGAGTTGCTGGACTGATTGGACAAAACCTGCACATTACATCAGCTAATGAGCAATAGAAATTGTTATTTTTAGAGGAATTTAGTATTTCGGATTTCCTGTGCGTTGTAGATAAATTCTCACGATTATATTGAAAAGACTGTTTGAAATTAATTAACTTCATGGGCAGCAACCAATTTATAGCAACTTTTCTCATATTTTCAGTGATGGATTGAATTTTGACAAATTACAAAACTACTACATATAGGTCAACTAAGATACAGTCATCGCGGTGACTCTTCATAGCCTGTCAGAGAATGGGTGTGTTTTCAAATCATGTGACGTCACATGTATAGGAATTTTGATGAAAAATTTAGAATTGTGATGCAAAGAATGGCAAACTGAGACAGTGTAATTATAGCTACACGCACATTGGAATTTTGTCACTTCACACTTAGAAGGGGGGGGGGGGGTGGTGGTGTTAGTGTCTGACAGTGGTACACACAAAATTTGAATAGTTCTAAGAGGTTGTTCCCTGCATTCTGGCTTATATGGTAAACGACACATTTATCTTGCCTCCAAACTTTGCGTATAATTCAATGGTACCTTTTAATATTTTTGCAGTTGTTTTGAGAAACGTTCATTTGCAGACCAAGAGAAGACTATTTTTGAAAATTTTCAACTGCAATCACTGGCTCGATAACCGAGCCAGTCATTCCAGTGGTAACTTTTCAAAAATGGTCTTCTCTTGGTCTGCAAATGGACATTTTCTGTGAGCAAATTCAAATTTTTTAAAACAAATTCGAGGGTTAAAGGGCTAATATGTAAATTAACAGTCCATGATGTCCATCTAAGGCAAGGTCATTGATTGATCACCCCATCATAAAATGTAACATGTGGCATATCAGTGCAATGTTAAAAGGACTTCAGGATTATAAGTAAAAACAAAGTAACTATGTTTATTTTAATTGTTTTATTTTTACAGGTAGCACAGATAGTTTACTGGTCAGACAATCAGCGATTCTTCTAAATAATAAGTCAATCTAACAAATGATAGCCATCATAGCCACTATGGATGAATCCTATATGTCGATCAAGTATATGATGTCATAATCAATTATGTCAAGTGTAGGCTGACATCACAATCATAATTGGAATAGGCCATCAGTTGTACCAATTCTTTACTACCTACATCCCCCAGTCAAATTACATTTCAAAATATTCAATAGGTTTGCTCTGTAGTTACATGTACCATGCTATTTGGATTCAGGTTTCAAAGTATATAATTCGATCCCAACATGCGCAAAACATGGAGCTTGGTTAGAGATGGGTGGGGCATAGCTAAATCCATTTCTTCACGCGTGTGTGTGTGTTTACTTAGTTCTTGCGTACGATGTATTTAAAACATAGAACGCTGCCATTGAAAAACATTGAACTCAATATATTATATTTCTCAATGTTTGTAATTCAATTGTAATATGTGAAATATATGTACACGCAATAAAGAATCATTATCTGTATATGTAGCATCCACAACCACAGTAAAACATGTATTACGAGACCACCAAACAATGCCAAAGGAAAATATTCATTGAAATAGTTAAGAATGGGTCCAAGTATGCCGAGGATAGTCCCAGTAGGTTAATTCAATTCCGATATCGGATATCCAATCAAAAGCTTAACCTGGCAAAGAGTGTTATAAGCAGTGCCAGTTTTCACATCAAGAGTATACTTACCTCCCTAATACTTTTGATATTGCTAAATATTGGCGTTCAGTCAATAAACACTCAGATTAAAAACAGTTAGGTGCCCCTACTGGGCAGGTAGACAGAGGGTAGTCCGGCGGATGCCAGCCCCACCACCGCGCATGCGCCGACTACTACTTCCTCTTTGCTAATTTATTGGCAGAGGGTTCACATGCTTTTTGTGCTTGTGCAAAGTTTTCACTCGTTCTGGGCTTATTTGAGTCTTGTTGTGTGAGAGTATATCACCTGGATTATGTCTGAGAGAGCTACTTCACCGGAGGAAGGCGCAGGATCCTTATATCAGGTGATTTCAAATATATTCTAGCGAGTTTTTCCCGTTGTAATGTGTTTCCGGGACTCGCGCTTACCGTGATAGGCGCCTTTTTAGTTGGTTTATTTCAACTAGGTGCTATATAATCTCTCTGTGTTTATGTCCACAGGTCTAGGTGAGGATATGTAATGGACATCACAGCATCAGAGAGTTTGTTTTTCTCCACCTTGGTTCCATTTCCTACTAATACTGTTAGGTTATCTAACCAAATCTGTCCAGTGAGTCGGAGGCCTAGTATAAAGGTCTTCTCACTTTGCCCTCTTGATCCAATTCCTTCCCCTAAGGTGGAGAGAGTTAAGAGGCGTGGTCTTGGTGGAGTGATACAGTGCATCAGGTGGATGGTTTGTCTATACCAGGTATCAGGTATCTAACTAATGATATGAGGTGATGTTAATTATTTGAAAAAATAATGACTATTTACCATTGTTATCATTGTGTATCTGATGGTGTGTAGTCTGAATATCCAAGTGAGGACGTTATGTTAGGAATACAATTCGTTCTTGCACTTAGATGCTTGTTGCGGACCGATTTAATTTCTGTCATGGGATTGATGACGTCATAATCAGCCTTGCTCTTTATTTACATTTAAAGTTTTGTCCAACGCTGGTTTCTTATGGTTACTGATCTTTATGATCTTTTCCCTCTCTTTAGTTGGTTTTGAGTTTTTTCTAACCTTGACTAACTTGCTCATTGTCCTCGTCCTGTGTCCTGTTTCAGAGACCTGGTTGTCCGTCCTGTGGCCGGTTCCTAAAGGATCGTTTCGTCCCCCACTTATGCTTTAGCTGTAGTCCCTGTGGACCACTGCTTAAGTGTGAGATCTGTAAGCAATGGGGGGGGGGCGAGCTAATGTCCGAGTTTCTGTGTTTACAGGCTAAGGACAAGGTGGTGGAGGAGGAGAGGAAGCAGAAGAGAGAGGGTGTCAGTAAAAAGGGTAAGAGGAAGGCCTCGTCCGCGGTGGATATGGAGGCCTTCCGGTCCGAAATGTTGTGAGAGATGAAGAGGACGATAAAGGATTTGGTCCCAGAATTGCTTCGTAGCATGCTTCCTGGACCAGATCCTTTGTTGTCCTCGGCGTCTGCTTCAGAGCAGGTGATCCCCACCTCTGAGTCGCTTTTCCATAGGTTGGTTACGTTGTTCGACGACTCAGAGGTGGCCCCATTAGTGGGGGCGATCCACGACCCTGGCAGCAGGCTTGGTGCCGCGCCGAGGGGCCGTGGATGGCTGCCGCAGGAACCCGCGGGCTGCTTATCAGTCCAGGGGGATCCGCACGCCGCGGGTGCCAGTACCTTCCCTGGCCAGTCCGGGTTAGCTCTCTTTGCTGACCCGGAGTCTAATCTTTCTGGCCAGGAGGAAGAGGATTTCCTGCTATGGTCGCCGTCTGGGGACGTGACCATGGAGTACGACGTCTGTGCACCCCTCGCGGGGGATGCGGGCGACGTATTCCATGGATCTACTCACGCAGGAGTAGAATTGACGGTCCAGAAGTTGGCCCTGGGCGGTGCTGATGGCCAGGGTTACCGCATACCTCGGCTTGCCGAGGGTGTCGCTGGTGCTGGCCGGGACCGTGGTGGGGCGGTGTCTGCCCCGCGCTCTACCACGGCGCCTGCTCCTGGTCAAGCCAGGGAGTTTAGCATGCCTGTTCTTTCGGGCCAGGGGTATCAGCATATCCGCCGTCAAGCTCTGCTGCGTGCGCTCAGGAGGAAGACGAAGGCCCCCGTCTTGTAGAGTGCTCGCAGCTAGCCACGGAGGAGGATTGGTCGGACGCTTGCCAATGGCTGGTAAGTGTTCGGCCAGATCTGCCCGTGGAGCAGTCGGCTAGCCAGCGTGACCACAGGCCGTGGTTAGCTGGTAAGGCTACTGCTAACGCCATGCCATCTCTGCCGCTGGCTGAACATGTCATTGACATGTTCGAGGCGGCGGAGTCGTCCATTAAGGCGAATGGGCGTCTCGCGAAGGCCCCTCGCGAGGTGGCCAGGCATTGCCGCATCGTGCCCCTGGACTACCAGCGGTACGGTGTGGTACCCAAGCCAAGCGTGGATGACCGCGCGGCTTTGGGTGAAGATGCGCGGCCATGCGCCCGTTCTGACACGGGTGTTCTGTGTTCGAACGTGTTGCGTTGGGCAAATACCGCGCTGCGTGATGCGGAGGAGAGTGGGAGGGCGTCGATTGCTGCTCTGTCCCACGTCTCTCAGCTGTTTCAAGGGGTGGTAACAGCATCCGCATCGCGCCAGCCGAGCCCGGCCACAGTCCAGAGAGCCATCCAGGATGGTATCAACCTGGCTCTGGACTGCATGACGCGGGCGGTGACCAGGAGTGTCCGGGCGAGACGCACGTTTGCCTTGGACAATCTGTGCCCATCCCAGGACCTGTACAATAGGCTACTGCGTACGCCTATGACAGGTCCTGGTCTCTTTGGAGGTGAGGGATGCAGGCACCTCCAGGAGACGGTGACCCTGGTCAATAACCAGAGGGCGCTGCACGAGCAGTTTGAAGTGCTCCGCCGTGCGAGCGTTCGCGCCGCACCCCCTGCGTATCGTCCCCTGCAGGCTCGAGGTGGAGGTGGCCAAGTCAGAGGCCACCCGCCATCGCAGCGTCGGCCTAGGCCACGTGCGCTTCGGCCAGCAGTGAGGGGGGGCACAGGCTCCCCAGGTGCAGGCAGCCACCTGCGCACCGAGGTGCGCGTGGTGCTGGGCGTGGCGCGCGGGGATCTGGTCGTGGTAATCGTGCCTGATGGGCCGATTGCCACGGTGAGAACCACTCTGGTGTTTCTGGCGGAGGAGACAGTGCCACTCTTGCACTCCTTATGTCCACCTCTCTCCCTAGGTGGACCGGCGGGAGGCCGGCTGGCCGCCCACATGCAAGAGTGGGAACGGTTGACTCAGGACCGTTTAGTCTTGCGATGGCTTTCAGTCGGGTATCATCCCGATTGGATGACAGGCCCGCCGTCGCGACTGTCTCTCGTGCCGATCTGGACACCGAATCCGAGAGATCCAGATCAGAGGTTGTGTATCGAGGAGGAGATAACTTCCCTCATACAAAAAGGAGCTATTCAGCTGGCACAAAGGTGTCCGGGCTTCTATTCAACCGTGTTCTTAGTAACAAAAAACACCGGAGGGTGGAGACCAATTCTCAACCTCAAGCCATTGAACAAATTCATAGAGACGCCCTGTTTCAAGATGGAGACTGTGCACTCGGTGTTGGCAGGGTTAGAGAGGGGAATGTGGACAGCGTCGATAGATTTGAAGGATGCTTATTTCCACATCCCCATAGCCAGGAGTTTCCGTCGCTTCCTGAGATTTGCATTCCAGGGCAGACAATGGGAATTCAGGGTGTTACCCTTCGGAATTTCCACGGCTCCTCGGGTTTTCACCCGTGTGGTTCTTGCGATCACCGCATACCTCCGCAGGAGAAGCATAGCAGTCCACACGTACATAGACGACTGGCTGTTAAAAGCACACACCCAGGAAAGTTTATCGGCCAATCTGGAGATTGTTTTGAAGACTCTCACAGACTTGGGCTGGATAATCAATTTCCAAAAATCAGAGCTGACTCCATCCCAGAAGTTTGTTTACCTCGGGATGTTCTTCGATCTAGAGACAGGATATGTTTATCCTACTCAGGAGAGAGTTCAGAAACTCATCTCAGTAATTCAGTCAGTGTGCGACAGTCGTCATGTCCTGGCACGGGTTTACTTGAGAATGCTGGGGTTGATGGTTTCGTTGGAACCAGTCATTCCTCAGGCCGCCTGCGTGGCCGCCTTACGCAGGCGGCCGATCCAGTTATTTCTCATGACACAATGGACCCAGAGTACAGGTTCGCTGGACTCGAACGTGTCAGTGTTGGCGCCTCTGATTCACCACCTGCAATGGTGGTTGAACAAGGAGAATCTCTTGGTGGGGGTTATGCTAACCCCTCCCCACCCTCAGGTGACTGTATACACAGATGCATCGATGGAGGGGTGGGGGGCTTGCCTGGAGGAATCCACAATATCAGGGCTTTGGAATCTGGAACAGTCAAAAGAACATATCAATCTACTCGAGCTAAGAGCAGTAGTCCTGGGCCTGGAACATTTCTTACAGAAAGTTCAGGGCAAGATTGTTCTTATTCGTTCAGACAACTCAACAGTTGTGACTTACATAAACCGCCAGGGCGGAACGAAGTCGCCCAGTCTCTGTATGATGACATGGAGACTGCTTTGTTGGTGCCTGGATCACAGGATTACCTTGAAAGCAGTTCATATTCCGGGAAGGTTAAATCTGCTAGCAGACTCATTGAGCCGAAGGATGAGTGTTTTACCGACGGAATGGCAACTAAATCAATGTGTGGCGGATCGTCTCTTCGACCATTGGGGGAAACCCAACATCGATTTGTTCGCAACGAAGAAGAATGCGAAGATGACAACGTACGTCTCTCCGATTCCAGATCCAAGCGCTTTCGCAACAGATGCGTTAGCTATCAGCTGGGGGAGAATGTATGCATGCGCATTCCCTCCAGCAATCCTGATTCCAAAAATTCTTCAGAAAATCAGACAGGAGGAATGCCAAGTGCTTCTGATCGCCCCGGATTGGCCAAGCCGATCATGGTATACGGATCTGCTGGACCTTCTGGTCTGCAATCCGGTTCCTCTACCTCTGATGGACGACATTATCTTCCAGGGCAAGGCCCTTCACAACAATCCGTCAATGTTCAGATTGACTGCGTGGATGTTGTCATGGAATCTAGAATTAAGGAGGGCTTTTCTGAGCAAGCAGCCATGTTTATGGCCAAAGCCAGGAGGGGGTCAACCTCCAGAGCATATAATTATAAAATCAACAGATTTGCAGAGTGGTGCTCAAAAAGATGTATTAATCCAATGCATTCATCTATTCAGGTAGTAGCTGATTTCCTCTGTCACCTGTATGATGCCTATAGCCTCAAGCCTATCTCTATTGCTGGTTATAAGTCAGCTTTAATGACTGTTATTCCTTGCTTGGCTAAGAGGGGAAGTGATGAAGTAAGTACATTAAATGTATTAATTAAAGGCATGGGCAATCTAAGACCAAGGAATCCCCCGGTGATTCCGTCTTGGAGTTTATCGCTAGTGCTTCAAGTACTAGGAGATAAGCCTTTTGAACCACTTAGTTCCATTTCTATGAAAATGTTAACTCTTAAAACTGTATTTTTAATTGCTGCGGCCTCGGCTAGGCGTAGGAGTGAGATTCATGCCTTATCAGCCGAGGATGACCGTGTTGTGGTTACAGGGGAAGGCCTTAAGTTACTACCTAGGATTAATTTCTTAGCTAAAAATCAGTCTTTGAAATATCCAGGTCAACCTATTTTTTTGCCTGCTTTAACTAGATATGATCCTAATTCTAAAGCATGGTGTCCCGTTCGGGCGCTACTTCGGTACAAACAGCGTACTTCGGAGTGGCGGACCGATCAGTCAGCATTGTGGTTGTCATATATTGAACCCCATGGCAGGGCGTCTAAGGACACCATTTCCAGGTGGATTGTAGAGTGTATCCAATTTTGTCACAAATCCGCCACTGGTAAGCAGGTTGACATAGCCAAGGCTCACAGTGTCCGCGGCGTAGTGACTTCCACTGCCCTATTTAATGGGGTCCCTGTGGATGACATTATGTCCGTGGCTCAGTGGCACTGTGAGTCAAGTTTTACAGACCATTATCTCCGTGACACCTCGAATCCTCTCGCCTTGTCGATTTTGAAAAAATAATCGCTTATATGTTTTTGAGGAGGGTTTCCTCATTGCTTATATACTTCACAATTAATCAATGGAAACATCCACTTTTTGGGACTGCATCGGTCTTCTCCACTGGGAAGAGGATGACAGCTGCCAAGTTCAACAAGGTCAGTCTTGTTCATGTGTTGTTCATTGTTGATTGTATTGTCACGTTACCTGTTTTTATTAATATGGTGATGGTTTGTGTTTTGATGTGGTTCATCATTGAGAGTATACAAAAATGGAGCCTTTTCGTCTCTGTCCTATAGTACATGGCACTGGTACCTAGAGAGCGTATAGGACATTGAGGTCATTCTAGTCTTCCTCCCAGGAAGGAGGGGGGGGGGGAGCGCATATGACATTCGGTCATCTCATCCATCGGTTGGTGTTAGCCGATGTTCGTCAAATCCTCACTGTGTTTTCACACAGTTTCAGGCGTTTAAGTGCCTTGAACGCGTGAAAGCGCATAGGGAAGAGCTGGTCTTTTGACCTCGCCTCCCTCCCGCCGAATTCCCTGTCGAATTCTGGCAATATCAAAAGTATTAGGGAGGTAAGTATACTCTTGATGTGAAATAAATGAAATCTAGGATTTCTTTTTTCACGAGAGAGTTGATACTTACCTCCCTAGATACGGACCCGGCCTCTCCACCCCACAGAGGCTCGGTCTTCAGGCTCTTATTAGTTGCATGTGTGTCAGCCAATAAATTAGTCAGAGGAAGTAGTAGTCGGCGCATGCACGGTGGTGGGGCTGGCATCCGCCGGACTACCCTCTGTCTACCTGCCCAGTAGGGGCACCTAACTGTTTTTAATCTGAGTGTTTATTGAGTGAACGCCAATATTTAGCAATATCAAAAGTATTAGGGAGGTAAGTATCAACTCTCTCGTGAAAAAAGAAATCCTAGATTTCATTTAGACCTTGACATTTGACATCAATCAATACCATTGAGCTGTTGAATATATACAAAACAAACGAAGGCAGCAACGGCTGCCGGTCAAATTAATTTCAAAACATTCAAGATTTTCTCTATGGTTGCCATGAAAATGAGATCTGAGGAATTTATAAATGAAAGAGTTAACAATAATCCGCTCTCGGATCATGGAATAGTGAGTGTTAATAACTACATTACTGCACAATTGTTTGTTATGTTACCACTTATTGTTTCTATATAAATATTTCCACTGTGTTTCTGTCCACCTTTCCATTCAATCAGGGGGGGGTGTTGTGTTGTGTTGTAGATTCATTTTCCCCAGTCCCAAACCTAGATTTGTAGTTTGAGAAACACAGGGAGCGGTCAATGGAAGGGATGCAAAAGCAGCCACTAACCACAGCAGCCCTCTTGCTATTGTACCACCCAACCGAGTGGTCAGTCTCTGCATTAATTATTCATTGTCATCTCTTGTCATTGCGCATGCACGAGTGACCATGCAAGACCACTGTAGAGACCGGTTTTAGTCTGCTTGACCATTAATTAACCCTTTAGCAGTTTAGCACCAATTGTTCATGAAAGTTTCAATTTTCTCGTTGAAAATGTCCATTTGCAGACACATTATTTTTGAAAATTTATCACTGGAATGGCTGGCTCGGTTATCGTCTTATCGAGCAAATTATTCCAGTGGTAAGTTTTCAAAAATAGTCTGCTCTTGGTCTTGACAGCGCTCAATACCACTACAGAAGCTATTTTTAGTCGACTTGAATTTTACATGGGTATTTGCAAAATGTATAGTAGATTGTGGCCAAAGCAACAAGGTCAATCATTGATTGCAGACTCGCTCTCCTATTTTTGTCACTTTTTTGGTTAAAACTTCACATTTTCCGGATCATCCATAATGTTTCCTGATTTTCTTTGTGTCAAGCCTACAGTTGTGGAATCCTGGTGGATGTCACATCCTATCATGTGTTAAAAGTGAGCCAAATCAGACTTCCAAGATATGCACTGATCCAGAATTTGATCCAATTCAAGCTCTACTATTCAGATCACAACCAAAGGCTGGAAATCCTCTTGAATAGTATATTCTTTTGTAGAGTTAAAATTTGAGCAAGATCAGATAGTAGTTTGGGATACATCCAAGGACCCACAGGCAGACAAACACGCACACTGACAGACCCAATCGCAATACCCGCTTCCGCCTTGGTTTTAGTGATGAGGCGAGGATAATAATCGCATCTCATTTAGCATTGACAGCATAAAATATTTTTGGAGGTTAACTGGTGAGCTGGGAAGTAAACATTTATACAATAGCAATGTGATTATATTAGTAGGCATATTACTGTTGACTATTTTAAACTACTAAATTGGACTGGTCTGTCTTGCTGCCTATGACAACAGATTTCAATCAAATTAGTTGCGACACAGGGAATTTCACAGATCAGGACTGACATATTTATATTGATGAGCTTTAGCACAGAAATCTGCTTCAATATGGTACATGTAGCAAGTGGAATATTTACTAGGCTTATGCAATACAGATGGAGTTGAACAAGTCATGACAAGTTTAAGAATAGAAAAGAAATTGGAACAAATCAACAGCAGTGACTAATAAGATCGAAAATATACAATGAATTGAATTTTTTTTTGGTGTTATTTAGAAATATAGTTGATTAGTTGGTGATTTTGAAGACTTCTGTAGCCTTGGAACAAGATGACAGTTGGTAGATGTTTACAGACATGTTGTCGCTCGTGTCTAGATTGAGCGAGACAGCCATCTTTGCCATTAGAGACAACTTTGCTAGCGCAGTTATCATTGGCAATGTTGTGCAGTGAGACAAGTCTGCTACTCAAAGAATGCAGATGATCCTGTATGTTGTCAGCACAAATAAATAAAAGAATTATAAATGAACAAAAAGAATTTAATGAAAATTATAATTAAATAAAGTCAAATAAAATAAAAAGAAATCCAACGCACTATAGACCTAGGGAGGCTTGTCACAACTGTCAAATATATGACAGACACACTGGCAAACCAACTTCTATTTGTCACAACTAAAAATCTATATGTAAATAAAAAATTCAATGCATTGAATATCTCCATTATATAGACATGAACTGATATTTTTAGACCATATGCAATAACAAAACATGTTTATAACTACCGGAAATATGCATAATATCATGAACTTTGGCACAAACATAGATAAAATTTAGTCAATTTGCCGGTATTTTTTACCTGGTTGGGCTAAATTATGTCCGGTTTCGCCAAAACGAAACCGATGGTATCACTGACTAGCATGCCGTTGTTACGCACACCAACACCACATTTTAGCATAAATACGTAACCCGCACTATTTTTTAAAGATCATAGTTTGTCATAACTTAAAATAAGTTAATTAGACAGCTGTATAATTTCGCTTTAGAATCTCAAAAACTGCAGCATAGATACACCGATCTTTTTCATTACAAACCAGGAAATGTCATCGAAAAGAACCGAGTCTTGTATTTTATTATCCGGGTACCCGCGTATTGGCTGTTATCAGGACTCGCTACCCGCTTATAGACCGCTTGTTTATCAGCAGAATTTTTTACTTGGAGATCGTGATATATGTCTACTCTTTCCTATATAGCAGTGGATCTCATTGTTTGATTTCAAATATGAGCCTACTATCTGAAAGTGGATAAAATTATACAGATTTAAGACTTCTAATTTTCTGAGAAAAATGTCATCAAACGTTACTAAAATATTTTTTGCCATTTTATTAATTAGGTAATTAGAAGATTATTGCACACAGATTTATAAATTTTATATCATTTAATTCCCCCCTATTAATTGTCTAAAATTCATCTTATTTTCTTTTTTTCATAGGCGCGATACTCTTAAAACTATGGGAAAATGAGTATCGCTACCATATTTTCCTATTATTTATAAAATAACATCTGGGAAAAACTGAGCTTTTTAGCGCAAAGTCTGGGATTGAATGAGTTAACCCTCTAATGCTCAACTTTGGTCAAGAAAATCTCAGTATTTCCCTTTTGAATGACCATTTACATATTTTTGAAAATTTACCACTGGAATAACTTGTTCGGTTATTGAGCCAGTCATTCTAGTGGTAAATCTTTAAAAATCATCTCTTGCCCTGCAAATATCCATTCCGCAAGACCACTTCAACGGCAGGTTTTGGCTGGCGTGACTAGTAATTACCTGTTATGATGATCGGCGTGAAACTCAAGAAAAATCTAGGGCAGGGGCTAAACCAAGTTTGTTCATGAGAACAAGATCTATTTGCTGGTGGCCATCTTGGAAACCCTAGTTTTTACATAAACACTTTCCCTACAACCTTTGAAGTGATCAGGTCAAAATATTAGCTCACGTACATTTGTAGGTGAGCTTTATATACAATCAAGATTTGTCTGTTGTCTGTCAACATTTGTGGCACATTTCGCCATTTGTAGATAGATTAAAACCAAGTTTTGCAGATATGTTCCTTTTGGCATTATCTATTTGGGCTATGAAGATGAAGAGGCCACACCCACAAATAGCAGAGTTATGGCCCTTGCTATATTTTCAAAGTATTGAAGCCTGTCTGGAAAATCGTTTGTGACATGTTTCGTCATTTATCAATTGATTAAAACCAAATTTGGCAGACATTTGGCTATAATGATGAATGGTCACATCCTTAAATAACAGCCATAACTCTGGTTCATTGGTGCGTGTTTAGTATTGAAGCCTATGGGGAAAATATACATTTGTGGCACGTTTCATCATTTATTGATGGATTAAAACAAAATTTAGTAGATATGTTCATTTAGGCAACATCTATTGGAGCTATGAATATGAAGTGGCCACGCCCTTAAACAAGGAACTCTGGTTCATTAAGGCATTTTTAAGTATTGAACCCTATGAGGAAAATACATGTTTTCGCCATTTTGTTGAGATTAAAACCAAATTGAACAGATCTATTCCTTAAGTCAAATATCTATTTGAACTATGAATATCAAGAGTCTGCAACTTTAAACAAGGGCCATGACTCTGGTTCATTAAGTCTTAAACTATTGAACCCTCAAAGATGCTAGATGTACTACACCAGGCCAGTTGCAATGGAGATGAGCTACGACTAGTGAGACAACTGCTTGCAGACACCAAGCTGACTGTTTGAGTCAGGTCAATGAAGTCTAGAGTTTGAGACATCAATCGGCTGCCCACAGGGAGATGGCCTATCTCCCGTGCTTTTCACCTGTTACCTTGATGCTGCATTGAAATCTGTGTGGGAAAGTTCCACAAGACCAACCCCCCCTCCACCCCTACCCCCACCCCCACCCCCAGTGTCAATACTGGGTATGCCACTAGAGATGGAATATGCCGATGATGTGGACTTCATAGATGAGTAAAAAAAGACCTTGACGAACTTCTCCCAATAGCTGCCAGAAAACTAAAAATTGAGAATCTCTATGAATGAATCCAAAGCAGATTTCACCCACATATACCTATCTACAAAGCATGAAACTAAAGAAAATGACGATCCACTTCGTGGTGGCGAACCATGGAGGAAAAGTAAAATCCTGGGCTCACTGCTTTGCAGTAATGCTGACATTGCGGCACACTGCATCATGGGAACATAGCTTTCCAGTCCTTGTGGAAGCTATGCATTCATAGATCAATGATTCCCTTGATAAAAAGGCTACGTTTATACAATGCAACACACGTGTCCTTGATGCTGTATAACTGTAACAGCTGGGCATCTCCAAAGGCAGCTCTAGACAAACTCGATGCTTGCCACCCCAAACACCTACGCACCATCACTGGACACCAATGGCCAGACAGCATAATTTCCAATGATGCACTATACAAGATGTGTAATACATCGCCGGTGTCTGTAAAAGTCGAAAAACAAAGATGGTCCATGTTTGGCCATGTGCTAAGGATTTCAGAAGAGACACCCGCATAGGAAGCCTTGGAATTCCCCCTACTCTGTGCCAGCAAATACAAAGCAAGGACTCTAGGACATCATTGCATCTGCTAAGCGTGCTACAAGGTGTCCTCAAGAAGGCAGGACTCGGTACACTCAAGTCAAGAATGGACTGGAGGAAGCTAAGGATTTTGGCTGAGGACAAGACAGTGGACAAACGCAATGAAGGACTGATTGCAGCTGTGGGGTGTTTCTACTACTACAGCTGCAGAATACAGTAATCATACATATTGACCCTATGGTGAAGTTGAAAATTCATTTGTTTCGTTAATTGTTGATGGATTAAAACCAAATTTAGCAGATATGTTTTTTCAGTCAAATATCTATTTGGCTTATATAAATATGAAGAAGCCACAACTTGAATTAAGGAACATAACTCTGACTCAAGGCGTTTTTAAGTATTGAACCCTATGGGGAAAATTATCTGTGTCACGTTTCGTAAATTGTCAATAGATTAAAGCAAGAGCTGTCAGAAATGTTCATTTCGTACACTTAAATAATTTGGCAATATTGCCATTGATGAATGGTACTCCTCCTGTTGGTCAATCATGTCAATAGTATTGCATTTCCCCATCCAAACATTTAGCTGTGACCTCACCATTGCCCCTTTGATAAAGGTCAGTGTTGTGACACTTGAACTATTGATCAATAGTGTCAGTGATAGCTGCCCCATTGATCAATGGTACATTTCTCGTTGGTGAATAATGTCAATGACACCAATATTCTTGCATTTCTTCATCCAAATTATTTACTGTGACCATTGTCCCGTTGGTAAATGTCATCTGCTGTATCAATAATGTCATGGATGGCTGCCCCATTAGTCAATGGTACTTTTCCCATTGGTCAATAGTGTCAAGAACACAAATATTTTTGTATTACCAGCATAAATTTTTGAAACTATTAATCATTTTAGTCCTGAAAGCAAATGTTAGAATTGAGTATGATTCTGTTATTTGTATGAGACTAGCTGATTTCAATATTGAAAACAATTCACCTTTCCAGAGTATCCATCTATCATCAGACATCATATGACGTCATAATCAGCTAAGCGACGTGAAGGATGACATCATAATCATTACGTCATAAATGATTCTATTTGGCCCGTCTTTAACTCTTAATAGTCTGACATGTACGAATTGTATGTCTCTACCATTTAATAAACATGCTGTTGAATATTTTGAAACTAATTTGACTGGTTCCAAAATATTCAATAGCATAACCTGTATAGTTTTCTGGAAATTGATAGGGAGTTCAAAGATCGATCGATCCCAAAACAAGCAATGTGTTGGTGGAGCTTAGCTAGAAATGGGCGAAGCATAGCTAAAAATGGAAAAGTCCATTATTACATTAACTGTTTGAATGCTGCATGTACCGGACAATAATTTCAATGGGCAATAACTCTGGACCTCCTGAATATTTGAAAACAATTTGACTGAAAACTGTTGGTTAGACCAGTTAGTGAATGAATAGCATGAATACATCATTAAAGGTTTTAATATTAACCTCTTAATCCTCATATCAGCCAAAAATGACCTCGGCAGTTGTCTTGAGAAATGTCCATTTGCAGACCAAGAGAAGACAATTTTTGAAAATTTACAACTGATGTGACTGGCTTGATAACCGAGCCAGTCATTCTGGTGGTAAATCTTCAAAAACCGTCTTCTCTTTGTCTGCAAATTGATATTATTTTGGAAAACATTTAAATTTTCGCGAAAAAATTAAAAACTTAAAAGGTTAAGTGCCATCTGACATATCTGATGATATGAAGGAATGCATTTAATATAACATTTAAAGTGATTGGTATTTTCCACCCAGCCATTGAAGAATCGATAATTTCAAATGGAAAATTTTTAAACACTGTAACAGAAATACTAACACCATTGGACCACATCTGTAATCTCTCACTTACACAGGGAGTATTTCCATCAAGATTAAATGTTGCACGTGTGACACCCATATACAAAGCTAAAGATGCATCTGACTTTGCTAATTATCGGCCAGTCTCGGTACTTCCACTTTTCTCAAAACTCCTAGAAAAGCTGTTTTTTAGTAGAATTGCTAAGTATCTAAACAAAAACTCAATCATATATCCTTCTCAATGTGGTTTCAGAGAAAAACATTCTACTATGATTGCTGGATATGATTGAAAAATTATCAACCCCCCTTGAGAATAATGAACATACGCTAGGTGTATTCTTGGATCTTTCCAAAGCCTTCGATACAATTGATCATACAATTTTACTTCATAGGTTTGCATACTATGGAATAAGAGGTTCTGCATTGAACTGGATACAGAGTTACCTGTCAAACAGGGAACAGTGTGTACAATTCAATGGGACTATCTCTGAATACAAAAATATAGTTTGTGGTGTTCCCCAAGGTTCAGTTCTTGGGCCCCTGCTGTTTCTCCTATATATAAATGACATACCCAAAGTCTGCAAACATCTCTCACTAATACTTTTTGCAGATGATACAAATGCTGTCTGCAGCCACAAGGATATAGAAATTCTATACAAAAATGTCAATAATGAAATGGCGAAATTAATAGACTGGTTTAAAGTAAACAAATTGTACTTAAATGTATCAAAAACTAATTATATACTATTCACAAAATCTAAGAAACTAAAAGAAATAGCTCTCCCAAACCTCAATATCGACAACCAGATAATTCAAGAAGCACAATATGCTAAGTTTTTAGGAGTCTATCTGGACAAAAATTTAACATGGGAGAAGCATATTGAAATTATTACTACCAGGGTAGCAAAAAGCATTGGCATCATTCGCAGACTGAACCCATATCTAACACCTAATATTATTAAAAACCTGTACTGCACAACAATACTTCCTCACATCACCTACTGCAATGCTATCTGGACTAATACATCTCAAGCTAGACTAAAAAAACTAAAATCTCTGCAAATGCAATCTATTAAACTATTTTCACAAACAGCAGGTGGCCAGGATATCTGTAAAAGGTCTTAAAACTTGAGGACATTGGAAGGCTCCAATTATACACAATCTTAAGAGACTTCTACAATGGCAACGTACCCTCATCCTTATCTAACATCTTTACGCTCAATACACAATTGCATCCTCACAACACAAGAACAAGAAATAACCTCCACTCAACACACCACCAAACAAGCAGCACAACAAAAACCCTCATACAAAGCAATTCAGTTATGTAATAATACAGACACAAGCACACACAGAGGCATCAGAAAACTACAGTCTTTTAAGCAGAGTATCAAAAAGAAGATTATAGAAAACTACTAGACTGGAAAACACTCACCATTATGGCATGCTATTCTCATACTTGCACCCAGTCACCAGGACAAATAATAATAATAATAATAATAATAATAATAATATGTGTCATAATGTTAACTACCAAACTACTACCTCTACCATCACAGTCTACAAAAAATTCTAATACTTTGTCAATGATAATGATAATAAGAATATGTAATATAGAATTATTAACTTAAGCAAGATAAGCACACATCCCTCTGTCATGTCTTTCCCTGTAAATATGTTGTAATTTGTCATACGGTTATTAACTGTTGGACCGCTGCAAGCCACCGGACAATAATTCCAATTGGCAATGACTGGATTGGCTGAGTATTTTAGAAACAATTTGACTAAAAGTTGTTGGTGGCTTTGCCACTGACAACTTTCGGTCAAATTGTTTTAGAGGTACTCGGCATACCCTGAGTTAGGCTCCATGGGAAGTGTTGACTACAGAGGCAGTTAACTATGTGGATATATAGGACTATAACATGTTAACCTTATGTATTCAGTATTCTTATGTCCTATATTGTTGTTATATGTTATATGTAGGGGTCCACCGCCACATAGGCTCTGCCTTTGGTGGACTACCTGTTGTGAAACTGTAAATGTATATTCCATATCAAAATAAATAATCTTGAACTTGAAGATTAGAAATAATTTCATGTCGCCTCAAGGGCAAGATTCCATTTAAGAGTTACAGGTTTTCCCATTTTTAGCTCACCTGGTCAGAAGGGTGAATTGAAAATTAGACCAACGTCAATAGTTAGCTATAAAATATTCCTCTCAATTTTAATTGAGATATCTTCATCAATAACAGAAGAATAGTGTGAATTGAAAATCAAGTTCCGTAGCAATGTCTGAAGTTACCTATAGGATATCCCTCGCAAGCTTTATCGAGGTGGAGTATAGAGCTGGGCGATATAGGCTTTTAGAAGACAATAATGATATCTATGAAAATATCACGATATATCGTCTAGGCGATTGAGCTTGAGGATAAACTTTGTATTTTATGCCGTTCTCACCATTTTATTCAACTAGGTAACAAGTTTGTTGTAAAACCGACATTCGCCATTTGCAAAAGGGAAATCCTAAAGATTAAATCTGATTGACTAAAACAGAATTAGGTCTACAGTGACATTTGACTAGCTAAATATAGTTAACTATAGATGATTATTTTACAGTCGAACACACCACTTGGCTGGCAAATAATCACCTGCAGTTATCTATAGTTCACCAGTTGAACGCGCCCTAGATCTGCATTTCCAGCAAATCTGGCTTTTTGATTGGTTAAGATTAACTTTGATAGCTATGTACTGCAGGATACGGCGAGTTATGGAACAGGTTAGTAATTGTTTTCTTAATTTTCTAACTTTTCCAAGGAATTTACCTTTTCTTCCATCTACCAATTAAAAGTTGTCCATGCTTTGACATCGGTGTGATCACAAAGGTCTACCGCGAAGGCATGAATATAACACATTGTCACATTTCATCCTAAAAGCTTAAATGCATACTGTCGAAATAATCTGTCCAATTTAAACTGATTAATTTGAAAGTCAATCATCATAGTGATGGACTTAAGCATGAAGCAGCTTGTGAATCCCAAGTTTGAGTTATTGAGTTTATTAAGTTTAATTAGTCATAGTAATAAGTTATCTCGTTGAAATGTTTGTCTAGTCTGGTTTTGAAAATATCTATGTTTTGGGCTAGCACAATGTTTTCAGGTAGCGAGTTCCAATGTAAGATTACGCGTTGTGAGAAGAAATGTTTTCTAGTATTGTTGCAACAAAAATTGGTTTGAATCTTGAGTTTGTGACCACGCGTTGTCATGTGTGCCATATGATTATTAGTGAAGAATTGATCTGCGTCTGTATTGTACATCCAGTGTATAATTTTGTATGATTCAATCAGATCCCCCCTGAATCTTCTATATTTCATTGACATGAGACTAAGTGAGCTTAATCTGTCTCTGTAGCTTAGGTGTTTGAGGGTAGGGATAAGTTTTGTTGCTCTGCGCTGAGCCCTTTCTATGGTTCTTGATTGCCTTAATAAGTGAGGTGACCAAACTGAGTTGCAATATTCTAGAATGTGCCTGACCAATGACTTATAAAGTAAGATGAAGTTGTTTTGATCTATGTGGGAAACGGTTCGCTTAATAAAGGCTAGTGTACTGTTTGCTTATGATACGATTTTGTTAATGTGTGAATCAAAAGAAAGTTTGTTGTCTATGTAGATTCCTAGGTCCCTTTCGACAACTGAAAGAAATAGTTAGTCGCCTGTCAGTGTCAACCATGCAGTACTGCGTTTTTGGATTATTAGTGCCAAAATGGATAACCTTTGTTTTGTCATGATTGAATGTAAGTTGCCAGGTTTGGGACCACGCACAGACATTGTTTAAATCGGTTTGCATATTTGTGGTTAGTGGATTTCCTAGTAGTTTTGTATCATCTGCGAACATTTTGCAAGTACATTTGACTAAGTTTCTTAACGAGTCTTGTGTGTGGAACTGTGTCAAATGCTTTCCTAAAGTCTAAGTATATTGTGTCGACGGGTTCGTTGTCTAGGCTAGCTGTAACGATTTCTAAAAATTCTAATAATTGTGTTTTACACGACCTACTAGATCGGAAGCCATGCTGACATTTTGTTAGTAAATTGTTTGATTCCATGTGTCATAATTGCATCTCGTATGAATGATTCCAGCACTTTACATATAGGTGTGAGGCTGATGGGTCTGTAGTTCTCTACGTCTTGTTTGGATCCTTTCTTATGTATCGCTGTTACTGTTGCCATTTTCCAAATGTTTGGTAATATACTTTCTTTTATTGATTTGTTAAATAAAATGCTCAGTGGTAAGGATATTTCACTGGCTGTTTCAGTTAATATTTGGGCAGGAATTTGATCTGGCCCAGAACTCTTGTTTGGATTCAAGGACTTTAGGGTTTTTTTCTACGTCAGATTTTGTGATTTTCAAGTTTGTTAAGCTAGATTTAGTGTTTGATATTGGAATTTCTGGAATATTGTCTAAGTTTTCCATTGTGAAAACACTAGCAAAGTAGTTATTTAGTAGGGATACTTTTTCACTATCTTTGGTAATTATTTTGTTGTTTACTTTAAGGCTTCCAACTGCTTCCTTTATTGTCATTGTGTTTTTTACGTAGTTCCAAAAAGCTTTGCCATTTTTTGCAGATTCAGATGCAATCCTGCATTCAAAGAACTTCTTAGATTGTCTGATTTTAGATGTTGTTAAATTTCTTACATATTTGTAGTGTTCAAAATCGTTTGGTTTTTTTTGGTGTTTTTAATTTTTTAAAGTAATGTGGTGGAAAGTTGGTGTCACAGATACTAAATCTTTCTTAAAATTATTTTCAAAATAATTAGCTGGTCTTATTTTGGGGGGGGGGTTATATTTAATGCATTCATCTTAACAGTGCCTGCCCTTGTCGATTCTTGGACGACTAATTCTCCGAAGCATATATTATAGGGGCGTGTTGTGATTAGTGTTGAACAGATGTTAAAGGTGAAAGGTCACATTTGTGGCTACCTAAATTCCGATATATCTACATTGTAGGCCTATTCGTCATGAATGATTTTTGTCATCACACCATGAAGCCAGTTTATTATTTACTGGCTGTTGTTGTTGAAAATCAAAATTTCAAATGAATATTTTGCGTCGTAATATTTTTTCTCATCGATTATGAGAGCCACTTAGTTACTGCAGTTTTGTAATAACCGCCCGCCCAAGTAAAGAGGAGCCAATGAAATGAGAAAAGATACTCAACCCCTGAGAGTTGTAATCGCTTCTTATGGTTGCGGGTTGCTGGATGAAAGAGCTATGGCGAGTTCATATTATCAGCAGAGGGTGGTCTATTTAGTACTGTTATACCGGTGAAGTTGCACCAATGCGTGGAGAACACACAGCTGGTGGTTTGGTAATGCCATCATCCGAATGGCGTGCTGAAGGGATTTTCCGATTTGAAAAATGAATGCAAGATTAAATGTAGTCTATATCTTTCAGAATGGCTGACATTTTATATTTCGCAGAAATAGAAATAATCTGTGGATAGGCCAGCATATATTACCATAAGAAGAGGAATAAAAGCAGGGAATAATAAAGATAGCAAGAAAAATATATGCATTGATACGGCACATGGCTCATTATAGAGTAAGATTACGTAAATGATTATAAACTTTGAATTGACTCCAGATACCGTACTACTGTATTAATAATAATAATAATAATAATAATAATAATAATCTGTATTTAATTTATATTATATACGACAGACTAGTAAGATCTGTTTTATAAGTTTCAGTTGTCTAAGTTGTATTTATGAATAACATAAATACAACTTAGACAACTGACCATATTGCCAATATTCGGAAATCAGACAATAACTATAACGATAATATCGGTTAGTGTGACCTTTAAAAGCCACCAGGTGATGCATAAAATCATGTCGTACTATGAAGTTGATAGCTACCACTAGAATATCACGCTAAAGATTTATCGACATCCATTCATCAATAATGGAGAAGTTGTGTTATTACCCTTGTAAATTCCATCATGCGGTGAATCAAGAGTTTCGTAATGATGTAGAAAGTTACATACCGGTGTAGCGACGCTAATTTCCACCTGTCTCGAAACACGGGGGATTGGCTTGGATGGCAGAGTGTCAAGTTGAAACCATTAGTTGGTCTGGAATTTACTTTGGCATAGTAGATCTTGAGCAAACACCTTCCAGGGGACTCACAAGCTGAGACTGTGTGCGAATATTAACCCTTTAAGCCTTGAATTTGTTCAAGAAAATTCCATATTTTTTCAAAGAAAATGTAAATTTGCAGACCAAGGAAAGACTATATATGTTTTTTAAAGTTTAGCACAGGAATGACTGGCTCGGTTATCGAACCAGTCATTCCAGTGGGAAATTTTCAAAAATAGTCTTCTCTTGGTCTGCTAATTGACATTTCTCAATCCCACTGTAGAAGCCGTTTTTGGCTGATATGAGTGTTAAAGGGTTAATGGAGTGATTGATCTGTCATAGGCTGCCGCTTACTTACGTCGCTATAAAATCCATCATAATCAATTACATCTCTATATAGTCATGAAAATCGAGGTTGGTCAAGTGTACGAATTGTATGTCTGTGTTGGACTTGAATATTTTGAAGCTAATGTGACTGGGAAATATTAAATTAGTTTCAAAATATTCAACAGCTTATCTGTATAGTTACATTGAAATTTGGATGTTGGGATAGCTAGAAATGTGTAGGTTATAGCTAGAAATGTGTAGGTTATAGCTATAAATGTAGGTTATAGCTATAAATGTGTAGGTTATAGCTAGAAATGTAGGTTATAGCTAGAATTGTGTAGGTTATAGCTAGAAATGTGTAGGTTATAGCTAGAAATGTGTAGGTTATAGCTAGAAATGTGTAGGTTATAGCTAGAAATGTGTAGGTTATAGCTAGAAATGTGTAGGTTATAGCTAGAAATGTGTAGGTTATAGCTAGAAATGTGTAGGTTATAGCTAGAAATGTGTAGGTTATAGCTAGAAATGTGTAGGTTATAGCTAGAAATGTGTAGGGTATACATGTAACTAGAAATGTGTAGGTTATAGCTAGAAATGTGTAGGGCTAAAGCTAGAAATGTGTACTGTAGGGGTATAGCTAGAAATGTGTATGGGTATAGCTTGAAATATGTAGGGTTATAGCTAGAAATGTGTAGGGTTATAGCTAGAAATGTGTAGGGGTATACATGTAGCTAGAAATGTGTAGGTTATAGCTAGAAATGTGTAGGGCTAAAGCTAGAAATGTGTACTGTAGGGGTATAGCTAGAAATGTCTAGGGGTATAGCTAGAAATGTGTAGGGGTATAGCTAGAAATGTGTAGGTTTATAGCTAGAAATGTGTAGGGCTAAAGCTAGAAATGTGTACTGTAGGGGTATAGCTAGAAATGTGTACTGTAGGGGTATAGCTAGAAATGTGTAGGTTTATAGCTAGAAATGTGTAGGGTTATAGCTAGAAATGTGTAGGGTTATAGCTAGAAATGTGTAGGGCTAAAGCTCGAAATGTGTACTGTAGGGGTATAGCTAGAAATGTGTAGTGGTATAGCTAGAAATGTGTAGGGGTATAGCTAGAAATGTGTATGGTTATACTTATAGCTAGAAATGTGTAGGGGTATAGCTAGAAATGTGTAGGTTATAGCTAGAAATGTGTAGGTTATAGCTAGAAATGTGTAGGATTATAGCTAGAAATGTGTAGGTTTATAGCTAGAAATGTGTAGGGGTATACATGTAGCTAGAAATGTGTACTGTAGGGGTATAGCTAGAAATGTCTAGGGGTATAGCTAGAAATGTGTAGGGGTATAGCTAGAAATGTGTAGGTTTATAGCTAGAAATGTGTAGGGCTAAAGCTAGAAATGTGTACTGTAGGGGTATAGCTAGAAATGTGTACTGTAGGGGTATAGCTAGAAATGTGTAGGTTTATAGCTAGAAATGTGTAGGGTTATAGCTAGAAATGTGTAGGGTTATAGCTAGAAATGTGTAGGGCTAAAGCTCGAAATGTGTACTGTAGGGGTATAGCTAGAAATGTGTAGTGGTATAGCTAGAAATGTGTAGGGGTATAGCTAGAAATGTGTATGGTTATACTTATAGCTAGAAATGTGTAGGGGTATAGCTAGAAATGTGTAGGTTATAGCTAGAAATGTGTAGGTTATAGCTAGAAATGTGTAGGATTATAGCTAGAAATGTGTAGGTTTATAGCTAGAAATGTGTAGGGGTATACATGTAGCTAGAAATGTGTAGGTTATAGCTAGAAATGTGTAGGGCTAAAGCTAGAAATGTGTACTGTAGGGGTATAGCTAGAAATGTCTAGGGGTATAGCTAGAAATGTGTAGGGGTATAGCTAGAAATGTGTAGGTTTATAGCTAGAAATGTGTAGGGCTAAAGCTAGAAATGTGTACTGTAGGGGTATAGCTAGAAATGTGTACTGTAGGGGTATAGCTAGAAATGTGTAGGTTTATAGCTAGAAATGTGTAGGGTTATAGCTAGAAATGTGTAGGGTTATAGCTAGCAATGTGTAGGGCTAAAGCTAGAAATGTGTACTGTAGGGGTATAGCTAGAAATGTGTACTGTAGGGGTATAGCTAGAAATGTGTAGGGGTATAGCTAGAAATGTGTAGGGTTATAGCTAGAAATGTGTAGGGTTATAGCTAGAAATGTGTAGGGCTAAAGCTCGAAATGTGTACTGTAGGGGTATAGCTAGAAATGTGTAGGGGTATAGCTAGAAATGTGTAGGGGTATAGCTAGAAATGTGTATGGTTATACTTATAGCTAGAAATGTGTAGGGGTATAGCTAGAAATGTGTAGGGTTATAGCTGGAATGTGTAGGGTTATAGCTAGAAATGTGTAGGTTATAGCCAGAAATGTGTAGGGTTAGAGCTAGAAATGTGTAGGGGTATAGCTGGAAATGTGTAGGGTTATAGCTAGAAATGTGTAGGTTATAGCTAGAAATGTGTAGGTTATAGCTAGAAATGTGTAGGATTATAGCTAGAAATGTGTAGGTTTATATCTAGAAATGTGTAGGGTTATAGCTAGAAATGTGTATGGTTATAGCTAGCAATGTGTAGGGCTAAAGCTAGAAATGTGTACTGTAGGGGTATAGCTAGAAATGTGTACTGTAGGGGTATAGCTAGAAATGTGTAGGGGTATAGCTAGAAATGTGTAGGGTTATAGCTAGAAATGTGTAGGGTTATAGCTAGAAATGTGTAGGGCTAAAGCTCGAAATGTGTACTGTAGGGGTATAGCTAGAAATGTGTAGGGGTATAGCTAGAAATGTGTAAGGGTATAGCTAGAAATGTGTATGGTTATACTTATAGCTAGAAATGTGTAGGGTTATAGCTAGAAATGTGTAGGGTTATAGCTAGAAATGTGTAGGGTTATAGCTAGAAATGTGTAGGGGTATAGCTAGAAATGTGTATGGTTATACTTACAGCTAGAAATGTGTAGGGTTATAGCTAGAAATGTGTAGGGTTATAGCTAGAAATGTGTAGGGTTATAGCTAGAAATGTGTAGGCGTATAGCTAGAAATGTGTAGGTTATAGCCAGAAATGTGTAGGGTTAGAGCTAGAAATGTGTAGGGGTATAGCTGGAAATGTGTAGGGTTATAGCTAGAAATGTGTAGGTTATAGCTAGAAATGTGTAGGTTATAGCTAGAAATGTGTAGGATTATAGCTGGAATGTGTATGGTTATAGCTAGAAATTTGTAGGGGTATAGCTAGAAATGTGTAGGTTATAGCCAGAAATGTGTAGGGTTAGAGCTAGAAATGTGTAGGGTTAGAGCTAGAAATGTGTACGGGTAAAGCTAGAAATGTGTACTGTAGGGGTATAGCTAGAAATGGATCCCTCAGTAGCTTTGAGTGAGCTCTGATGGAGGGAATATGAGTAGCATTTCTGCATCATAACTTTATAACCTGTGAATATGATGGGCCTCAGCAAGAAAATTGTGTATTTCAAAGCCTGCAATAAGCACACACAATGAAATAGATTGGTGCTTGGGCAGCCATGTTTGATCAATTGCGTGCTGGGGATAGGAACAATGATGGGAGGTTCATTGGTTCTCCACCAAGAAATTGTTAAATGTTCAGGGTACTCCTATAGCATCTCCTGCATTTCTGCAGGTACAATGTAATAATTACATGTATAAGTCGAGAATATGGACCATAAATATTTTGTCACAAAAACAGAGCTGTTATTATCTCTTTTTACCAACTCAACCAAAGGGGTTATAATTACCTGACCCTTTCCTTATGTGGACCATCTATTGGCAGTGTCGACAAAAGTATTTGAGACATTGCAAGAGTTACATAACTGTCCAGTGTGGCAGCAACTTCTGGCAAATATAGGGATCGCTATTCTAGCTATTCGCCACCCATTTCTAGCTATTCCCCGCCCATTTCTAGCTATACCTCTGGCCATTTCTAGCTATTCCCGCCCATTTCTAGCTATGACCCAGCCATTTCTAGCTATGACTCAGCCATTTCTAGCTATGACCCGGCCATTTCTAGCTATGACCCAACCATTTCTAGCTATTCGCCGCCTATTTCCAGCTAAGCTCCTTTCACTTTGTAACAGTGTTTGAATCAGTTTTAACAATTTAAACAGTGAATTCCCAGAATTTCAATTACATGGTAATTATACAGGTTAGCTTTTGGATCTTTTGAAACTAATTTGACTGTTACATGGAGCTGTTGCTGCCAATGGCAGCACCAGCTCCCAGTCAACTTACTTTCAAAATATTAAACAATGTTTATTAAAGTGTAAATTCATCAAAGACATACATTTAGTTAACATTAAAAATAGAACAATATCTCAATATTGCTAGGCTGAGATGATTTTGTGTCTGCCAACACTTTACCAATGCTTCTTTACAATTTGTGTACGATTGACCACACCCAGAGGTCTAGTCACTAATTCCTGAGAAAACTCCATGAGTATATGATTTGGGGATCGGAAATACATGTACCCTTACTATTGAGAAGTTGCCTACTTCTAGGAAGTGATACTTCATGCATATACATTCAGGGAAGCGGTCACCACTTCTGAGTCGCGACCAGGAGGAAGGGGCCCTGCAGAAAAATTCCCAGAATATCCCATGAAAATTGTGAACTATCCCGGGATGCAAGAAGTTGTGGTCTATGACAGATTCTACAATGCTGACAAATTTTGTATGCATTCCATATGGGATGTATCCCCGGAAACATGTGAGGTAATCATTCCTGTCAAAATTGATTGCACTTCATCAAGTTCCATGATGCCAATTTTGAATTTTTGATGAATTTCTTTGGATACTTGGGGCAGGTTGATTGGTAAGTGATCAAGCTAGCCAAGACCACATTAAGGTGCTGCAGTCTTGAGAAGTAAATTAAATGTCCATTTGCGAGACAAGATATATACCAGAGCCAGTCGTTCCAATGGTAAATTTTCAAAAATAGCTCTCTTGACCTGTAAATAGACATTCAATAAGACCAAATTTCAATTTTCAACACTGTTAATTAGTATCACACCTACTTGGATCAGCAAATTATGTGTGTATATATATATATATATATATATATGGTCGATTCTCCAAATTTGGGGTCAATTCACCATCAAATTAAAATTCCAAAAATCTAATTTGATCAAGATTATATTTTGGGAACATGTACTAGACAAATTAGTGTATTGGAACCTAATGTGACCACAATATACTTTCAAATTGCACTCCATGGGCGGCTGATGTCCAAGTTCAAAGTTGTATTTATAATGTTTCCCTACATACACAACTACATTGCTCTAAATAATCTATAGTAGAGGAGTGTCAAATAAAAATATATGTCTAGTTCATCTTTACCGCTAAAGGATATGTAAAAAATGTGCAAAGAACAAATATTGGTTTAATTGTATACTGTTCAAATTGTCTGTCAAAAGACGATTGACTTCCCCAGATGATTTATAAAAATCTCAATCTTTAACCCTATTATGCCGGAGCTGGCCCAAACCGGCCTGTGTAGTGGTCTTGACGAATGCCCATATGCAGGCCAAGAGAAGACCATTTTTGAAAATTTAACACTGGAATGGCTGGCTCGGTTACCGAGCCAGCCATTCCAGTGTTAAATTTTCAAAAATACTCTTCTCTTGGCCTTCAAATGGACATTCAACAAGTAAATATTTAAATTTTTTGAAGAAATTTAGTCATAAAAGGGTTAATATCTGACACTGTAATTTTCACCAGCCTGTATAAGGAAACGTTTTAAAATAGTCACATTGCTTATCACACACAGGAATTCTAAATTACTTTATATAAAGACCTGAGTTTGTATTACAAAAATGTTGTATAAAGATTTAAGATGTAGTTTGTAGGCAACTCAGAGTAGAAGAAACTGACACTGGACTCAATTATTCAGAAGAATATAAAATAGAATACAAATGGTTTATTTACCCATCATAGTTTATTAGTGGTATCCAAGGCAATAATTGCCACCCTACAACTAATGTTACACACTCAAATAGGTTTTGAAATATGATAGCAGAAATAGCATGTATTAAAATGGAATTAGAGATAAAACATAATCTTGATTCAGAAATAAGCAAATCACTTTCAAAATGAAGATAAAATCACACTGCGTTAGCATAGTATTGATCGTGTCTTAATATTTTCAGTGACAGGTATGTACTACATGATACATTCATCTTTAGGCATATGGTTTGTAGACAACATGTAGTTCGTAGACAACATTGTAACTGTGTATAAAATATAGCCATTTAACCTCAACATTCTATAACAGTATTAGAGCATGTCATATTTGTAGTCAGGGACAGACCTACTCACTAGCTAATTAGGCAAATGCTAGTAAAACTGAAGTCTGTCTAATGAAAAGCAGATTTCGCTAAATCATTGGCTAATGATTAAAATTAATTTAATTTTCTTGATTGGTTGAATCCTGACTAATTCCAACGTTACAATTGTAAAGCAAAAATTCCTGTTTACTTTGTTGAATATTTTGAAACTAATATGACTGAAAGCTGTTGCTGCCTTAGGCAGCAACAGCTTTCAGTCATATTAGTTTCAAAATATTCAACACATTTTTTATATATTAAGACCGTATTGTATCTGGACTGTAAAATTGATAGTATAGCCGATGATGAATATTTTGAAACCAATATGACTGAAAACATGTTCATAAGTGATATTGAAGTAAAGATGTGGCTAAAATATTTACTATTTGGCTAACAGAAATGGTATTTGACTAATCTATTGGCTAAAACATTGCAAAAGCCAGATCTGTCCCTGGTAGTACAACTGTGTGTAATTATTCTAACTCACTGTGGTTTCTGAGTTTCCATGTCTTCTTATAATAATATGAAAAGGAAATATCTTCATGATGTAAACTGACATTACATTGCGTCTATTCTGAGAATAGTCAGAAGGGAAACAGGCCATAACATTACCACTAGCTAATTATTCATTTCTTGCACACTTACATATTAACTGGGTATGTGTAAACTATTATTTAATAAAAAAGATTATCATATAAACAAGCCTTCTAGCCCGTTCCATATTTTTCCATATGAGCACACGTGCCATATTCAACGGAGTATTGTCATTGGCTGTTGGGTGCGCAACCCATTTAAATCAACCAATTAAAACATCGATTGATGTGAGGGTGGCGCGTAGGGATTACTACGCAGTACTGTTTTACTACGATTTGTTTACTACGATTTGCCATTCATGAAACGTCATCGAAAAATGTCATCGTTTGACAGTTTATCAGTCGGCAGCGAAGTAACGATTGATGGCTGTGGCTCTGCGATAGTCTTAGAAGAAAAGTGTAGTTTATGGCTGACATCGCCAGATTTTGTGTTTGCACTATATTTTGCTGCGCATTCAGTATCTGTTATCAAGTAGTGGTGCGTCACAGCGGCGGTATCGATTTCATGAAAATTAACAGTGTGAAATCAGATAAAGGTCAGCAACTATTGGCAAATATTTCAAAATTACAGTTTATATGATAAATAAAATCAGGAACGAGGTCACTTTTCATATCACTATTATGAACCTCGTTGAAAATTATCAATTTTGCACTCGCTAAAGCTCGTGCAAATTGATAATTTTAAACTAGGTCCATAATAGTGATATGAAAAGTGACCTCGTTCCAGATTCTCTATTTAACATTATTTTGATCATATGTCAGCAACACATGTTTTGTAAGTAATGTAATTATCTGCATCTTTATGTTGCATCATTCATAAATATATTCTTGGTTTCCTTAATTGCAAAATGTGTTATTGCTTTTAACACTTTAGTACAAGTTAATTTCTTTTACTCTACATTACTTTACTACAGGAGTAATATACGAAGGGCTCAGGAGCTGATTCAACCGTTTTTACTTGTCTGTGTTACTGTTATTATTCTGGAGGACCGATGACTAGTCGCGTTGTCACCATTTCAATTTACCTCGGGAATGATCCATGAAAGAAACATTGAGATCAGTGTTAATTGCGTCTAAATCTAGAACCAGGAAAATACACCTTAGATTCATACAGTGGGAAATGTTGAAATTACTCTGGAATTGTCGAAGTAGATCTACCTGAGCATCTACAATAAGGACTAATTCTCCCACAAATGTATATGACCATGGAATGTCATGAACATCCAATAGTTCAATGATTTGGGTAGGTCATGTTGGTCCATCTTCAATGCGCACATGTTCGACTGTGGAACATCTTTTAAAACAGCTTACATTTGATCAAGATTCTTGAATATCTGCTAAAGATGTCTTTTTAAGTTCATCTTTCTCACCTCAACAGCTTTCAGCATTGCACTGGTTGATAACGGAATCATTGAAATTATTCTTAACTCCCTGCCATGTTTGTTCAGAAATGACAGCATATTTTCTCAAGATACCTGCATCTGCATTATTAGCACAGAACAGGGTTGGCGAAGCACTGAATCCTCTGACAGCTTTTTTAGTTTGAGCGACACATGTTGCTGAACCATGCACAAATTTTGCAGTGATGGGTCCACCACACCAGCTTGGACCTGTTTGGCCATATCTTTCAAAGAGTGACGAGAGACATTCCCTCTCTCTCTCTCTCTCTCTCTCTCTCTCTCTCTCTCTCTCTCTCTCTCTCTCTCTCTCTCTCTCTCTCTCTCTCTCTCTCTCTCTCTCTCTCTCTCTCTTACAAAAATAAAATAGGATTGAAAATTTAATTTATCTAAATATTGTGCTTAGTTTAGCTATGCGATAGAATTCCATGAATACAATTCAGTTCAGAGACTATTTGAATAGTGTTGTTGCCTACAATTAAAGGGTTGCTTGCAAGCTACACATGTTTATATGGTTTATTGACTTCCATTGGAATCATAATCGGAATACAGATTTTACAGAATTAGTTGTACAAATATATGAATTTGACGTAGTAACGAGACTAAGAATACATCATTGAAAGAAATCTCACAGAATCATTGATAACACTTCCATCAGACTTAAATCCAATCATGACTGTGAAATAACATTATTAAATGCAATTATAATAAAAACAATAAATGATCTATTTTAATGCATACGGTCATTGGAGAGTAATTATTTGGACTTTATTTATGTTATGATATAATATTCCCCAATGTATGATTCAGTGATGTTGCTTACATAATTATTGCCACCTTGGCTTAAAAACTACACACATGTTGCAGGCATGACAACATAGTTTTTGTGATTTAGCCTAGTTATCCTCCATGACATAAGTGTGAAGTTTTTACTTCCATTATATAGCGATTTCCTAGAGTTATTGATTTATTTCACTTCAAAAGTATCTAGCTTACATCACAAAAATTGTTATTGAAAATTTTCAGCAATTTTTAGCTAGATTACATGTTAGGAATAAGGAAAGACCCTTATATATTTCCGTAAAAGTTGGTCCCAATCCCAGGATGATTCATAATAAGGAAAGATTAGTTACCTCTCCGGGATGTAGAAATTGTTTGAGTGTAGCTTTCGTGACCATCTTGGTCACTTCTTCAGCACTAACTGACGGTCGCTGGCAACGTCACTCTGGTCAGATGTAGAGTCACGTGACAGCATGGACTGGTACCGATATGTGGATGACACGTTCATATGCCTGCACATCTACAACATCCAACCTTTCACTGATCACCTCAACAGCATCGACCAATGCATCCAATTCACCAGCGAAGTCGAAGAAGATGGCCAGATTGCCTTCCTGGACGTCTTGGTACATGTCAATGATTCCGGAACCACCAAACTTACCATGTACACAATCTAGTAAGACCCAAACATAAACTGACAACAGGTGAACGCTCTGGAGTCATCTACAAGATTGAATGCGACCAATGTGAAGGGACATACATAGGCGAAACCAAAAGGCCTCTCAGCAGCAGAGTCAAAGAACATCTTAAAATCAATTCCAACTCAGCTGTGGCAGAACATACAGAATCTACTAGCCACGTCATCCCCACCAGCAGTGCCTCGGTCATCAACATTGAGACCAACTTATTCAAATGGAAGGTTAAAGAGGCCATAGAAATCTACAAGCATCAACCAACCATGAACAGAGACGAGGGCTACCGTATACCAGCAGTGTACCAGTCCATGCTGTCACGTGACTCCACAAGATTTGACCAGAGTGACGTTGCCAGCGACCGTCAGTTAGTGCTGAAGAAGTGACCGAGATCGTCACGAAAGCTACACTCAAACAATTTCTACATCCCGGAGAGGTAACTAATCTTTCCTTATTTGCTTATATATGTTTTCACAAACATGCTGCTGATGTTTCATTCGACTTTGCATAGTCCAAACTCGCCAAGATTGAGTTACTACTGCATGAGTGATGTATATGTAGGCAACGGGTTTGTAGGCAACAACGCAAATTTCAAAAACAGTAACATGCATCTATGGTAACAATTTCTGTTTCATTTAATTGAATAAGATCTCAAAAAACAGATATGGAAGTGTAGTTTGTAAGCAACACAATTTTTTAGCCAAAATGATGTTAGTCCTTGCTGATGTTGGTCACTAATCCCCCTGAACATTTAGTAAATTTATGGTGATGAAATAACGTTCTATATATTTATTGAAGTTCCTAAATGACAACACCGTTTGTAGATGCAGGTAAAATACATGGAATCGGTGTTTGAAAAATGGGTTTTGTAGGCAACACAAGAAATTCACCAAAAATGAAATTGCCATAGTTTTTTTACTTGTGATGAAGATAAAAATAGATTTCATACCAAAAATCCCTTTTACATAGTGCATGCCAAAAGGCTAAAACATGTGTTTATCACACAATTTTCAATAAATGGAACATTATCAAAATAAAAAATTTATATTTACAAGTCAGAAAAAAGCGAATTTTTCAGAGTAAAAATTGCATATCTCACTTAATATTTGTCATATAATAACTAAGTAAAGTGCCCAGGAAAGGCCTCCGTGTGATCCATGAGATTATTGGCATTAAATGCATTTGAATTAAATATTTAGAGATAGAGCAGCAAAAAACCTAAATGTTTCCATTTTGGAGAATTCACCATCTATATATATTGTACGTGGCAGAAAACACATGGAAATCACTCAACAATCATGACAATGGTTAACCAGTGGGTTTTTATTGTAAGTGAATATTTATAGTTCATATAGGGTAACAATGTATTACATTAGTGAACTGAAATCAAATCTTACTAGGCAAATAAATCTCTGTTGAATGTTTGATGATTGATAACTATGTATTTTCTATTTAACGATAGTTACTATAATCATATTGACCACGTCTTTCACCTGTACATGGTGACTGGAGTCTGTCTCACTCGCAAGCCATGACATGGTTTAATGAACTTTCATGTTTTAACCCGTACCACTCAAGTGTCAAAATTTTAAATTTTCAAATTAAATTAAAAGATGAACTGGTGTTCATTTTTCAACAAATTTGCTGGGAGATGGTGCTGTCATAGACAGCAACATCTTCCAGCAAAATTGTTAGAAAACGTACACCAGTTTCTTTGATACCGACACAGTAAAAGATAGAATATTGACATCAGCGTGCTAAGGGTTAAAACACATTTCATTCTCTATGCAATTCTCGATGATATTTATCCTGCACCCCAGCTAAATAGATAGAAGTTCGATATCTAATGTGCTGTCTACTTTTGCAACCTATGGCTCTTGAGTCAGTGAATCCGCTAAGGCATCCAGTAGCTATATCTGCTTGAGAACAAGTTATCTACTGATGTTATCATCACCAACCTGACGCCAGAAGATCAATAGTTGTTTTGGGTGTCAAAGCTCAAGGTTGTGGTAACCCAAATATGGAATTTGCATTTCGGGTTTTTTATCTCAAATTCTCCTGAAGCCTTCATCAACCTTGACCTGTTTGCTAGTTACCCAACTGAGGCTGGGGCCTTCTTCATCAACCTTGACCTGTTTGCTGATTACCCACCTGAGGCTGGAGCCTTCTTCATCAACCTTGACTTGTTTAGGCTAGAGCCTTCTTCATCAACCTTGACTTGTTTGCTGGTTACCCACCTGGGGCTGGAGCCTTCTTCATCAACCTTGACCTGTTTGCTGATTACCCCCCTGAGGCTAGAGCCTTCTTCATCAACCTTGACTTGTTTAGGCTAGAGCCTTCTTCATCAACCTTGACTTGTTTGCTGGTTAACCCAGCTGAGGCTAGAGCCTTCTTCATCAACCTTGACTTGTTTGCTGGTTACCCACCTGAGGCTAGAGCCTTCTTCATCAACCTTGACTTGTTTGCTGGTTACCCACCTGAGGCTAGAGCCTTCTTCATCAACCTTGACTTGTTTAGGCTAGAGCCTTCTTCATCAACCTTGACTTGTTTGCTGATTACCCACCTGAGGCTAGAGCCTTCTTCATCAACCTCGACTTGTTTAGGCTAGAGCCTTCGTCATCAACCTTGACTTGTTTGCTGATTACCCACCTGAGGCTGGAGCCTTCTTCATCAACCGTGACTTGTTTGCTGGTTAACCCAGCTGAGGCTGCTAATTTAACATTACAAGCAATGGGCTGTGAAACCTTAATTAAATTTTTTTCACTATGTTGCAAAATTCACTCATGATTAAATGTTTTCTGATACTGGGTGGGGGTCTGATTCTCAGATACATGATTTTATGGTTTGGGCTCCATGTAAGATGTAAACAATACATTGTTATGGGCAGCCGTCTTTAACATGTAGTAAGTTTCCCATGTTAAATTACCATGGTCAAGCCATGGGTGGGAAATGGTATCATGGACGAACCATGGTCAGTATGATGCAAAAAAGTTGCACTGTCACCATGGTTCGAACAGGGTTGACAATGGTCAGACAGGCAACCGTGGTCAAACCTAATAGCTTTTACCATGTTTTGGCCATAGCCCAGCGTGACGACCACAGGCAGCATATAGTTTGAACATGGTCAGACCATGGTTTGGAATAATATATTTAATATGTAAATATGTATTTCATGGCAGCAGAGCATGTTTTATGTCCACATGCCATTAAGTCAGCAATCCAAGTCCACTTTTGTAAATAAAAAAAGTGAATGTGTGCCAGACTGAGGAGTACAACATTGTAAACACACCAGATCATGAGCTACGGTAATAGTCATGAAGATATATAATAATGATCACGATTTCTGCATATGAAAGACTATGCAAATGTTTCATAGGTTGAGATAAAACTTGTGTTTATATTATTATGTTTCTATGTGTGTGGCATTTCCTATTCAAATGTCTTTAATAATGATTATGGTACATAATTTATGTGTAATTGAATAATTAAGACTTTAAATGCAAAAATACATCAATTTATAATTAAAGAGTTGCCTCCCTTAGTAAATTATGTCACCCATATGTCAAAACATGATTGACCATCAGTCAAATAATTTTTCTCAAATCTTGATTTACTATGGTCAAAACATGGTTGACTAAGGTCATATACAGTTTTCATAAATTTGTTTGATCACAGTCGGAGATTTTACTTTTTTATTTTATTTGACCATGGTCAAGACTTGGTCGACCATGCTCGATGCATGTTATCACAGTCAGTACCATGCTCAAAACAGAGTCAACCATGATCAACACTCACCACAATCAGATTTTGGCAATTTTCAAGGTTGACTGTTCAAACCATGGTTGACCATTGTTAACCATGATAGTGATACCATGGTCAATATTTTGCAGGGGTTGCCTCCAATTAAATGGCGGGGAAATTATGAATTATAGAGCTAGTGCAGGCTGGTGATTTTAGAATGATTTGTCTGCTATTGGCTGCCACCTTCCATTGCGTTCTGAAATATTAATGTATCGTAGTTCAGTTACATTCCAATTGAATAGGCTTAGCCTAAAAATATTTTGAAATTATTTGGCCTGTGCTACCACTCTGATGTCAGAAATACAATCTTTAAGCACAATGAATCTGGTAATATAGTAATTCAGTTGTATAATAGTTAAACAGGTCTTCAAATTTGTGCAAGAAAATTTAGATTTTCTCATGGAAAATGTCCTTTTGCAGACCAAGAAAAGACCATTCTAGAAAATTTATTATCATCATAAACTTTCAAAAATAGTGTTCTAATTGTCCTGCAAATGGACTTCTCAAGACCACTACAGAAGCTGATTCTGGCCAGCTTGGCCATTAAAACCCTTTAACCCGTGAATTCAAAATGCTGATTTGCAGACCAAGAGAAGACTATTTTTGAAAATTTTTGACTGGAATTGTTGGCTCAGTTATGGAGTCAGTTATTCCAGTGGTAAATTTTCAGAAATTGTGTTCTCTTGGTCTGAAATGGACAGTTTTAAAGACCACTACAGGAGCTGTTTTTTGCTAATGTGTGTGTTAAAGGATTAAAGGGTTTAGAAGAAGGAAGCCAGTCATTCCAGTGTTAAATTTTCAAAAGTAGTCCCTCTTGGCCTGTAAATGGTCATTCACTAAGCTAAGACTTCTCATGACGGATCAAGGGTTAATGGTCAAGCCGGTCAAGCAGGACCTCTGCAGTGATCTTTAAACACTTTAACACTCATATCGGCTAAAAATGGCTTATGCAGTGATATTGAGAAATGTCCATTTGCAGACCAAGAGATTATTTTTTAAGATTCACCACTGGAATGACTGGTTCTATAACTGAGCCAGTCATTCTTGTGGTAAATTTTCAAAAATTCTCTCTTGGTCTGCAAATGGACATTTTCCATGAGGAAATTTAAATTTTCTTCAACGAATTCGAGGGTAAAAGGGTTAAGAAATGTCCATTTGTCGGCCAAGAGAAGACTTTTTGTTGAGTGATCTGAATGACGGTTGGCATCTGAGAAGCAGGAATTGGTCTAGAAGTTTTTTCTAAATGTCCCGAAGACACAACATGAACAGTTGCAGGTCTTGTCTTTAGAATTGACAACTTAAATAACTGATTTTGATCATCCATCAGTCTTCCATTCATACACCTATCTTCGGCAATCTCCATAGATACCTGTCAGCGTTTGACAGATTGATGCAAAACTTTGTAGTTTGTGTGTGATTATATCTGTGTATGAGGCGAGTAAATGTCAAAATTGGCACAAATATATTCAATCCAATGACCTCCATACCTTTACAAATAAAATGCTTTATTTTTCTTAAATCTACTCTTGTTATTGCTTGGTTTCTTCAACCCGTCAGAGATGATATATCTTTTCTATTGATGCGCTATTGTTGCGATCTCATTCAAAGTGCCTAATATTGACAATACATTCATGTGATTCAGTCAAACATTAATTGTCAATTTACGGCAAACCACACACCCACAGAGGCATGAGATTTCATTTTTCTCACGATCCATCATCGGCATGTCCGAAGATTTAAAAAAATAAAAAAATATACAATGTCAATAATAAGTAGTGAATTTATTTACTTTATTTAATCAAATAACGTTCCAGTATGTTTCCTATTGTCCTTCTCATGAATGCTGATGGTGTCTTAAATATCAAACCATAAACTGCTTCACTGTCTTTAGAAGTTACATGTGTTACCGGTCAGAAGGCAGACCCGACAGCACATGGTTTGTGTTCACTGCTAGTCTGATATCTACTTTTATTTCTTTAAAATGTTTAACACTCATATCAGTGAAAATCAGCTTTTGCACTGGTCTTGGGAAATGTCTATTTGCAAACTAAGAGAAGACCTTTTGTGAAAATTTACCCATGGCATGACTGGCTCGATAACTGAGCCAGTCATTCCAGTGGTAGATTTTCCAAAATAGTCTTTTCTTGTTCTACAAATTGACATTTTCCATGAGAAAATTTAGATTTTCTTGAACAAATTCGAGGGCTAAAGGGTTAATTGTCAACATTGGTCAAGGAGATTAAAATTTTTACTTAGTGAATGTCCATTTAGATTCCAAGAGAAGGCAAATTTTAAAAGTGTACTACTGGAATGACTGGATTGCTCAGTTAGTCAGTCGTTCCAGTTTTAAATTTTTACAAGGACATTCCTCAAGACCATAGCAGTGGCCAGTTTGGGCCGGCAAGACCATAGCAGTGGCCAGTTTGGGCTGGCAAGACCATAGCAGTGGCCAGTTTGGGCCAGCAAGACCATAGCAGTGGTCAGTTTGTGCCGGCTTGACCATAGCAGTGGCCAGTTTGGGCCGGCTTGACCATAGCAGTGGTCAGTTTGGGCTGGCAAGACCATAGCAGTGGTCAGTTTGGACCGGCTTAACCATAGCAGTGGTCAGTTTTGGCCGGCTTGACCATAGCAGTGGTCAGTTTGGGCTGGCAAGACCATAGCAGTGGCCAGTTTGGGCCGGCTTGACCATAGCAGTGGTCAGTTTGGTCCGGCTTGACCATAGCAGTGGTCAGTTTGGGCCAGCTTGACCATAGCAGTGGTCAGTTTGGGCCGGCTTGACCATAGCAGTGGTCAGTTTGGTCCGGCTTGACCATAGCAGTGGTCAGTTTGGTCCGGCTTGACCATAGCAGTGGTCAGTTTGGGCCGGCAAGACCATAGCAGTGGTCAGTTTGGGCCGGCAAGACCATAGCAGTGGTCAGTTTGGGCCGGTAAGACCATAGCAGTGGTCAGTTTGGGCCGGCTTGACCATAGCAGTGGTCAGTGGGCCGGCAAGACCATAGCAGTGGTCAGTTTGGACCGGCAAGACCATAGCAGTGGTCAGTTTGGACCGGCAAGACCATAGCAGTGGTCAGTTCAGTCCGGCTTGACCATAGCAGTGGTCAGTTTGGACCGGCAAGACCATAGCAGTGGTCAGTTTGGTCCGGCTTGAGCATTAAAGGGTTATTTATGAGAAATTTGTATTTAATTTACAGTGTAATAATAATATTCAAATCCTATTTCAAAGTGAAGATTTTAGTACATGTCATACAACCGAGTTTAAATAAGACATGTTGAGTTTTTTATTATAAAGTAAATTGAATACTATGAATGTATAGATAAGTGTTAAATTCTGACTATATATATGAAACTTTATCATGTTTATTGGTGTGTCTAGATTTCACAGAAATTGTTCAGAAGTTACAGAATGAACGGGGTATTGAATAAATCTGAAGACTAATCGTTAACCCTTACCGCTCTAATGTCAATATTCTATCTTTTACCATGTCAATAGCAAAGAAACTGGTATTCATTTTTCAACAATTTTGGTGGACGATGTTGCTGTCTCCTTACGACAGCACCATCTTCCACCAAATCTGTTGAAAAATGAACACCAGTTCATCCTTTAATTTAATTTGAAAATTAAAAATTTTGACATCAGATTGGTTGGGGTTAAAATAATAGTGTGTGTTAGCATATAATAGTTTATTTACATATCTCGATTGACAAAGTGTTTCTAAATTAAAAACATGGAACTTTTTCTTAGAATCTGATTTACAATTAGAACAAGTACTCAAATTACAGGTGCCAAACACCTTTAACCCTTGAAATTGTTTTTAAAAATTCGATTTTCTCATTTAAAATGTCCATTTGCGGACTAAGAGAAGATTAGTTTTGAAATTTTACCACGGGAATGACTGGCACGTCATCAAGCCAGTCATTCCAGTGGTAAATTTTCAAAATAGTTCTTTTGGTCTGCAAATGGACATTTCTCAAGACCAGTGCAGAAGCCGTTTTTGGCTGATGTATGTGTTAAAGGCTTAAAGCTGAACATAATTTTATATAAAATTATGTAATTAATTATGAAAATTAAACCTTTTACTTAATGAATTCCAATTTGTAAGCAAGACAAGAAGTTTTTTGAAAATTTACCAGTAGAATGACTGGCTCGGTTATCGAGCCAGTCATTCCAGTGGTAAATTTTCAGAAATAGTCTTCTGGGACAGCAAATGGGCATTGCACAAGACAATTGTAGAAGCCAGGTTTCAAGTGGTTTGATCATTAAAGGGGTAAAAAATGTTTTAGCGGAATTTAATAATCAGGGTAAATCAATCATTTTATTCATGACCACTTATTGGGAAAGATTTTTGAAAATATCAAATATTTGTGGTCAAGGATTCCGACTCTCACATAAAACATGTAAAGCATTTGTCGATAATCTTTTAAATACTGCTGGTCGCGATGGCTAGATTTTCTTCTAATGAATCAAGTATGACACGCGATATATAGTTGCGATATGAATGATTTTCTCAGAAAATGTCATATTTGAATGACAGACTGACTAACTGTTACTATTGATGGTAAATCTGCTAAACCTAAAAAATGTGACATTCGGTGTCCCACAAGGCTCCGTATTGGGACCATTATTTTTATTGCATACACAGCTCCATTGGGTGCCATTATTCGTCAACATGGAATGAACTGTCATCTATATGCTGACGATACACAAATCTACACCTGGTTCAAAGCTTGTGATAGCCCTACTATTACCATCGAGCAAATTCAGAACTGTTTGACTGATATACTACTATGGATGAAAGAAAACTTTCTTATGATAAATGCCGATAAAACAGAAACCATTGTCTTGGGAACTCCAAATATGAAAACTAACATGAATAATGTACTTCTTAGAGAAGCTTGATTGCGCTTATTTGTCCTGACGCGAACTTGTGTGCAAGTTTGAGTCTGGATACCAATACACAGTTTGTGTCTTCCTTTTATGCTTTCCAGATGCGGCTACACGGGGTGTGTGTGACTGGATTTGATTTTTGTAGCCGGATTAGACATTTGGTAGCTGGATTTATGGCTTGTGTAGCCAGATTGGCTTGGTATGTAGCTGGTAGAGGTAGCTACTGTAGCCGGATTGGGTTGAAACTTGAACGGTGTAGCCGGATTTGTTTTGTGGTGTAGCCGGAGGGGGTAGCTACCGTAGTTGGTTTGGTTTGAATTTTAAGACAGTGTAGCCGGTTTTGTTAACATGAATAATGTGTTTATTAAGGCTAGGTCATACCAGCATCTCACGCAAAAAACCTCGGTGTGATATTTGATTCGCACATTACACTGGAGAGGCATGTCAGCTCTGTTTGTCAGTCTACACACCTACGTCTCAGATCCATAGGGCGAATTAGAAAATACCTGACGTCTTCAGCCACAAAGACACTTATGCAATCATTGGTGATCACTAAATTGGACTACACTAATGCTCTTCTCATCGGAGTCACGGGTCAGCAACTGGACCGTCTCCAAAGGATACAAAATATAGCCGCTCGTATTGTCACCTGTTGTAGCCGCTATGCTCACATCCAACCAGTGTTAAAAGAACTTCATTGGTTACCAGTTCGTAGAAGTAATTTAAAGTTTGCCTTTGAGTTCATAAAGCCCTGAAGGGTCTGGCTCCAGAATACATTGTACAAATGATAAGCCTCTACGAACCAAGCCGAAACCTATGCTCAGTCGCAAAACAGCAACTTAAAGTTCCCAGAACCCGCCTCTCCAGCTTCGGTGACAGGGCATTTAGCAAAATGGCACCCGTCTGGTGGAATGAGTTGCCAATAGCTCTCAGAACACTGACACATGTTAACGGTTTTAAGAAAGGACTAAAAACGCATCTTTTTAAACTTCACTATAATTATTAATTTTTTTTAACTATATTACTATAGTACTATTTTAGATGCCGACTCCATTTTAATCATATAAAATCTATTTTTATTTTTTTAACATTTTGCCCATAGCGTTCTTTTACTAATTATATTGTCTTTACCAATGACTGATTGTTTACTTACAGATAGTTTTTAATGACTGATTGTTTAAAATTACTGCAATGTTTTAATAACTAACTGGTGTAAAGCGCTTAGAACAATTTTTTGGATAAGCGCTATATAAATGAGCCATATAATAATAATAATAATAATAATAATAATAATAATAATAATAATAATAAATTACGGTAGTGCAAGTCGCAACTAAAAATTTGGAAATTAAATCTAAATATCATCTCATTGGAGACATTATTATTATTGTTTGAAATTACTGTTTTAAAAAGGTAACTATGGAATTTCATTATAGACCTGATGCATGTTGTGATTATTTTCCAGATTGGAGGATCAGAAAGATTACCTAGATGCTATACTCTATTATGAGAAAGTGGTTCAGTACCAACCAGTTCAGGAAGAAGCACAATCTCGACTCGTATCATTATACCACAAAGTCCAGGTAATCGCCGCGTTAATACTTTAGCCGTTTAATTGTCAAATTTGGTCTAAATATTTTCTTCTTGAATGTCCATTTGCAGGCCAAGAGATGACTACTTTTGAAAATTTACCAGGCCAGGCATTCCAGTGGTAATTTTCAAAAATTCTCTTCTCGTGGCCTGCAAATGGACATTCCTCAAGACCACTGCAGAGCCCAGTTTTGGCCGGCTAGATGGTAAAAGTTCTGAAGACAATTTGACTGACATTTGTTGGTGCGTTAAATGCTTGATAATGGTGGGATCCAATCTGTCACTCAAGTATCTGACATCGTAATCAATTCGGTAGGTCAAAATGATTTAGATCAACCTCGAAAACTGACAAGTCCATTACTAAATGGTATTGCTTTTATGAATTTACAATTTTTATGCTCCTCAAAATATTTCGAGGGAGCATATAGTTGCCGCTTTGTCCATCCAATTGTCTGTCCATTCACCCGCTACAAGTTTGTACACGCCATAGTTTCGAGACAGTTTCACATATATTTCACTAAACTTGGTATGGGGATGCATCTTAGGGAGGTGTGCAATGTATGAAAAGTAGGTCAGCATGACCTACTAGTGACCTACTTTTCACATTGCAGAAATTTTTGTCTCGTCTGGTTTCAAGAGAATTTGGTAGTGGAACTAAACTTAATATGTGGATGCGGCTTAGGGAGAAGGTGTGCAGTGTATGAAAAGTAGGTCGGTGTGACCTTCCTTTGACCTAAGCTTGTTATCTGGATGCATATTAGGGAGTTGCAGCGTATGAAAAGCAGATCAGTGTGACCTACCTTTGACCTACTTTTCATTGAGCATTACAGAAATCCTTTGTCCAGTTTGTAGTTTCAAGAGTTTGATATACGGAAATGAAACTTGATATGTGGATGCGGCTTAGGGAGGATGTGTGCAGTGAATGAAAAATAGGTCAGCCTGACCTACTTTTCATAGGTCATTACAGAATATTTTTGTCCAGGCTGTAGTTTCAAGAGTTTTTGGTATTTATGAACTAAAGTTGGTATATGGATGCATTATACATTGAAGGTGTGTTGCATATGAAAAGTAGGTCAGCATGACCTACTTTTCATGGTTCACTGATCATGCTTTTGACCTACTTTTCATGGGTCACTGAACATTACAGAGAATCTTTATCCAGGCCATAGTTTCAAGAGTGTCCCTGCGAAGTATGTCTTCGGGGAGCATAAATCAGTTTACTGATATGCCTTGTTTAAACTGTCTTCAACTCTGAGACATATACCAGTACTTATCTCTGTTATATTCCAAAGAACTACACACTAGGTCCAAATATATTGTTACCTAGTTCCGGATTAGACATTTTAAGTGACTCAAAGCTAATTTATTCCCTCAATTGGAGTATTTCGCTCAGATCACCTTCAGGAGCTTCATCATCCACACTGATCTCTGGTGAGTCTTGTATATCAAATTAACATGAACAGCATCAAAACAGAAGAACGCTGAGCCAAGCGAAGGGTCCATGAGGCCATACAGATCAAACCACTTAAACTAACCATGAACCAGGGATTAGACCTCCCACCAATTTATGATACTTTCCTGATCCCGCGAGATCTCACCGAGTCTCGTAACGAGTAAGACCCACTAGAGATCATTGTGGCTGATGAAGTTAACAAAAACAGGAACCCGTTAGTTAGTACAATTTTGAACACGATTGTAAGAAATGTTCGATTGAATTCTTTGAGAATAATTGTTTCAGGAGACACTGCTACCTTTAAGGCAGCAGCAGCAGCAATGTCTTCAAATCCAATGGAGCTTTCCATGTTGATACGCCCACTTAAGCTGGGTCGTATTATGTGATGGCGCTCGTCGTCTGTGCGTCCATCCGTCTGATTTCTTGTCCGGAGCAGATCTCGAAGAGTTTTGAACCTACACTCACAATTTTTTTTTCCAGCAGATGTGTTAAGGATAGACGAAGTGCAATTATTTCGTTTCGTCAAAACCGGACATATTTGCCCGAGTTATCTCCCCTGAAAAGCTCAAATTCGTCAAAATTTTCTTGTCCTGGAGTAGATGTCGAAGAGTTTTGTACCTACACTCACAATGTTTTTGAGTAGATGTGTTAGGCATAGACAAAGTGTAATGATTTCGTTTCGGCAAAATTCAACCATATTTGCCTGAGTTATCTCCCCGTAAAAGCTCAAAATTTGTAAAAGAAATTCTTGTCCGGAACAGATCTCGGAAGAGTTTTGAACCTACACTCACAATTTTATTTCAGATGTGTTAGGGATAGACGAAGTGCAATGATTTTGTTTCGGCAAAATCCAGCCATATTTGCCTGAGTTATCTCCCCTGAAAGGCAAAAATAAATCAAAATTTTCTTGTCCGGAGCAGGTCTCGATGAGTTTTGAACCTACACTCACAATTTTATTTCAGCAGATGTGTTTGGGATAGACGAAGTGCAATGATTTTGTTTCAGCAAAATCCGGCCATATTTGCCCAAGTTATATCCCCTGAAATGCAAAAATCCGTCAAAATTTTCTTGTCCGGAGAAGATCTCGAAGAACCTACACTCACAATTTTTTTTCCAGCATATGTTTTAGGGATGGATAAATGAAGTGTCATTTATCAAAGACAAACTGTTCATCTCTAGCTAAGCTCCACCCACACCTCGCTCTTGTTGGGATCGATCGATCTCTATACAGGTAAACTGTTAAATATTATGAAACTAATTTGACTGGGCATTGTTGCTGCCATATGTTGCTGCAACAGCGTCCAGTCAAATTAGTTTCAAAATATTAAACAGCATGTTTATTAAATAGTAGAGACATACAATTCATACAACGTGTCAGACTATTAAGAGTTAAAGACGGGCCAAATAGAATTGTTTATGATGTAATGATTATGACGTCATCATACACGCCGCTTAGCTGATTATGACATCATATGATGTCAGATGATAGATGGATACTCTGGAAAGGTGAATTATGTTCAAAATATTCAACAATCTTTTATTTAGTTTTGAAGATAGGTAACCCCGCCCATTTTCTATCGATGATCCGCCCACTATGCATGTTCGAATTAATTTCAATCTTTCATACCTGAATTCCCAGAATCTAATTTTCCAGGAGCTCCCAGTCAAATTAGTTTCAAAATATTCAACAGAATTTTTATTGAATTTTAAATTCATGAAAGATATAATCTGTAAACTCATGACAGACTTGGGTTGTTGTGACGGAGCTATCCATCATTTTGAGACATATTTGGTTATGACGTCAGATATACTTGAGCAACAGATTGGATCCTTCTATTAAATCATGCCAGCTTTCATATTTACATTTCACATCTCTTACTATCTGACTATCAATGGTCAAATTTGGTCAAGAAAATTTCAGTTTTCTCGGAGAAAAAATCAAATTGCAGACCAAAAGAAGATTGTTTTTAAAGATTTCTCATGGCAATGACTGACTCGATTATCAAGCCAGCCATTCCAGTGATACAATTTTTAAAATAGTAGTCTCTTGGATGCAAATGGAGATTTCTCTAGACCACCGCAGAAGATGTTTTGGGCTGACTAGAGTGTTAAGCAGTTAAACCGTCTGTCCTCATCTCGTGTTATTATATATTTACTTCCACAGATGCTTAGGCAAAAAGAAATGAAAGATGACTACAGCGACAATGACAGTGATGATGACAAAAACAATGTGAGAGAGCATTTAAAGAAAACCACAGACACCCTGAAACGATTGATAGAGGATGATGAGAAACAGACAAGGTGATGTTTGAGTGAAATGTTATACATTAAAGTGTGAGGACATCTCATTCGCTCGATCACCCACACTCGCACTCACTCACCCACCCACCCGCTCGTTCAGCCACCCACACACTCACTGACGCACTCACTCACCCACACACTCACTCACACTTCCTCTTTCACTCACTCACTCACTTTCCTTTTTCACACTCACTCACTCACTCACTTTCCTCTTTCACACACTCACTCACTCACTCACTCACTCACTCACTCACTCACTCACTCACTCACTCACTCACTCACACTCACTTGATTCACAGATTTTTTTCCTGTACATAACGGTAACATTTATGAACATTTACAATGAAATGACTTGCAAGGTTATTAACCATTTACTTATCAAGATTGGTCAATAAAATCAAAAATTGCTTAGTCAGCGGCGATTTGCAGACCAAGACAAGACGATTTTTAGCTCGAGTTTACAAAGTAAAACGAGCTGTTGCGATACCCACCTCGACATCAGCGGTGTGGCAGCCATTGTGTTTATTTCAATCAAAGGTTTACCTTTCGTGTTAGTTTAATCATGCTGCAGCCAAACCTGGAACCACGCCTCCCATTAATGAGAGGGCTTGATGCAATGACTGTTGGAGCAACAGATCAGATCAACGAGACTATGACCTTAATTTTTCAAGATTAATATTTTGTGTTTAGCTCAACTTAGCATTGTATATCTCATGTTTGTTCATTCATACTGGACCCAAACCTGGACAAATCTTTCCTAATGAGACTTTGATGTCAAAATCTCAAAGAACAAAGACACTAGATGCACTTGGTTGATCATTACCACGCTGATGATAAAAAAATTTATTTTCTAATTAAATTAAAAGATGAACTGGTGTACCTTTTTCAACAAATTTGGTGGAAGATGTTGCTGTCATAGACAGCAACATCGTCCACCAAAATTGTAGAAAAATGTACACCAGTTTCTTTATCTATAAACTGCTAAATGTGTGGCTATTTTAGCTAGTGATTTCAGTTGAGGTGACGTCGTGTGAAGTGATGTCAGTTGAAGTTATGTCAGTTTATTAAGTTGAATTGGTGTCAGTTGACAGGGAGCAAATTTGGACAAGTACTATCTGTACTATCTGATAATGAGCTGCACTGACACAATGAATTTGACATCAAAAGGTCAATGATCAAGGTCACGGTGATAAATACAAAACTTTTTAACAGTAACATTTTGTGTGTAGCTCAACTTAGTGCTTCATATCTCATGTTAGGTTAATCATACTGCACCCAAACTTTTGCTTAATCCTTCTGTACCCAAACTTGGACACACTTCCTTGTACTGAGAGGGAATAACACAATGACCTTCGAGTCGAAAGGTCCAACGTCATGGTCACTGATAGCCTTCATCTATATAAGTAGAGTTATATTTTGAAGTCAAGCTTCAGTTTCATTGCAATGTTGTAAAGTCGAGCTTCATGGTTGCCTTACTTTGCAACCGCGTTTCTGATCTAAAATTTATTGCGCCTTTTATTCCGGTGTTAAATTTGGAAGAAATTGTCTCTTGGCCTGCAAATGGACATTGTCCAAGACTACTGCAGAGCCTGGGTTTGGCTAGCTTGACCATTAAGGGTATAATATCTGAAAAATTTCTAAAAAAAAACCATGTTTTTTAATTGAAGACATTATTTTCTTTGTCTGTTATTTGCTTGCAGAGAAAGGAAGCAGAAAAGACGCTCTACTGGGACGACATCCCCTGAACAGACACGTCACACCAGCACTGAGAAACATAGGTCACCACAGCTCAACTCCCCTAGACGTACATCTGTGTCACCGCGTAAAGTAGAGCATAGGGATCAGGAGAAAGGTGGGAGGCATCGTGGGACATCTGAAAGCTCTGATGATAACAGAGTGTCACGGTTCAGTGAGTCTAGCCCGCCATCACCTGACCATTCCGATCATCGCTCACGTCATGATTCTAACAAATCTCGTGAGAGGTCTAAGTTACAGAGCCACGATAGCGAACGTGGTCGTCGTAAAAGTGGTGTTGAGGATAGGAAAAGTAGGCATAGTAAAGATGTAGCGAGAAGACAAAGACATAGTAGTTCTAATGAGAGAAATGAAAATATGAAAGAGAAATCCAGGCGCTCCGAATATAGTGAGCAATCTTCTAGCCAACAGGATAAGGACAGAAGACGTTCCAAAGACACCAAGGAGGGATATAAACAAGAAGCAGTAGCGTCAGAGAAATGGCAGTCATCTTCTGCATTACATACTAGGCATTCCAAGCATGACAGACACGAGAATAGTCCAGACAGACGAAGGAGGTCCATGTCAGAAGATAAACTTGACAAACATAGACATTCAGATCGTATAGATGTGGCACGCTCTACAGACGAGAAAAGTAGGACAATTTATAGTAGAATTAAAAATTCAAATAAGTTTAGAATTAAGTTAGGATCAGAAGATAGAGGTGTTGCGATGACTAATGTTGTTGATGGTGACTCTGCAGTAAAAATCCCTATTGCAAGGAACGATAATCATTCCGTATCGGGTAAACCATATTCCTTAGATAAAACAGATAATCAAAGTTTTAGGAATATATCTATGATGAGGGATAACCCTGGTATTTCGAAGCAGCCAGAGCGCATTGTGTATTTTGATCTGTCAGTTGTAAGCAATTTAATAGGAGAAAATAATCTATCTGAATTGGCTTCGAATGCTGAAAGGACGGCTGAAAATGTTCATAGGAAGGATATAGCTGGGTTAGTGAGAAGCCATAATAGTATTGAGAGGAGAGCCAGAAGCCGGTCAGCGAGTTTGACCAGAAGTAGGAAGAGAGAGTCGGGAAGAAATAGGTCCCGATCAAGAAGTGAAGACACCAAATTGAGTGACCGTTCTAGGTCTAGACATCTCAGTAGTAGCGTTAGATCACAAGGTCATAAGAGAGACAGGAGCAGGTCAATAAGTCTGACCAGGAATAAGAATAAAGATTCGACAAGAAATAGATCACGCTCAAAAAGTGCAGATACCAAAATAGGTGACAGGTCTAGACATCAGAGTAGCAGATCACGAGGTCGTGACCGCAGCAAGGACAGAATGTTTGGAAGAAATCGATCGCGTTCAAGGTCACAGTCAAATCAAAGATACCAGAATAGAACATCAAGACGGCTAAGTAGTCACCGCAGTAGGTATAAACGTTCTAGATCAAGAAGTCGCTCGCGATCCTTATCATCAGCATCACGATCAAGAAGACGTCAGTCACGATCATCCTCATCATCCCGCTCAAGTAGTTCAGATTCATCTCCTCGCCGAAACAGAAACAGAAGATACTCTGCTTCTGCCAGTCCAAGAAACAGAGATAACCGTCCTTCCAGAAGCCCATCACAGTCTCAGCAGAATAGACGTCAAATTTCACATCTACTGCCGGATCTCGTGAAAAGTACGACACCCTTAGATTTTGTTTATTCTAAAGGTGAGAATCCATTAGACTATTTTCTTTCTAAAGATAAAAAGACAAATACATTAGACTACTTTCGTGCATCGACCAAAGGTAAGGCTTCAGAGAGCCTTGCACGCTACCTACCAGCATCAAAGCATAGCGGGCGTAAGAGTCGAAGCCACAGAAACAGTGAAACAAACTTTGAAACTAATATATCATCTTCTATTGGATCATACAAGTCTTCCCAACAAGAGACAACCAGAGGCCATAATGATGGTGTGCGTCCTGAACATGGCAGAGGTGTAATACACACCCCACCCAAGTACCACAGCAAACACGATTCAATAGAAAGTTCTGATCAGAAATCCATGTCTAAGAAGCAAGGTAGACAATCCAGTAACTCCAGCCCATCACCTTCAAGGCAATCATCGATTTTGGAGAGTGCATCAAAATCTAAACTTTCCTCATCGGATGGACAAAAGAAATCAGAGCAAATTTCACAACCAGATAATAAAGGATTTGGAAAATGTGAACAAGGGTCACAACGAGATTCGGAAGAATGGAAAACAGAACAGGCTCCACAAACAAATCCTCCCGAAAATATGTCCTTACATCGTGATAAGTTACCTCCTGTTCGCCCATTTATGTTTGTTCCAGTCAGTCAGGTTTTTAAACAATTTAACAAAGAAATAAGTGAACCCCTAGGCAAGCCAGGCACGACCGGTTTGAAAAAGCAGGAAAGCTTAGCAAACATGGAGTCATTTCTGGTCGAACTGAAGAAAAAGAAGAAACAAGAGTGGGAAGCTGACAAGGAAGTAAATAAATGGAAGAAGAATCTCGTGTGAGGCAAATAACGTATCTCAAATGTGTGTTCAGTTAACCCTTTAATGGTCATACCGGCCAAAACCGGCCGCTACTATGGTCTTGTTGAATGTCCATTTACAGGTCAAGAGAATAGAATTTTTGAAAATTTACCACAGGAATGACTGGCTCGATAACCGAGCCAGTCACTCCAGTGATAAATTTTCAAAAGTTGTATCTCTTAGCCTGTAAATGGACATAAAATAATTTACCAATTTTGACCATTAAATGGTTAATCTTTTCACTGATGAATTCCCTATGATAATTTTTATGACATTACCCTAGTTGCGTCTGCGTCATTGGCAGCTTTGGTTAACTTTTTTTATTTAGCTCTGATACAGCTAAACTATCAGGCTTATTGGTAACTCCATATATTATAAAAGATTTATTACTGTTTTCATATCAACAGTACAATGCATTTATCTCATTCCTACCTATATTTTCAACTCAGTGACTGTTATTTCTAGTTGAATTCTTGGTTTTACCATGACTTATTCCATACAGATTTGCGGCCAAAAGATCTTGAGAATTGTCCATTTGGTGCACGGGAAAAGAATATTTTGGATAGGTTTTCACTGGATTGACTGCTCGGTAACCGAGTCTGTCATTCCAGAATTAATCTTTCTAAAGTATTATTCTGCATGAAAATGGACCGTCGCTGAAAAGATTTCTATAATTTTCTTGGCCAATTTTGACCATTAACCCTTCAACACTCAAATTTGTTCAAGAAACTCAATATTCTCATAGAAAATGTCCATTTGCAAACCAAGAGAAGACATATTTTTTTCTAATTTACCACTCGAATGACTGGCTCGGTTATCGAGCCAGTCATTCCAGTGGTAAATTAGAAAAAAATAGTCGTCTCTTGGTCTGCAAATGGATATTTCTCAAGACCACTGCAGAAGTCGTTTTCCGCTGATATGAATGTTAAGAGGTTAAAACAGATGGTTGACCCACTCCAACTTGGTGCCCCAAAAAGCTTTTCATCACAGCAACTGAAGTGTATTAATTGACTGTCTGTTTTTAATGACAATTTGTTACTCATTCAGTGTCTGTTATAAACAGGTTCAGCTGTAATAAAGAATGTTGAAAGATGAATAGGTTGGAGATAAATTATTAGTTGCATAATTATATGTGACATATCCAAATCTTCAGTTGGTGCTGAAGAAGTGACCGAGATGGTCACGAAAGCTACACTCAAACAATTTCTACATCTCAGAGAGGTAACTAATTTTTCCTTATTAACATGTATGTATGTATGATTACTGTATTCTGCGGCTGTAGTAGTAGAAACATCCTACAGCTGCAATCAGTCCTTCTTCGCATTTGCGCACTGTGTCTTGTCCTCAGCCAAAATCCTTAGCTTCCTCAGGTCCATTCTTGACTTGAGTGTACCGAGTCCTGCTTTCTTGAGGTCACCTCGGTCAATCACGCTTAGCTGATTTATGCAATGACGTCCTCTCCTGCCTGTATTTGCTGGCTCCGAGTAGGGCAAATTCCAAGGCTCTGTGCTGGTGCGTCTTCTGGCATCCTTAGCACATGGCCAAACATGGACCATCTTTGCTGGGTGACTTTTACAGACAGTGGCGGCGTATTACACTTCTTGTATAGTGCATTGTTGGAAATTATGCTCTCTGGCCATCGGTGTCCAGCGATGGTGCATAGGTGTTTGCGGTGGCAGGCGTCAAGTTTGTCTAGAGCTGCCTTTGGAGCTGGCCAGCTGTTACAGTTCTACATTATTAACATGGTTGCATTTTAGTATGCAGCATTGACTTACACTTAAGTGAATTTCCTTATAATTCTTATCACATTCAGTAGGTTTTTATAATTACATAAAACAGTACATTCACCAATATCTGAACTCAGCATGTGTCCTGCATGGCTTCTGGCTCTGTCCAAGTAATTTTTTTTACAGTTTTGTTGAAAAAAGGTAATACCCCTTTACTTTACCTTCTGTCAGCAACCTTCATATTTACAAAGATAAAACAGGACACCTGTACTGCCACCACACTTCTGGCTAAGGCAACATACAGGAAAACTGTTGGATATTTTTCAATTAATTTGACTGGAAGGCGTCCAGTCAAATGAATTGAAAAATATTTAACGGAATAAGTTTTATATCACATATATGATAATTTAATGTTAATAGTACAATATAATCGAAAAAATGATTTACAATTTAATAACTGCTGTTGAATATTTTGAAACTAATTTGACTGTCGCAACAGGTTCCTGTCAAATTCATTTCAGAATACTCAACATCTTACCCGGAAAAATAATGGTAATATTGAGATTCTTTGAATTCATGTTTCATAAGGGTTAGCATTGTTTACTTTGATAACTGATTTGCAGTGAAATTTAGAAAGCTGATGGGTTTGAAAGTAACCCTTTAAACCCTGTGGTTAGTTGTGGCCGCCCCCACCCAGAGTTTATAGCAAAAGATACAGTTTCGTTTAACCTCGAGACTCAAAATGCCAATATTCTGGGGCTGTAGTAAGTAAATACAATAACCCCAATGTCTGGAAACCTGGCCTGCACCTTCACCCAAATGCTCTCTCCTCTCACGTGCGCTCACTCATTGTTTCTACGTGATGTCAGTAGGGCAGTAACGATATGTTTTGCCACGATACAATATGTATCATGATACACTGGTCGGGATACGATACATGATACGATAAGGGTTTTTTTCACTACGTTTCATCTCAATCTGTCCATTTTATGCCACTCTCCGCCTCTCAGTGCAGATAAACAAATAATTAACATATTCAGATCAAATTTAGTGCAAATGGTGCCCTTGTGCATAACTTTAGCTATAGTTTACGTGACAATGCCAGGGGTCGAAATGTTGCCTGACTACCTGTCGATGACAGTCGATTTTTGTCAGAGACAGGTAGAACAAATATCTACCTGTCACTGGCGACAGGTACGTATTATTGTGAAAAAAACTTACAATGAAGATAAAAGGAAGCTAGAGAAACATCCATAGTTGAGCGTGATATGTCTATCTTGTAGTTTTCTCTGACATTTTACTGGAAATATTAGTCCCGCGAATCTTCCCATTGTTCTCATTCAGTTGCTTTCGCATTTGGTTTTTATAAACATCCAGCGCAGCGAAGCATGCCGATTTGTGAGATAGTTTATTATCATCCGGTTGCTTTCGCATTTACATTCTATAAACATCCAGCACAGCGAAACATGCCGAGTTGCGCGATTTGACATAGATTATTTTTAGCTGTATTCTGGTGACCTTTGTCCCGTTAATATGATGATGATGAACTTAACGGGGAAAGTAAAAAATATGGCGGGCAAGTCAATCTCGTATATCGCTTGCTCTCCCGGGCAACCTGTTATTTTTGGAAAAAATATTTTCCTAGCACAATTTCTATCTGTCAATGCCCAGTAGATTGCATTATCAGCTCTGGTACAGCTGTTCGGTGAGGTAAACATTCCATTTTTACATAAAGGCACGATCCCGGTTACTAATTTCAACAATAAAAATTATGTCACGAATCAGCCTAGAGGGGGGTCTGCTAATTCACCAGTAATGAGAAATGTCTCGAGCGACTGCGCAGTCGTAGTTAATAATAATCGATAATGCGCAGTCGTAGTTTCTGATTGGCTCGCGGGACATCCGATGTCATTAGACATGAATGAAAATTACTATCGTAGTAAAATTTTGATCACATGCCTCGTTGTCATTCATAACGAATTAATCACATGATTTATTTCAACCAATGTCTATGCGACTTTCGCGATTAATATTGATGGCTATGGCGAATGAAAAATCTAGTCATTGTGCCGCTTTTAAATGCAGTAAAGCAATATCTTAGCGCCCACTTTGACGGGTTATATGACCCAATATATTATTACTGGAAGGTTCCGACAGTAATACCACCCGATATTTAAGTGGTTCATTGCTTTGAAGCGACAGAGAAAACAGGACTACATGTCAGGGAAACCGGTGCGTAGTAACTCTTATTTCCAGTAAATCGCATTTGCAGTAGATTGTCAGTTAAAGCTTACAAGTTAAGAAGGGTCACGCTATCTACTAAATGCTGGTTACGCTTTTTATTGTGGTGGACTTGCGGGTTATTGTTTTATATTAGAAATGTACACTGCTGTAGACTTTTATAAACATTTCACCCTGTGTATGTTAATGCATGAAGGACGCCATGGGCATATTTTGTTGTATCGATACGACAGGTCACGATACGATATGCGTATCGTGAGCATGTGTATCGCGATTCACCGATATATCGGTGAATCGTTACAGCCCTAGATGTCAGTCTATGCACATAGCTACATGTACTGGGCTGGATTTCTGGACTTTGTGGTTATTGCACTTACTAGTGGGTTCAAAGGTTAACCCTTTCACTGACAAATCCCTGAAAACGAAAATTCGTTACGATATATAAAACCTATTCTGTTGAGTTTAAAAAATTAATTTGATTGAAAGCCGGCCGCAACGGCTTCAAGTCTAATTAAATTTAAAATATGCATAGCGTCGTATGATTGACTGAGAAACTGAATCCATCCATTGACTTGTATACTATTTAACCCTTTAACAGTCATATCAGCCAAAAACAGCTTATGCTGCAGTGGTCTTGAGAAATGTCCGTTTGCAGATCAAGAGACTATTTTTGAAAATTTATCACTGGAATGACTGGCTCGATAATCGACCCAGTCATTCCAGTGATAAATTTTTAAAAACAATCTTGGTCTGCAAATGGACATATTCTACAAGAAAATGTAAATTTTCTTGAAAAAAATGGGGTAAAGTGTCCAAGTTACTCGCTCCTGTCACTAGGGATTAACCCTTTCACTGATGAATTGCCCATATCTCATTTTCAAACGCTACCATACAGGAAAACTGTTGAATATTTTGAAATGAATTTGACTGGAAGCCGATGCTGCCCTTTGGCAGCAACGGTTTCCAGTCAAATTCATTTCAAAATATTCAACAGAATAAGGTTTATATCGTAAAGAATGTACCTTTTCAAGGATTTGTCGGTGACAGGGTTAATGATAATGTATGTGCTGTAAATATGTTCTGATCTTTGTATATTTGTACAATAACACGCATACACAGATAAGCAATCACAAATAGCTTATATCTGTGACGTTTTCTTATCAGAAATTGAACACAGACATTAGCTCATCTGGCCTGAAAGGCTAATTGAGGCTTATGGTATGGCAACTGTTCCATCCGTCAACTTTGCTTTAAAACGCAACTCCTGATTTACTGCTTGGCCGATTTTAACGCAATTTGGCTGGAGGGATATTGCTTCTGAACTGGTATACGAATAGTATACATAATATTTATTTGGTCAATTTTTCTGGTTGCCATCTTAGTTAGATTTTCAGAAAATTAAACACGTGGCAGATTTCAACCAAACTCGGCTGAAAACATAATCTTGTGGGTCGAGCAAGTTTAACTGTTAAGTGTTATTAACATTTACTCAGTAGGAGAATATGTTATTGACAGAAAATTGTCATTAAATATAAGACATTAAAGAAAATTCTGTTCTCGTTGTTAATCCACATCCTGCAGTATTAAAGCTGGTAATAAGCAACTTTATTGCACTCAACTTGTGAGTTAACAATAGAGGGATCCGCTCTGTCACTCAAGCATATGTCATAGTCACTTGCCAATTACGTCATATATAAGGTGATAGACATGACAATACAGTGACCTATATAGCTGTCATGAACATTGAAACATTTGTCAAGTGTACGAATTGTATGTCTTTATTAGTTAATAAACATTCTGATAGGCAGCAACAGCACCCAGTCAAATTAGTTTTCAAAATATTCAACAGCTTACCTGTATATTTGTAAACTTGTACATTGGAATAGGGATTGTGAGAATGTCGGAGTCAAATTATATAACTTGATTCCTATACACGGAAAAAAGCCGGCAGAACTCGGCAAGAAATGACCGGGGCATAGCTAGAAGTGAATCTATCTTCATTATTTAATCAGCTGATGGGCAAAATTTGTCAAGAAAATGTATATTTTTGCTGTTGAATATCCATTTGCAGACCAATAGAACTGTTTTTGTTTTTGACATTTGCAACCCTAATGACTACTTATCTCAGTTATCGACCTGTAAATTTTCAAAAATAGATGTGTCTTGGTCTACGAATGGAGACTTGCAGATGCCATCATCAGATTAAATATTTTGAAACTAATTTGACTTAGCACTATCGCTGCCTATCACCCAGTCAAATTAGTTTCAAAATACTAAACAGCTTACCTGTATAGATTTCTGAAAATTGAGTCAGGTAGTTCTGGGAATGATCAATCCCAACACGGGCGAAGTGTGGGTGGAGCTTAGATAAAGATGAGTGGGGGCATAGCTAAAACTGGATTCCTCCATTATGCTTGTTCACCTGCATTACGAGGGACTGCAGAATTCTGAAGGACACCTAACGGTAACCGCCTAACCTCGGCCACGGTGCCATCCTAATTTAATAGCCCCATAGTTCTAGATGGAAGTGCTGAAACTGCTGGATGAAATATAATTTTAGTTTGCTCTTTGGTGAAGCACCTATTTTTCTTTAGCATAATGAACCAATGGATGGATCCAATCTGTCAATCAAGTACATGATGTCATAATCAATTACGTCACATGTAGGATGACGTCTACATCATAATTCGCAGAGGATACTACGCTATGAAGCTGAAATAGTCCGTCAAGTGTAAAAATTGTATGTCTAATGGATTTACTATTTAATAAACATTCTGTTGACATTATGAAAAAAATTTGACGGGGCGCTGTTATTGTCATAGACATCAACAACACCTATAGTCAAATGTTTCAAAATATTCAGCAGCTTATCTGTACAGTTACCTTGAAAATGAGTCTATAAATTCATGATTCAAAGTATGGTATATAAATCGATCCCAACATGCTAAGCGCAAAATGTGCCCATTTCTAGTTATTCCACACAATTTCGTAGCTAAGTTATGCCCAGAGCGTAACTTAGCTAGGAATGTGTGGGGAATAACTAGAACTGGATCTCTCAATAGGTCAGGCTCTTGAAATTACAGCTGCTAGGAAATTCATCCTTTGATATTCAGTATCTTTTGAAAGGTATTTCCCCCTTTTGATGTACACGCTAGTATACACCTTAAGCATAAATCAAGCTATTTACTTACTGTGCTCATCTATAGCTTAAGATCCAGCCATACCCAAAATCTGATGACGGAAGACGTTAAAATTACAGGCCCCCGCGTCAAACATTTTGATATTCAGTGACCTGTAACAAGTAGCCCATAATGCCTTACCATGGTAATCTAGGTCAGCAGAAGACCTGTGAATCCTATATCAAGCTAAGAATGGAAAGCGATGGTTTTAAAGAGAGAACAAGACAAGACCACTAGTCGTGATATTTTTATATATTTTTACTTTCATATATCACTAGAAAATAGCATCAAAATATCAGAGCTATTATGAGTGACATTCTTAATAAATAGATATAGCTTTATATAACTAATTAATCCTTTAACACTCATATCAGCCAAAAACGGCTTCTGCAGTGGTCTTGAGAAATGTCCAGGTGCAGACCAAGAGAACAGTATTTTTGAAAATTTACCACTGCAATGACTGGCTCGATAACCGATCCAGTCATTCATTGTAAATTTTCAAAAAATTGTTGTCTTTGCAAATGGACATTTTCTATGAGAAAATGTTAATTTTCTTGAAATTCAAGGGTTAAATGGTTTAGACATTAACAAGTTCATACTGAGATTTCACAGCTTTCAGTGGCAGAAACGTTTTTGATAAATTTTAACATATCTTGTGGCGATTTAATTTTAAAAAATTGAAATTTTAGGGTGAAGATACAGGTTAGGAAGTCAATAAATAAGGTTTAGATTCATATAAGCTCTGGCTAACTATTTATATTTAGATAGCTCAATAACATGGCTACCCAGTCCATATCAGAGCTGGGGGTGGGGGTAAGTTGCATAAAATATGTAAATTTGCAATTTCCCATATATGGGTATATATAGTGAATTTAGCAATTTTTAGCAAGGTGTATGCAGTTGTGGATAAACATTATTATACGAAGTCTTTTCTCATAAACAGACAAAATAATTAGTATTTAGCAATATGTGTATGGTTTGGCTACGCATAGAGCAAAATTGTAGCTCATTATGCTGAACCAGTAACAAATGGACCTTTCCAAGTTTATCCATCGATCATCCGACGTTATAATTAACTACGTGACATGTATGCTGACCTCATAATCATGACATCATGAATGATCCGAAATAGTCCGTCTTTAACGCTTAATAGTCTGACACGTACGAATTGTATGGCTCTACTATTTACTAAACATGCTGTTGAATATTTTGAAATTAATTTGACTAGATGCTGTTTCTGCCATAGGTCTAGCGAATATGTGAGGATTTTGTCGAAAGAAAATCATGACACTTCGTCTATAGGTAATATCTGCTGAAAAAAATTTGTGAGTGTAGGTTCAAAACTCTTCGAGATCTGCTCCGGACAAGAATCAGATGGACAGACGGACGGACAGCGAGCGCCATCACATAATACGACCCAGCTTTGCGCGGGCATATAAAAAATGTAGGTGTTGAATATTTTGAACATAACTGGTTTGGCAATCCAATTATGTTCATAATATTTAATAAAACAATTCTTACATCGTGTTCAACATTGTACTAACATACATTTCTGTTTTTGTTTAATAAACATGGAGACTTATTTATGAGCTACACTGTATGGGCATTGAATGGTGTCTAACTGTACAAAAATATCAATATTAGCTTTTAACCATCTTATTGCTGAATTTTTTCAGAGGACGTCTTTATAATCTCTGAAATCTTTTGAAAACAATGAGTGAAAGTTGTTGGTGGAGACACCAACAACTTTGAGTTAAATTTAGTTCAAAATATTCAGCAAATCAAGAGTTTTGGCTCAGTGGCTAGTAGCAGCGAGACAGTTGACCATATAGAGAATATCCATTGCGGACCAAGAAAACATTAAAACAAATTTAGCATTGGAATGGCGGGCTCATTTAGCCAGTCATTCTAGTGGTAAATTTTTCACAAATAGTATTCTCTTGGTCTGTCAATGGACATTTCTCAAGACCGCTGCAGAAGCTGTTTTTGTCTAACTTGATTGTTAAAGGGTCCATTACTATTTCTGTTATTTCTTCAAAGTAAGAATAGAATCTATATCCTTGATGATAGATGATGTCCTCTGAAGCGCCAATCTAACGTCATCAAAATCTGAAATGTTCTGTAATGGTACTTTATTGTCAGCATGCGTAAATCTTGAGTTCTCAAACTGAACATGTTTAGCAACTTTATTTCCTGTGTGATGAGCCTGTCTCTGTGCTTCATACGTGTTGTATTTACCCTGTGAGCATCGGTCCTGTTTATGTGAGAATACCGTCTCATCCACAATATCTGATTCAGTTCTGTTAAGGCGAGCAAGTATTAAATTTGAAAACCAAAATCCAAGAATCGTAACATGGTAGCGAAAGCAATCGGTTCTGGTCACATCTCACCAGATATTAGTGCAAACCGAAAACTAATTTTTGATGAGCTAAATTTTTCAAGGCGGTGACTCCTGCGAATATTGATGGATTCCGCTGTACCTCAATCTCAAGAGAGGTCATGTCCCGAAATTTGAAATTGAGATACTGGTATTTGAAGAGTTAACTCTATACAATTGAGTTGCTGCAAGTAACCAGACAAAAATTTCAATGGGCAATAACTCGGGACCTGCTGAATATTTTAAAAACAATTTGACTGAAAGTTGTTGGTGTCTTAGTCACCAACAACTTTCAGTCAAAGTTTTCAAAATATTCAGAAGGTCCAGAGCTAATCTCCATGGAAAATGTAGTCATACATCCAACAGACAGACAGCTTAGAGTAACTTATAGATGAAGACTCATCTCCATTTAGTATGATTTTTAAAACAATATTGTTCTAAACTATGGTTGTCATGACAGCAACAGCTTTCAACAAAACGATTTTCAAGATATTGACCAATTATACTTAACCCTGTAACCCTGATATCAGCCAAAAACGGCTTCTGCAGTGCTCTTGACAAATGTTCATTTGCAGGCCAAGAGAACACTATTTTCGACAATTTACCACTGGAATGATTGGTTCGGTTAGGGAGTCAGTCATTCCAGTGATAAATTGTCAAGAATATTATTCTCTTGTCCAGCAAATGGATATTCCTCAAGATCACTGCAGAAGCCATTTTTGACCAGCTTCATCACGAAAGGATTAGCACTCATAGCAGCCAAAAAATGGCTTGTGCAGTGGTCTTGAGAAATGTCCATTTGCAGACCAAGAGAAGACTATTTTTGAAAATTTACCACTGGAATGACTGGCTTGAAATTGTGCATTATTTTTATTTTTTCACCCATCTCCGATCTTGTTTTGGGTGGGAAAATTTGTAAAACAAAACATTAAATTGGTCTGCCCTGATGTAGGATTTAAAAAATAAAGATTAAAGTTTGAATTATTAGGGCTCTTGTCTGTTTGGTTATTCGATGTAGTGATATTTGAATTTGATTCCTAGATGGTGAATTAAGTAACCCTTGTTACTCTGGGGCTGTAGTCACGAAGTGTACTTAAGGACGAAAACATCCGTAAAATCTGGCATAAGTAAAAAATGCCTAAGTCTGCATTCTCCTACATGAGATGAATATCTAGCCGCCTCATCGTCGGGTCTTCTAAATAGGTGCAAGCAGTTAGGCGGACTTAAGGACGAAAACATCCGTAAAATCTGGCGTAAGTAAAAAATGCCTAAGTCTGCATTCTCCTACATGAGATGAATATCTAGCCGCCTCATCGTCGGGTCTTCTAAATAGGTGCAAGCAGTTAGGCGGGTGCATAGCTTAATGCACTCTTCATGAATACGGACCCCCCCCCGATGACAAAGGTCTTATTTCTGCATAGTCTGTTTAACCCTTGATTTTAATTCAAGATTTCAATTTTCTCATAGAAAATGTCCACGTGCAGACCAAGAAAATATTATTTTTGAAAATTTACCACTGGAATGACTGGTTCGGTTATCGATATATTTGATTTCTTGAACAAATTTAGACAATAAACGGTTATACAGGACAGCTGCTGAATATCTTGAAATTAATCTGATTCCCAGTAAAATTAGTATCAAAATATTCAGCAGAATATTACTGAAATCAAAACAAGAGGCCCAAGGGACCTGTGTCGATCACCTGGACTCCTGGAGCACTCTAATTTTTTGTCAAAATTGTTGGTGGGTTGTTTAGGAGTAGTCTTTTAAATGAGTTTATGGACATTTTTGCAAGTCCAATATGGCCGCCAAACGCGCTACATTTTGATTAGTCCACTGCGGCCATGTTTTTGACATAGCTCCTTCTCTTGAACAAACTTTAATGGCATTCAGAGCCTAATAATAGCTCAATCCATTCAGTGGTTCTGGAGTTGTTTTGGCAAAAACTAAGTTATCCAAGATGGTCGCCAAACCATTTGGCCAATCAAGTTCCCTTGAACAAACTTGGTGCAGCTCTTACGCTAGATGATATTTCATGCATTCTGAATTGATCCACCAAGCGGTTTCGGAGAAGATTTTTAAAGGCATTTCTAAAAATTGGCCAAAATCTGAGATGGCTGCCAGCCAAATTGGCCGATCAGCTTTTATGGCTGCCAGCCAAATTGGCCGATCAGCTTTGTTTGAACAAACATGGACCTCTATGCCCTAAGAATGCTTCCTGCCACATATATTTGAAATTGGTCCAGTGGTTCTCGAGAAGACATTTTAAATTTCCCATTGCTTTAGTATGGGAGTTTTTGGCAGGAAAAAGATCCAAGATGGCAGCCAAACTGTTTATCCAACAATTTAAAAAATGGCAAATATTAAATCAGAATACCCACAAACATATATAAAACCAATTTCGGCCTCAAAATCCATCAAATAAAAAATCCAATATGGCCGCCAAATATGTTACATTTCGATTGGCCCACGGCGGCCATGTTTTCTGACAGAGTACCTTCCTTTGAACAAACTTTAATGGCCCTTAGTGTCTAATCATATCTCCCCAATTTCGGCCTGATCACTTCAGTGGGTCTGAAAGTTGTTTTCAGGAAAACTAGATCATCCAATCCATTTGGTCAATCAAGTCCTCTTGAAGAAACTTGGCTTACCTCTTGCCTTTGATGAAGTTTCATGAGTTTTGAATCGATTCCCCAAGCGGTTTCGGAGAAGATTCCTAAAGACGTTTCCAAAAATCGGCCGTCGGACAAATTGGCCGATTGGGTTCATTTGAACAAACTTGTATCCCAATGTCCTAAGGATGCATCCTGCCACATATAATTGAAATCGGCCTAGCTGTTCTTGAGAAGACATTTTAAATTTACCATTGCTTTAGTATGAGAGCCTTTGGCTGCAAAATAATCCAAGATGGCCAGCAAACCGTTTATCCGACAGTTTCGAAAATGGCAAATTTGAGATCAGAATACCCAAAAACACATAAAACCAATTTCGGCCTCAAAATCCATCAAATAAAAAAATTCAATATGGCCGCCAAACACGCTATATTTTGATTGGCCCACAGCGGCCATGTTTTTTTACGGTTCAACTTCCCTTGAACAAAACTTATTGGCCCTTGGTGCCTAATTATATCTGCTAAATTTCGACCCGATCCCTTCAGCGGTTCTGGAGAAGTTGTTTTCGCTAAAACTAGGTCAACCAAGATGGCCGCCGAACCATTTGACCAATCAAGTTCCCTTGAACAAACTTGGTTCAGCTCTTGCCCTAGATCATATTTCATGAGGTTTGCATCAATCCCACAAACTTGGATCCCTATGTCCTCAGGATGCTTCCTGCCAAATATAATTGAAATCGGCTCAGTGGTTCTTAAGAAGAAGTCATTTAAAGGAAAGGCTGACGGATGGTCGTCATGGCAGGGATGTAGTTAGATTTTTTATGGTAACCTACAGTAGGTCTCGCAAATGCACATATGGCAACCGCATGGTAGGTTATGCAATAATAAATTTTAGGTAATATGGTAACCTTTGGCAATCCATGGCAACCTTTGGTAACCTAACAAGAGGCCCAAGGGGCCTGTATCACTCACCTGCATCATAGGCATTTCAACCAGAAAGGCCATCAACAATACGTAGAACCCTACAGAGCTGAGCAGAATTATAACAAGAAAACAGAAGCCATGTTTCTTTATGTATCAACTACTTTTGAACAAAACTTAACAGCCCTTAGTCTCCCAAATTTCGGCCCAATCCGTTCAGCGGTTCATGAAAACCAGGTCATCCAAGATGACTGCTAAAGCATTAGGCAATCAAGGTCCATTGAACAAACTGGATTCGGCTGTTTCCGTAAATAAACTGTCATGAGTTTTGAATCAATCCCCCATGCGGATTCGGAAAAGAAGATTTTTAAAGGCATTTCAAAAATCCAGGATGGCTGTCAGACAAATTACATACCAGCTTCATTTGAACAAACGTGTATCTCTATGCCCTAAGTATGTTTTCTGCCAAATACACTTGAAATTTCCTATTGCTTTAGTACATGGGAGTTTCTAGTTGGAAAATGATCCATGATGGCCGCTAAAATGTTTATCAGACAGTTTCGAGAATGGCAAATCTGAAATCAGAATGCCCAAACACATATATAAAACCAATTTCGGCTTCAAGATTCGTCAAAATAAAAAAATTCAGTATGGCCACCAAACATGCTACATTTTGATTGGGCCATGGCAGCCATATTTTTCGATGGATCAACTTCCCGTGAACAAATTTTAATGGCCCTTTGGGCCCTAATCAAATCCAGCGGTTCTGGAGAAGTCGTTTTCGAAAAAACTAGGTCATCCAAGATGGCCGCCAAACTATTTGGCCAATCAAGTTCTCTTGAACAAACTTGTTTCAGCTGTTGCCCTAGATCATATTTAATGAGTTTTCTAAAAATCGGCCAACATCCAAGATGACCGCCGCCCGAATTGTCCGACCGGCTTCATTTGAACAAACTTGAATATCTATGCCTAAGGATTATTCCTGCCAAATATAATTGAAATCGGCCCAGTGGTTCTTGAGAAGTCATTTAAAGAATTCCCCATTGCTTTACTATGGGCCCATTGCTTTACTATGGGAGCCTATGGCGGGAAAACAAACCAAGATGGTAGCCAAACCATTTATCCGACAGTCTCGAAAGTGGCATATTTGAACTGGCCACACTGATAAGCATATATAAAGCAATTTTCGCCATCAAAATACATCAAATACAAAAAAGCCAATATGACCAAGAAACGCTAAATTTTGATTGGTTGATGGCGGCCCTGTTTTTTAACATACAAACTTCCCCTGAACAAACTTGAAAGGCCCTTGGTCCCAGCTCTATCCATTCAGCGGTTTGGGAGAAGTCATTTTGGCGAAAACTAGGTCATCCAAGATGGCCGCCAAGAAAATAGGCCAATCAGGTTGCCTTGAACAAACTTGGGCCTACCATTGTAATAGATGATGTGTTATGAGTTTTGAATCAATTCCTCCAGCGGTTTCGGAGATTTTTTAGTGTCTAAAAATCGGCCATTTTGGATTTTGGCCGATCGGCTTTGTTTGAACAAACTTGAATCTCTATGCCATAGGGATGCTTCCTGCCAAATATAATTGAAATCGGCCCAGCGGTTCTTGAGAAGTCGTTTAAAGAATAAGTCGGTGGACGACAGACGACGGATGACAGACAACATACAGATGATGGACGGTCGCCATCGCATAAGTTCACTTGGCCATTCTGGCCAGGTGAGCTAATAATATATAGGCTACTCGGTCAGCAGTAAATCTCTACTAAATCATGAAATAAATAATATTGAACTTGAACGGCCAGTACCACATAGAGAATGATATTGTGCATACGATAACGTGTAATAACGCAGTAATAGTGGTAAATTTTCACAAATAATCTTCTCTTGGTCTGCAAATGGACATTTCTCTAGAGTACTGCAGAAGCCGTTTGGCTGATATGAGTGCTAAAAGGTTAAATACACAGGATTAGTGCCTAGATGCCTTACAATAACAACAGTAACATTTAATGCATGAGATTTTGGTACCGAGTCTATCACTATAGGATCACTTCAGCCAAATTTGGTTGAAATAAGTAAAAAAATGGTAAGGGGAAGAATCAATTTGACAATTTCCAGTAAATTTGTTAAAAGGCCCTAATGCTCACCTGGACCATTAGCATTTGAAACATTAGCATTTCAACACACAGAATACTTCAAATTCAGAAGTAACAACAAGACATAAAATACAAAACTGTAATTCAGTACAAACAACATTTAGTGGGATATTAATGATGAACGCTGACCACACAATCAGATTGAAACTTTGGTTCCATCCAGCCAATTAAAAAATCCAATATGTCCACCAAGCCTGAAATTTTGATTGGTCCATGACAACAATGTTTTATCAAGGATCAAGTTCTCTTGAACAAATTTATCGATCCCAATATAAATGTACAATAATTATCAGAATAATAAAGGATACAGTTGAAACAATTAATCTTCTTCAGTTCTCTCGTCACTGACCTGTAAATAGCAGGAATATACATGATAAGATATGTGTGAAGAATGGAGAAGACAAACTCACCAGTAAGACAGTGCCTGCACAGCGCAACACACGCTTCTTCTTAATCAAGAAAATTTTAATATCTGCCTATTGAATGTCCATTTACTGGCCAAGAGAATACAATTTTTGAAAATTCATCACTGGAATGACTGGCTCAGTTACTGAGCCAGTCATTCCAGTGGTAAATTTTCAAAAAATTGTATTATCTTGACCTGTAAATGGACATTCCACAAGACTATAACAGAGGGCGCGGTTCAGGCCAGCATGACCATTAAAATGTTAACCAGTCTAATGGTCATGTCAGCCAAAATGGCTTCGGAAGTTCTCTTCAGAAATTAATGTCATGTTTTTTTCCTCTGAATTCTGAAACATTTCTGAACTTCTAAGATACCACGAGAATTTAACAATTCTCGGTACATATTCTTGCCACCTTGCGACTGCGTTTAATGTATACGTTAAAAACATCATCCTGGAAGTGAAATTTTTAAATTGAAACGCCTAAATATTGAGTACCCTTTAATAAAGATCATTTATTCCATCAAAATTTATCCTAAAATTGACATAAAATGTCTTGAAAATATATAAATCATGTGATATTAAGAATCTGCTCAGGTTAAACCAAATTTTAAAGAAGTACATTGCACCTCTAATCACAAAATAGTTTAGAGCGAGTACTCGGATATATAATATCCTGGACTCGGAAATGCGATTCGGCTATGCGATCTACCCTTTCTGGTAGCGCCTGCCACTGGCTGGTTCGCCAACATAAGAAGCAGTCTGAACTATTTTAATTCTCGGTCATTCAAGCAATTTTTCTAGTCCATCTCATTTCATTTTGGTTCATTTTATGTTGGTCGTTTACATTACAATATAACCTGTCATATCTGATACATTTTCTTGCTAGATTTAGAAATCAAACACAAATATTTCATAAATTTAGCCAGATATTCGTGTACTACTCGGTGCTAGCTAAGAATTTCAATGATAGTATTAATATTGTCAACTTGATGCGTATCTATGAACAGCATATTTCGGTGAAAATTTAGGCGAATGGTCATATATTATATTGAACTATTCCGCAGTTACTGTGATTATGTAGGTAAATAACATATAATCTGAAATACTTATTAAAAGAATAGGTAAATGATATACCCATGACTTAAAATTTTAAATAAAGATTAACACACGACAGAAACTGGATTGTCTAACGGAAAAATATTCAAAGCGCAGTGGTAGTTTTGTTACCAGGTTTCGTTCACAAGTCTCTCGATCTCACAGAAGCTTATATAAAAAAACAAGAATTTTTCAAGCCAATTTGGGTCAAATTTAGAGGTGTGGACTATACACTATAGCGACTATCTTTGGGGATGTACGGTAACACAACAGATTCTTTTCTTCCTGATAATGTTCAAATATGTTATATAAATCACTGACTGATTGAAAACTAGACATGTGTATAATAGGCTACTACATGAACTCTTACATCTTCTGGTCGATGTTATGCATATGTTTTGAGTAGGTCTCTTTCCTCTGGTCGGCAGTAGCTGACACCCAGCCTATCCACTGTACAGTAGGATCAACATAGCTGTCACAAGAAAACACACACACACTGAACAGATCTAAGATCTCAAACAACATTTAATCCCTCAATGACTGAATATATTTGCAAAATTGTCCATAAATTTGACATTTTTCTCAAAATCATGAAATAGATTGTTGAAATAAATGAAGTCATGTCTATGCTCACTCCAGACTCTAGTGGTCCAGTTCACCCCATACTTTACCAATGGTGTATCTGACAATGCTATGCTATTATAAATTAAATCTCCATACACCCTGTGATGAGGTTTTAGCGATATTACTGCATCTAGCGGGTAGGCAAGCTGCCAGGCTTCTGAAAGTAACTTCAACGCATATACTGGTAGCGTATTTCAGAGAGCACTTTTCCGGGAATAATTATGGGATTATTGCCATTGCTAAAGTGTGGGGCGGCTTGGGCCGTTACAGTCTGGAATGAGCCAGGTGGCCTGGTCCGTTACAACTTACAAGCAGCAACGGGTTAATATTAAAACAAGAGCTCCGTGGAATTAATCATCCTCCTAGTTGCTAAACATCAGGAGCCGTAAGGGTACTTAAGTACAAAACAAGAGCCATCAGAGACGACATATTCCCCACCCGTCACCCCCAAAACCAGATCCAAGGGTACTTAAGTACAAAACAAGAGCCATCAGAGACGACATATTCCCCACCCGTCACCCCCAAAACCAGATCCAAGGGTACTTAAGTACAAAACAAGAGCCATCAGAGACGACATATCCCCCACCCGTCACCCCCAAAACCAGATCCAAACATTTCAGATAAATTACATCAAGAGTGGACACACATGAAACGTTAATTGTAAAGGACAATATTTTAGAAAAACTAATCAATGAAAAGTGAAATCCTGACACTGCATCTCGCCTTAAAGAAAGATAGATTTGTAAGTGCCGGTTCAATTCTGTTCAATTACTATGCCCAGACAAGCGAATTTTGGTGAATTTTAAGTTTTCCAAGGGAGATAATTCAGGAAAAGACAGATGAATTTGTTCAAAATGGAATCATAGCACTGCCTCTTCAAGTAATATATTCAGTGACAAAGGAATTGAGAGCATAGGTTTAAAATTCTTCACGATTTGGTACAAGCAAGACAATTTTGATGAATTTTAAGTATTTGAGGCGAGATAACGACCACAGACACCCCTAGGGTTGGTCTGTCATTTTATTAACCACATAAACAAACTTATCGTTCAATCACTACTTGTTAAATAAATCTACTTACATTTAGCGCCAGAAAAAGATTTCTAATCTCGCATTTAAAGGTCCCGGAAAATGCATATTCGAAAATGTATATATACCCCTAAAGATATTGGGGCCAATACACTGTACTATAAGTTGATGTATACACCTGTGCAAAAGTTAAGCACCACCCTATTTTTACGCACATGCGAGGGTATATTCATGTGCTATGAAGAAAGCAATAGCATAAACATTTATGTACCCATCCATCTTAGTGCAAGAGGTAATAATGCAACTAGAGGAATGCTGATTATGATGGTGGGGAAACACTGTATGTTTTTGTTTGAACTTGAAAACGAGGCCTGAATATGGTTACGTTGACACAACTGACAACTATTGCCCTACAGTTGACACACGTGGCTAGATTGTCATTAATGGTGTCTGAAAACGAAGTTTAACATCTGTGCACGAGTTTGAGACTGTCATTATTAATACCGGGTATATCCACCTTGTGCCTGGATGACGGCCTGGACACGACGTCTCATGCTGGTCACCAACCGACAGATACGCCATTGTGGTATTCGTTGCCATTCAAGATGGAGTGCGTCTGTTAATTCCTGTAGGTTCTGCACAGGAGGATCCCTCCTTCTCACCATGTTTCCCAGAATGTCCCAGATATGCTCAATAGGGTTCATGTCAGGGCTCCTTGCTGGCCATGGTAGGGTTTCGATGGCATTCTGGCGGAGGTATTCATGCACAGCTCTAGCACGATGTGGTCGGGCGTTGTCATCCATGAATATAGGGTGGGTTCCAGGTGCATGATTTACAAAATGAGGGACCACAACTCTATCCAGTATGGAATCTTGATATCTTTGTCCATTTAGTGTTCCAGGTACAGTCAACAGATCCAGCTTACAATCAAATGAGATGCACCCCCATATCATAACGGAACCTCCACCAAATGGAACTTCTTCCATGATGTTACGTTGGTCGTACGCCGTGCGTCTGGACCTCCATACACGAGTTCGACCATCTGTGGCATGAAGCAGGAACCGACTTTCATCGGACCAGTGTACCCGTCTCCAGGATCTCATGTTCCAGTATCTTCTTTCGTTGCACCACCTCAGACGCTCCTCTTTGTGGTGTGCAGTGAGGAGAGGACGTCTGACAGGTCTCCTAGCTTTCATGCCAGCAGCATACAGTCTCCTTTTGACGGTAGACATTGACACTCTATTGCGCGTTTCCCATTGCTGGCTGAGCACTCTGCTGTTGGTGAATTGAGATCTCCTAACAAGGCGTACTAGGGCTCGATCATCACGGGCAGTAGTCTTCTTCGGTCTTCCAGATCTAGGCCTGTCCTTCACCTCGTTAGTTTGCCCATGTTTTGCAATCAAACGACTGATTACAGTATGGTTAATGTTCAGCTGTCTGCCAATCTCTCTGCATGACATACCAGTGGTATGCATGCCTATGATTTGCCATTTCACACGATCACTTAACCTTCGTCTTGCCATAGCGGTTCACAATCAAGAGCTAATTCTCTCTGTACAAATAAACCACGGTCATGAACACAAAATTCCTAATCTTGTCGCCTAAATCTGTATGTAATGTTCTACACCTCAAACTGGACTTTTACATAACTGAACACGTGTGCTGTTTCCCGCCACGCACGGGCATCAAGCGGCGTGAAGTCATGCATACATGTGCATTTCGTACTTGGAATTATGTCAGCTAACGCGGGGACAAAAAGTATGGCAGCCTAGTTGTACCATCATGTTTCTACGTTCTATTGTTTTTGCTGGTGCTTAACTTTTGCACAGGTGTATAGATACATCATTTCAAGAATCTCGACTAGTAAATAGACAAAATTACGTCTCAAAGTCGGGCATTTTGACTCGCTTGGAAAAACAAAATGTAACTGAGCGCAACGCCTTATGACGTCATCGGATGAAGGCGAGAAGATGACTGTCGTATGCAACTCTGCCTAGAAAACACAGGGATTGCGCATTCAAGTGTATGTACAGTACCTTAGAAAGCAATAGCGCTATCGCAATAAATTTTGTACATGTCAATCTAGGAGAAATGGTGTAGTATGATATTCTCAATATATTTAAAATGGTATCAATATTTGATATAAAAACGTCTACAGAATCATGAGTCTCATATTATAACGCAATTCAGATATAAAAATAATAATATCGTATATCTGGAGAAATAAAACCTCGAACTAAAGTACATGTAGCCTTGTTGGCCTCTATGTATCTCCAAATATAGGGTCAGATTCTCACTGGAAGATGTATGCTAAACCTTGACAATGAATATCATTGATAATATATGTCCCTATCTACAAGAGCCTTTGAGTCGAACATCTAGATTGGCCACAAATACTCATCGAACTCGTTCATATATCTGCAATCATATCACAGGCACATGAGAATGTGGCGTTGGTAGTGGTGCTGGGATCTGGGTGGGGTAAATGGGGTGGGGTGGGTGGGGTGTACTATTCTGGCAATTACCGTTCCTTATGGACTAGGACATTGGAGGATTTTCTGGCAAAAGACTGAATTTATCAGGCAGATCCTTCTGATCAGATGTAACGGTTACACCAAATTAGTAGCTTATAGATCATATCATACATGTTACTCTAACTTTTCTGATGATTTACTAAATATAGTGAGCGCTGCGCTCAGCGGCGCCGGAAGCACAGGGGAAACTTCCAGGCTGTCATATAGGCAGGAACAGCTGGTGGGTGGGTGGGGTGGAGATGTGGGAGGGGTGGGGTGCGACTGTGCACTATGCATGATTCTAAACAAAATTTAAACAACTTTTAATTATGCAATGTTTTTAATTTGCTACCATTGGTATAAATGGGATACCAAAATCTTCATATCTAGCCCCCACCACCCCCGCCCCACCCCTCTCATGACGTGCCGTGGCCAAATACAAGTTCGACAAATTTCAATAAGCATATTTACTCAAGGGTTTGACGAGTAATCAAGCACACACTTGACATGCTTAATGCAAAATATTAAGTAGCAATACTACTACTACTACTACTACTACTGGCAAGTCTGGAATATACACTATCAGTTACAGTCAATTCGTGTGGTTGTGAGTCGGGTAGTTGAAAGAGGATTTTGTCCTCTGAATGGTGGGCCAATGGGTAGGCTACTCGGCTCCCAAACGGGTGGATGAGTGGGAGGGTGAATTGGTGGGAGAGTCCTGAAGAGGTCTCATGATTTTGGTCTCAAAAGTTTAAGTACAAAGGCGGAATTCTCAAAATATTAGCCTATAATTACGCCAATGACAAATACAAGCTCCAAGATTGAAGTGTTATTCTAAAGAATAATCGTGTGTCAACAGCGCCTCAAAGCGCTCAAAATTCTACTTATTAACACTTTTTTTCAAGAAAATAATAATTTTTACAATAAAATTTATAAAAATAACATTCTGTTGTCGTGCAAATAGACATTATCCAAGACCACTACATGTGCTGTTTTTCTGTCCGGCTTGACCATGAATACGGTCATGAAAATCCATTTTTTTCCTACGCCTATTGTCTATTTGCCAGTTGAGAGAAGACTATTTTTGATAATTCACCACTGAAGTAACTGGCTTGTTTAGTCATTCCAGTCGTAAATTTTCAAAAATAATATTCCTTGGATGAAAAAATGGACATTCCTCAAGACCACTACATAGTCCGTTTTTGGCGGCCTTGACCATTAAAGAGTTACGTTAAGACCAGAGGGGTTAATCACAGGTAAATCACAGGTAACACAGTGCCATTAACAGTAACGAGAACAATCACAGGTAACACAGTGCCATTAACAGTAACGAGAACAATCACAGGTAACACAGTGCCATTAACAGTAACGAGAACAATCACAGGTAACACAGTGCCATTAACAGTAACGAGAACAATCACAGGTAACACAGTGCCATTAACAGTAACGAGAACAATCACAGGTAACACAGTGCCATTAACAGTAACGAGAACAATCACAGGTAACACAGTGCCATTAACAGTAACGAGAACAATCACAGGTAACACAGTGCCATTAACAGTAACGAGAACAATCACAGGTAACACAGTGCCATTAACAGTAACGAGAACAATCACAGGTAACACAGCGCCATTAACAGTAACGAGAACAATCACAGGTAACACAGCGCCATTAACAGTAACGAGAACAATCACAGGTAACACAGCGCCATTAACAGTAACGAGAACAATCACAGGTAACACAGCGCCATAAACAGTAACGAGAACAATCACAGGTAACACAGCGCCATTAACAGTAACGAGAACAATCACAGGTAACACAGCGCCATTAACAGTAACGAGAACAATCACAGGTAACACAGCGCCATTAACAGTAACGAGAACAATCACAGGTAACACAGCGCCATTAACAGTAACGAGAACAATCACAGGTAACACAGCGCCATTAACAGTAACGAGAACAATCACAGGTAACACAGTGCCATTAACAGTAACGAGAACAATCACAGGTAACACAGTGCCATTAACAGTAACGAGAACAATCACAGGTAACACAGTGCCATTAACAGTAACGAGAACAATCACAGGTAACACAGCGCTATTAACAGTAACGAGAACAATCACAGGTAACACAGTGCCATTAACAGTAACGAGAACAATCACAGGTAACACAGTGCCATTAACAGTAACGAGAACAATCACAGGTAACACAGTGCCATTAACAGTAACGAGAACAATCACAGGTAACACAGCACCATTAACAGTAACGAGAACAATCACAGATTGCAGACCATCGACAGAATGTTTTGTCTGATAGTAACCTTTCTTGTGCTAAACTCTGAGCCAAATATGGGATCAGACGTAATTAGTCACAACTCGCAAATGTATAGTATATGCCTGTTTGTCAGTCTGTTTGTCGGGCGGTCAGCCTGTCGTTCTCAATTTTTTTACATCTTTAACAAAGCCGCCCATTAGTCGCAACAATATATTGTGTCACTTAATTGGATCGAGATCTGGGCATGTAAGCAATCTCCCACGAACGCAGGCAGAGATAGACAGAACCGAATGCATATATCCTCTTCTATATAGCCCATTCTGGCCGAGGGTAATATAATAATACAGGTAACTAATGCATTCGTTCATATTCAATACCTTAGCTCCCCACCGATCCCTAGAAAAACTGTATTGCACATGGGCCTGCCTATATGTTTCTGTGTGCGTGCGTATGTACAGTACAGCTCAGAGTTAACTTAACATAAAATGCGTCTGCAACGCGTGCAGGACACGTACATAGCGGGTCTATTTTAAAATAATGGATGCATCGCTTTCCCGTTGTGAACGGTAAAACAACGCAGTGTGAAAGTAAAACAAATGGGTTGGAAACAGTTTGACAACGCATCAGAACTTATTACACAACGCATTTATGATATTGGCTAGACAAGTCGTTTGAAATCTGATAACGTGAAACGCGTTCATAATTACGCCGCGCTGGTATAACGACATTATGTGAGTCGACCAAGAAGAGCAACCGTAAAATTTTGATCATGTGTCTTGTCATTCATAACGAATTGATGACATGATTTATTTTAACCAGTCTCTGAGCTACTCACGATCAACAATGGCGGAACGCAAAATGTACACGTATTCGCGGTGCCGCTTTTAAAAGCAATAAAGCAATATCTTAACGCCCACTTTGACTTTCAAATTAATAAAACAAGCAATGTCTGGTTCATGAAATATAGTGAAATTAGCTCCCTGACTATTTATAATGTTAACTTTCACGAGTTTATTAAGGCACTATTTATCATCTACAAGTAGCTATGTTATTGCTACGTAGAGGGGGGTTGGCGATTGCTCATTTCCTTGGCCTGGTTCCCGAGTGAGGCAACAACAATGTGTTATACTCAGCTACACTACATTGCATAGTGAATCCGAAAGCTACCGAATGTCACGAAAAGAAAATCATTATTAATTAATTATCACTACGGGCATTTTATTTCCAATAAAAGCCAATGAGAGATCGGTACATGTTACAGCTTTAGGGGCGCATAGTATTTCATAACTAGCCCTGAACTAGTCTTTTTTCGTGTAGAGCACCGATGGGGATATTGCGGTAGCGGACACGAATCTGCTAATTTGTGCGTCATATTATCAATAAAAACCACACCATCTGCATGTTTTAATAAAAAGCGTCTACATTAGTCGAGCATTGGTACACATAAGCTATATTTTGACATCTTTAATCCATAATTTTGCGTTTATTCGCTGTCTGTTCATCGCGAACACAGGTGATGCGTAGAAGTGATAATGAAGTTGCTTACGGACAATTTTCACTACGATTAACCTATGTTAAATCTTGCCAGTCGGCATGTTTCGCTGCGCTGGATGTTTATAAATTAAAGTTAAATGTGAAACGAACCAATGCTTATGATTCTTGCACTAGATGCAAAACATTCAGGGGTGCAAAACGTTCAGGGGCGCATCGTTACATTAATTCTCAACCGGGAATCATGATTTTGTTTCGTAATACTTATAATTTTGATTTTTAATATTATGTCCCGCTGTCTTTTTTAGGAAAACTTTTTCATATTTAATTTTGCCCCTTCTAGGAAATGTAATGTACCGCTAAGTTTGATTGGATCCCGGGTAGTTGGAGCCGTGGAGTTGGTATGTTCGCCGAGTATTACGCAATGCACATATGAATCTTTTAAACGCATTTAAAATTTGGCGTCTGTCCCGTTTTGCTTTTAACAACGCGTTTGGCACTATCTCTGGGGGACATCAAACAAGTTCAAACTTGCTTATTTATGCATTTAATGCTCGTTCTCAACGCATATATTTATTACTTTAAATGCATCAAAAAAATTAACTAGATGCGTTGTGAATGCATTGTGTTTTTAAAACTGATGCATTGGAAACGGGCCTTCAACGCATCATGCACGCGTTTCAGACCCGTTCGTATGTTAAGTTGAACCAGTGGCGTAGAGAATGGGGTTTTGGGCATTACCGGACCACCCTCCCAACCCACCCACAACAATGGGCAATGACCAGAACCAGTGGTGTAACGAAGGGGGTTTTGGGCATTGGACCGCCCTCCCAACCCATCCACATCCATGAGCCATGATCATGAAAAAATAATTGTGAAGCTATTGAATCATAAATACAAAACATAACTTTTACCCGAGTGTTTAAAAAAGAATTAAACAATTCTCATGACTCGCGATGAGCAGGACCTACATAAATGTATATCTACGCTGTGCCACTATTACTTACACATAAAATTATTTTGTTTGCAAATTGGGCACACGATGTCTTCAATGGCTATCATTTCCTTTTTTAAATATGTGGCATCTACACATGTTTTATTCATCTTTTTTTGGATGCCTATATAGAAACAATTAATAGCTATCATATCTGCCAGATGCAGTGATGAAGAGAGCGGTGGTCTATAGGTGGCCAGGCAGGATGTCACTTTCCCGTAGCATGTGGGCTGTCGAGGGGCCATAGCCAAATCTGATCTCTTTTTCAAAATCCAACTTAATCCTATTTTTAATAATGAACGTAATCTTTCGTACATTATGCCGTCAATTAGATAGACCATAGGCTATAGCATACATGAGATTACATGTGCGGATTAGGATCCAAACAAAATTGCGATGAATCATTAAGTCCACTTAAGATGAAGATATCTAAATTTTAAAGCAAAGTAGGACCTAAAGATGCTCTTGTGTCATTCAGAATACAGGCTTCTCAGAGCAAATAATTTTACATTTTTTCCGTGTTCCAACCTTTCATATGGGAGGATAAACCATCTCTGATAGGTTGTGAATATAAAACGTACAGTTACAATGTAATTTGCATCTCTTAAGGACGAGCTTTTAAGCGGCCTACAGAAATTTCTAAATGACACATTTCTGGTAGGCAAATATTCCATGAATTCTTATCCTACCTTCAGTCAAATAGCTTATCATCCAGCAATGCAACGTTTAGATAAAATATATAATTGTTCAGAGAAAACAATGTTTCAATCCTCGCTTAAAATGTAGTCTCTAGATTTCAAATGGAAACACCCCTCCCCCGACTGGCGGCCGGGGCGGACTTATTCATACCACCATCCCCATCTGAGCATCCCCGCCCACCGCCCAAGCAATCCACCCCACCCCCACCCACTCGATAAGCCCTATGTGTTAGTTCTATTATTCTTGTTTCCGAAAATATTATTTTCAGGCATTCACGCTGAACCACTGCCGGATTTCTAAGTAGGAACCCTCGAGGCGTAACTTGAATTCTGACACGACTTTCTTAGTGTAAGCGTTATCTGATGACTTGTATATTATATATTGATATATCAGATAGCCACAGACACCAAATTTAATAAATATCAAAATTATATTGAACTTACGCAGTTATGGATTAAACTAAAAACACGCGATTTCTACGTCAAATGTAAACAAAGGCACTCGCTCTATGACGCGCCTTCATCCAATGACGTCATAAGGCTACAGGTGGGTTTTGCAAATTTGATAACGTCATTTAATCTTAATTTTGCTATTTTCGGAAAACTTAGCTAGTTTTCACGAAATAACTTTTGTATGTGATTTCTATCATAGGTTTCCAAGGCAATTTCACTAAGTAGGTGTGTGGCATTTTAGGGGACCTTTAATGAGTTCTAATGCAAGAACCACAACACTCTACTCTAGTCCAGGTTTCTGGGTGGAGTAGATTCCCTTAATGTCAATCAAACAGAGACTTCTGGAATCGTAGCTAAACTGTAGGAGTTGTGTTGACATCTTGAAATGATTGTCAGAGATGGCATACATACATTCTATACAGACGCATGGATGTACAGGCATATGGATAGCACATGCACATCAAGTAATAATGAGACCCATTACCACGTTTCAAAAGAACCACAGCTAAATTGTAGTTGCTGACAAGAAATGATTGGTACTGCAGTTTACATTATGTATCAGCTTAAAGGTATTTAAAGGGGGATAACTCTGTAATGAATAATTTTCTGGCCGCGAAAAAAGTACATGCACATCTTCAGATGGTAATGACTAGATTTACCACATTTCAAAAGAATTGTAACTAAACTGTAAGAGTTGCGTTGACAAGAAATGATTGGCAATGCAGTTTATGTATCAGCTTTAAGATATTTAAATGGTGATATCTCTGCAATGAATAATTTTTTGGCGGCGAAAAAAGCACATGCACATCTGCACATGATACTGATGTGGACGAAATTTTAAGTTAATCCACTGAGCCCTCTAGGAGTTGTGTTGACAAGAAATTATTGTCAGAGATGGACAGACCGACATACATAGATTTTGGACAGACGGATGGATGTACAGGTATACGGATAGCACATGCACATCTTCATGTGGTAATGATAATACTTACCAGGTTTCAAAAGAATCTGAGCTAAACTGTAGGAGGAGTTGTGTTGACAAGAAATGATTAGCAATGCAGTTTATGTATCAGCTTTAACCCGTACCCAGTGTTGCCCATAACATCTGAGTTTTGGGGGTCCCAAGGACCCCACACCCTCAGATTTGGGGGTCCCACTGTAAAATCTGGGGGTCCCATGGGGTCCTCATCTGAAATATGGGGGTCCCATGTTTTTTTCTTAAAATAAACACAACACATTGATCTAATTATAAAGCACGTTATTAAACATGTTGAAAGCACTAGGTATGACATTGTGTAAATAATGTTAATGTGTATATAGAGAATATTAACTATGCATAGTTTATTAACCTTTAGCACTTAACACTTTTGGCCACTATTGTAGATTACCAAAACACCTATTTTTGAAAGTTTAACACTGGAATAACTGGCTCTAAACAGTGCCAGTCATTCCAGTGGTAAATTTTCAAACATGTATTGTGATCTACAATGGTGACTAAAATTTATCTATTGAAATGGCCAACTAATAACATTTGAACTGCATGTCAATAAACTATAACTTAAAACACTGTACTTGTTTGTTGTCTGATAAACCAACCAACCTACATTGACAACCTTGTATGATTAACATTTCCAAAGACCACTACATTAGTAATTAGCTAAGACCACTGCATTAGTTTTTCTATAAAACCCTAACTTGACTTTGGACGGATTGAAAAATTACTAGTATCTGGGGCGAGTTTGCTCAAGGACGACTTGACCTACTTCGATATAATGCGCGCATATTTTTTACAATGTAACTGGAATGACTAAATATAGTGGAATACATAGGCTAAGATCAGACAAAACAATAATTTATTTAAAAATAATCTGTATAAATCAGATTAAAATGCGTAATTAGTGAAAATATATCAGCCAATAACCGGATATGTCTAATTCATAGGGAGTAACTATGTAGCGCGATTGCTGACTGGCTGAAGCATAGATAACGCATTAGCGTGTATCCAATAAGGACGCTTGGATCGGGGAGATTTGAGCTATATGCTGTTTGGAAAAAATCAATGTTTTAACGTATGCCTACCTGTAGATCGACGATATCGTTGAACATCGCTGCTGGGATGAGCCTTTTAGTTGAGAAATTTGGAATACCTAACAATCGAGTATTGTTAAACATTATAAACACTAATCCATCAGTCAATCAATCAGCCGCTATTGTTAAATAAAAGACGGCTTATAGCGTGTATTGATACCGTTATTCAAACATCAATACAAAGACACCGCCGCTAATCCGTCAAATGACCATTCAAATGTAAAAGATATCACAATATCTTCCATATATTCCTTCATCAATTTAGATATTTTGATAAGTAAATAGAAAAAATATTTTGCCTGGAAGTCGTTGCTGCTTTAGGCAAGTAGGCATGCACAAAATAATTTCAAAATATTCAGCATATCAGTGATAACAACTTTGTGATCTGTCCAATGTTCTGAGCTGTGAATGGTTAAGACGCCCAAACACGTTTGTATACATTGATCATTTGTATTGGATTTCTCAAGTGTGAGTTCCTCGAGAGGGAGATTCTGTTGTTATCCAATCAAATACGGACGTCACGCTGACGTTTAGCGCAACTGACAGAAACATGGCAGGTATTTTAGCAATTTGTAGGCCAACCAAGGCGACTAACATCGGGCTTGTAAACTCATTATTTATAAAAATTAGATCAAATGGAATACTAAAGATCATTTGGGGATTGTGTTTACAATTAAATGTGGTGGTTGAATCTGGTTTATGGGCATTAACAACTTTGAGTTGTGCAAGAAAACATACAACAAATCATAGTCTTAAACAACGCAGTAAGTTCGTTTTTATTGAACACACAATACATTAGGTATATTTTTTAAAGTAAAAACTCGGGGATGCAGAGGGTTAATTTTTATGCGTCCTGCCATTTTTATGCGTATATACGCACAAAAGGACGCATAAGGGCAACTCTGCCCTTACTACTCTGATGTCAATATTCTATCTTTTACTGTGTCAATGGCCAAGAAACTGGTGTGCATTTGTCAACAATTTTGCTGGAAGATGTTGCTGTCTACGACAGCACAATCTCCCACCAATTTTTTTGAAACACCAGTTCATCTTTTAATTCAATTTGAAAATTATAAAATTTTGACACCAGAGTGGTAAGGGTTAAGATATTTAAAGGGTGATAACTCTGCAATGAATAATTTATTGTCCGCGAAAAAATCACATGCACATCTGCACGTGATACTGATAATGTGGAGGAAATTGTAAGTTAATTGCCACTGAGACCTCTAGGAGTTGCGTTGCGTTGACAAGAAATGATTGTCAGAGATGGCTGGACCGACATGACAAACATACATACATTTTGGACAGGCGGATGGATGTACAGATATATGGATAGCACATGCACACCTTCACGTGGTAATGACAACACTTACCCAGTTTCAAAATAATCGGAGCTAAACTGTAGGAGTTGCATTGACAAGAAATGATTGGCAATGCAGTTTATGTATCGGCTTTAAGATATTTAAAGGGGGATAACTCTGTAATGAATAATCTTTTGGCCACGAATAATGTGGACAGAATTTTAAGTTAATCCATTGAGACCTCTAGGAAGAGTTGCGTTGACAAGACATGGGACAGACATGCTGATCGCTATATCACCACACCCCCCCCCCCACCCCACCCCCAACACCACCCCACCCCACCCACACCCCTGTCTTCCAGACCAGGGGGATAAAAATGCCTAAAACTGGGATAGGTGCCAAAAATGCATGTCTGCATTCCCCTACATTAGATGAATATTTAGACGCCTTTTCATGAATACGTAGTTGGCCAAGCAGCAATGTGCATGTCTACTGTGTAACTTAGGCACTTTTCATGAATACGTAGTTGAGCGAGCAGCAATGTGCATGTCTACTGTGTAACTTAGGCACTTTTCATGAATACGTAGTTGAGCAAGCAGCAATGCGCATGTCTACTGTGTAACTTAGGCACTTTTCATGAATACGTAGTTGACCAAGCAGCAATGTGCATGTCTACTGTGTAACTTAGGCACTTTTCATGAATACGTAGTTGAGCGAGCAGCAATGTGCATGTCTACTGTGTAATCTAGGCACTTTTCATGAATACGTAGTTGAGCAAGCAGCAACATGCATGTCTACTGTGTAACTTAGGCACTTTTCATGAATACGTAGTTGAGCAAGCAGCAATGCGCATGTCTACTGTGTAACTTAGGCACTTTTCATGAATACGTAGTTGAGCGAGCAGCAATGTGCATGTCTACTGTGTAACTTAGGCACTTTTCATGAATACGTAGTTGAGCGAGCAGCAATGCGCATGTCTACTGTGTAACTTAGGCACTTTTCATGAATACGTAGTTGAGCGAGCAGCAATGCGCATGTCTACTGTGTAACTTAGGCACTTTTCATGAATACGTAGTTGAGCAAGCAGTAATGTGCATGTCTACTGTGTAACTTAGGCACTTTTCATGAATACGTAGTTGAGCAAGCAGCAATGCGCATGTCTACTGTGTAACTTAGGCACTTTTCATGAATACGTAGTTGAGCAAGCAGTAACGTGCATGTCTACTGTGTAACTTAGGCACTTTTCATGAATACGTAGTTGAGCGAGCAGCAATGTGCATGTCTACTGTGTAACTTAGGCACTTTTCATGAATACGTAGTTGAGCGAGCAGTAACGTGCATGTCTACTGTGTAACTTAGGCACTTTTCATGAATACGTAGTTGAGCGAGCAGTAACGTGCATGTCTACTGTGTAACTTAGGCACTTTTCATGAATACGTAGTTGAGCGAGCAGCAATGCGCATGTCTACTGTGTAACTTAGGCACTTTTCATGAATACGTAGTTGGCCAAGCAGCAATGTGCATGTCTACTGTGTAACTTAGGCACTTTTCATGAATACGTAGTTGAGCAAGCAGTAACGTGTATGTCTACTGTGTAACTTAGGCACTTTTCATGAATACGTAGTTGAGCAAGCAGTAACGTGTATGTCTACTGTGTAACTTAGGCACTTTTCATGAATACGTAGTTGAGCAAGCAGTAATGTGCATGTCTACTGTGTAACTTAGGCACTTTTCATGAATACGTAGTTGAGCAAGCAGCAATGTGCATGTCTACTGTGTAACTTAGGCACTTTTCATGAATACGTAGTTGAGCGAGCAGTAATGTGCATGTCTACTGTGTAACTTAGGCACTTTTCATGAATACGTAGTTGAGCAAGCAGCAATGTGCATGTCTACTGTGTAACTTAGGCACTTTTCATGAATACGTAGTTGAGCGAGCAGCAATGTGCATGTCTACTGTGTAACTTAGGCACTTTTCATGAATACGTAGTTGAGCAAGCAGTAACGTGCATGTCTACTGTGTAACTTAGGCACTTTTCATGAATACGTAGTTGAGCGAGCAGCAATGTGCATGTCTACTGTGTAACTTAGGCACTTTTCATGAATACGTAGTTGAGCGAGCAGTAACGTGCATGTCTACTGTGTAACTTAGGCACTTTTCATGAATACGTAGTTGAGCGAGCAGCAATGCGCATGTCTACTGTGTAACTTAGGCACTTTTCATGAATACGTAGTTGAGCGAGCAGCAATGTGCATGTCTACTGTGTAACTTAGGCACTTTTCATGAATACGTAGTTGAGCAAGCAGCAATGTGCATGTCTACTGTGTAACTTAGGCACTTTTCATGAATACGTAGTTGAGCAAGCAGTAACGTGTATGTCTACTGTGTAACTTAGGCACTTTTCATGAATACGTAGTTGAGCAAGCAGTAACGTGTATGTCTACTGTGTAACTTAGGCACTTTTCATGAATACGTAGTTGAGCAAGCAGTAATGTGCATGTCTACTGTGTAACTTAGGCACTTTTCATGAATACGTAGTTGAGCAAGCAGCAATGTGCATGTCTACTGTGTAACTTAGGCACTTTTCATGAATACGTAGTTGAGCGAGCAGCAATGTGCATGTCTACTGTGTAACTTAGGCACTTTTCATGAATACGTAGTTGAGCAAGCAGCAATGTGCATGTCTACTGTGTAACTTAGGCACTTTTCATGAATACGTAGTTGAGCAAGCAGTAATGTGCATGTCTACTGTGTAACTTAGGCACTTTTCATGAATACGTAGTTGAGCAAGCAGTAATGTGCATGTCTACTGTGTAACTTAGGCACTTTTCATGAATACGTAGTTGAGCAAGCAGTAACGTGCATGTCTACTGTGTAACTTAGGCACTTTTCATGAATACGTAGTTGAGCAAGCAGTAACGCGCATGTCTACTGTGTAACTTAGGCACTTTTCATGAATACGTAGTTGAGCGAGCAGCAATGTGCATGTCTACTGTGTAACTTAGGCACTTTTCATGAATACGTAGTTGAGCAAGCAGCAATGCGCATGTCTACTGTGTAACTTAGGCACTTTTCATGAATACGTAGTTGAGCGAGCAGCAATGCGCATGTCTACTGTGTAACTTAGGCACTTTTCATGAATACGTAGTTGAGCGAGCAGCAATGCGCATGTCTACTGTGTAACTTAGGCATGAATACGTAGTTGAGCAAGCAGTAACGTGCATGTCTACTGTGTAACTTAGGCACTTTTCATGAATACGTAGTTGAGCAAGCAGTAATGTGCATGTCTACTGTGTAACTTAGGCACTTTTCATGAATACGTAGTTGAGCAAGCAGCAATGCGCATGTCTACTGTGTAACTTAGGCACCTTTCATGAATACGTAGTTGAGCAAGCAGTAACGTGCATGTCTACTGTGTAACTTAGGCACTTTTCATGAATACGTAGTTGAGCAAGCAGTAATGTGCATGTCTACTTTGTAACTTAGGCACTTTTTGTGAATACGTAGTTGAGCGAGCAGTAATGTGCATGTCTACTGTGTAACTTAGGCACTTTTCGTGAATACGTAGTTGAGCAAGCAGTAACGTGCATGTCTACTGTATAACTTAGGCACTTTTCGTGAATACGTAGTTGAGCAAGCAGTAACGTGCATGTCTACTGTGTAACTTAGGCACTTTTCATGAATACGTAGTTGAGCAAGCAGCAATGCGCATGTCTACTGTGTAACTTAGGCACTTTTCATGAATACGTAGTTGAGCGAGCAGCAATGTGCATGTCTACTGTGTAACTTAGGCACTTTTCATGAATACGTAGTTGAGCAAGCAGTAATGTGCATGTCTACTGTGTAACTTAGGCACTTTTCATGAATACGTAGTTGAGCAAGCAGCAATGTGCATGTCTACTGTGTAACTTAGGCACTTTTCATGAATACGTAGTTGAGCAAGCAGTAACGTGCATGTCTACTGTGTAACTTAGGCACTTTTCATGAATACGTAGTTGAGCAAGCAGCAATGTGCATGTCTACTGTGTAACTTAGGCACTTTTCATGAATACGTAGTTGAGCAAGCAGTAACGTGTATGTCTACTGTGTAACTTAGGCACTTTTCATGAATACGTAGTTGAGCAAGCAGCAATGTGCATGTCTACTTTGTAACTTAGGCACTTTTCATGAATACGTAGTTGAGCGAGCAGTAATGTGCATGTCTACTGTGTAACTTAGGCACTTTTCATGAATACGTAGTTGAGCAAGCAGCAATGTGCATGTCTACTGTGTAACTTAGGCACTTTTCATGAATACGTAGTTGAGCAAGCAGCAATGTGCATGTCTACTGTGTAACTTAGGCACTTTTCATGAATACGTAGTTGAGCGAGCAGTAATGTGCATGTCTACTGTGTAACTTAGGCACTTCTCATGAATACGTAGTTGAGCGAGCAGTAACGTGCATGTCTACTGTGTAACTTAGGCACTTTTCATGAATACGTAGTTGAGCAAGCAGCAATGCGCATGTCTACTGTGTAACTTAGGCACTTTTCATGAATACGTAGTTGAGCGAGCAGCAATGCGTATATCTACTGTGTAACTTAGGCACTTTTCATGAATACGTAGTTGAGCGAGCAGCAATGCGCATGTCTACTGTGTAACTTAGGCACTTTTCATGAATACGTAGTTGAGCAAGCAGCAATGCGCATGTCTACTGTGTAACTTAGGCACTTTTCATGAATACGTAGTTGAGCGAGCAGCAATGCGTATATCTACTGTGTAACTTAGGCACTTTTCATGAATACGTAGTTGAGCAAGCAGCAATGCGCATGTCTACTGTGTAACTTAGGCACTTTTCATGAATACGTAGTTGAGCGAGCAGCAATGCGCATGTCTACTGTGTAACTTAGGCACTTTTCATGAATACGTAGTTGAGCGAGCAGCAATGCGCATGTCTACTGTGTAACTTAGGCACTTTTCATGAATACGTAGTTGAGCGAGCAGCAATGCGTATATCTACTGTGTAACTTAGGCACTTTTCATGAATACGTAGTTGAGCGAGCAGTAACGTGCATGTCCACTGTGTAACTTAAATCAACTCCATTTGGTAGAATCTTTAACCCTTTAGTGGATAATCTTTATCAAGAACATCAAAATATTTGTTTAATAAATATCCACTGCAGACCAAGAGAAGATTATTCACTGAGCTAGTTATTTAAGCTACAAATGGACATTCCTCAAGACCACTACGGAGGCCGGTTTTGGCTGGCTTCATCATGAAAGCGCTAATCGAGCAAGTAATTTTGGTTGTAAATTTTAAACAATAGGTCCAAGGGGGCCTGTATCGTTTACCTGGAACATTAGCATTTCAGGTAGATAGGCAATGTTATAGAGGTAGAGGCCAAGAGATTGTTGTCAGTTCTGCTCAGAAACACCGGAATTTCAGATTTAAAAGTACAAAATGTGGCCAGGTATATTTTTTATCAATTTCTTGGACATTTTTTTTCAAACCAAAGATAGTCACCAAAATGATTGAACAATACAAACAAAACTCTCATTAGAAGTGTTGAACCCTAACACATCATTCCGCCCACGTGTAATTGAAATCGGGCTATTAATTAAGGAGTAGCGATTTAAAGTATTTCGGGAAAATCTTTTAAAAGTCCAATATATGGCCAATGGAAAAATCGGCATATCGAAATTCTGACCATAATTTCTGGAGCCTACCACAATAGGATCCTTCCAGCTAAATTATGGTTAACCCTTACCACTCTGATGTCAATATTCTATCTTTTACTGTGTCAATATCAAAGAAACTGGTGTACATTTTTCAACAATTTTGCTGGAAGATGTTGCTGTCTACGACAGCACCATCTCCCACCAAATTTGTTGAAAAATCTACACCAGTTCATCTTTTAATTTAATTTGAAAATTAAACATTTTGACACAAGAGTGGTAAGGGTTAGTCTGCTAATCGTTTTAGGAGATACATTTTAAAGCGTTTCCAGAAAATGTTCAGAAAGTTCAAGATGTCCGCCAGAAAAACTGACCAACAAAATTTCTCATTAGGAGTGTCAACACTATCATGACTATAGGATAATTCCAGCCAAGTTTCTTTCAAATATTTCGGAGTAGCGCTTTAAAATATTTAACGAGAATTTTTTTGAAAATCCAAGATAGCCAATGAAAAAGATCGACCACTCAAAATTCTGAATAGAAGATCTGGAGCCTAGCATAATAAGACCCTGGCAGCCAAATTTGTTAAAAATATGCCAAGTGGTTTAGTAGGAGCTAAATGGTGGTGCCAACAAGTCAGCATTAATACAATGTTTGAAGGGAAAATGCTGCGATAAAAATAAAGGAAGAAATCTGAAAGAGCCTGATATACAGTGTATATGTATGCCATATTCCAGCAGTACATGTATTTCCAAAATGGTCTTAGCAAGAAAATATTTTCTTATATCAAGATTGAAATATTTACATTATTTTCCTATTAACCCTTTATTAACCCTTTAACCCTTGAATTCGTTCAAAAGAAATTTCAATTTTCTCATAAGAAATGTCCATTTGCAGACCAAGAGAAGAATATTGTTGAAAAATTTACCACTGGAATGACTGGCTGGGTTATCGAGCCAGTCATGCCAGTGGCAAATTTTCACAAATAGTCTTCTCTTGGTCTGCAAATGGACATTTCTCAAGACCACTGCAGAAGCCGTTTTTGGCTGATATGAGTGTTCAAAGGTTAAGAAGATATTTCTTGTATTCAATTCGAAAAATATTCTTGAAACTAGGAATATTTTCATACATGTATTAAGAACATACTTCTTAATGTGTCTTAACTCATTGCCTAGAAAATTTTATAACACACATTTTTTTAACACTACTTGAATTAGGATTAATTTTCTTCTTTTAAGAAAATTTAAATTAAATAAATCTTTTTTGGCAGTGCTCTAAATGGACATTCAGTATGCATACATGTAATTTGAGTTTCTTGGTCAATCTTGACCATTAATTAACCCTTTAACATTCAAGCTGGCAAAAACCACATTCTGCAGTCGTCTTGAGAAATCTCCACTTGCAGATCAAGAAAAAACTATGTTTGAAGATTTACTACTGGAATGATAAGCTCGAAATCCGAGTCAGTCATTCCAGTAGTAAATTTTCAAAAGTAATCTCTTTGTCTGCAAATGGAAATTTTCTGAGAAAATTTAAATTTCATTGAACAAATTTTAGTGTTAAAGTAACATCAGTGTCCTCTTACCATTGATAAGGTGCTGGCTGGTGCATGTCCACGATTACATACTGTGCATTTGGCAGTAAGAGGCGACAGTGAGCTGTGGGGATATCATCCATCAGACCATTCCTTCTCCGTGATTGAACACCCTATGACACAGTAAAAACAACATCATAGCCCTACCATCTGACTGCTGTGTTTTTACAGACGACATACTACAGCCTGGGTTATATTTCTGGACCTGCTAAGCCACCAACAACTTTCAGTCAAATTGTTTTCAAAATATTCAGCAAGTCAAGTTTTTGCTCATTGAAATTATTGTTATTAACCGTTTAATACTCCAGATTTATAAAGAAAACTGAAATCTTGTTCATTTGACGGTCAAGAGAGTATTTTTGAAAATTACAATCAAAATGCTCTTCTCTTGGCTAGCAAACAGGCATTCCTGAAAATCACTCCAGATGGCAATTTAGGTCGGCTTGATGATCAATGGCTTAACCCTTTAATGGTCATACCGGCCAAAACCGGCCTCTTCTATGATCTTGTGGAATGTCTATTTACAGGCCGAGAATACAATCGTTGAAAATTTACCACTGAAATTACCGGCTCAATAACCAAGCCAGTCGTTCCAGTGATGAATTTTCAAAAATTGTATTCTCTCAACCTGTAAATAGACATTCAATAATAAAATATTTAAATTTTCTTGACCAAATCTGACCATTAAAGGGTTAAAATACTCCCAGTATAATCTACGTAATCAATCGATGATCAAAATCAACATACGCCAAGAAGTTATCGAACAAACCCCCAAAATCATCATGTACACACAGAAATATGCGAGGCAAAAATAGAGAGCACATACCATATTCATATCGAGAGCTGTCCTATCAGTGAACACCACACGGATTCGGCCATTACTGTACGCTGTAAATCGTCCCAATCCAGGAACAGTACACTCCTCAGTCACCTTCATCGGGGCTGACTCAGATGTAATGGCTTTAGCAATGTACTGGAATAAAAGATATGATAAAGATAAGGGATATTGCCTGTCTCTAGATAGCATGTATCTTAGGGGTGCATAATTCTTTTACCTTGAATGACATGAGTTTAATGCATAGTAGTTCTAACATAAGCTCCACCACTTGAATCACATAATATCATGATTTCTATTCTATGAAAGGCATTTAAGTTTAATTTCATCAACCATTTCACCATTACCACGTTGATGTCATCATTCTACAATGTATCTTTTACTGTGTCCTTAGCACAGAAACTGGTGTACATTTTAAAACAATTTTGGTGAACAATGATAGTGACTATGACGGCAACAACTTCCAACAAACTTGTTGAAAAATGAACACCAATTCATCTTTCAATTTAATTTGAACATTAGAAATTTTGACATCAGATTGGTAAGGATTAAATGATTAAGTTCCGGGGGGTTTTCACGCACATTAATAGGCCATGAACTTCAGTGTTGTCAATGGAGACCCAGCATTTGTGACCTGAGCCATTTCCACAACTGCTGTAGCACCTTATTTACAGTTCACGCTTGAGAACAGCATATCACTGTTGATACTTCATATGGACCAGAGGTTACGTTTAATATTTAAAAATTAATCCTAGTTCACCTTTCCAGATTATACATCGATGATTTGATGTCATATGACGGCATTATCAGCTAAGCTGCATGTAGGATGATGTCATAATCATTACATCATAAATGATCCTATTAGGCCCGTCTTTAACTCCTAATAGTACGACACGTTGTAAGAATTGTATGTCTCTATTATTTAATAAACATACTGTTGAACATTTTGAAACTAATTTGACTAGGCGCTGTTGCTGCCTATGGCAGCAACAGAAACAGCGCCAAGTCAAATTAGTTTCAAAATATTCAACAACTTACCTGAGTGTATAGTTTTCTGGAAATTGATAGTCAGGCAGTTCAGAGATGGATCGATCCCAACACGAGCGAGGTGTGGATGGAGCTTAGACAGAGATGGGCGGGGCATAGCTAGAAATGAAAAGGTCCATTGAAGCTGTTGCAGACACAGAAACAAGATCACATGTGTACAAAGCAAAATTAAATGTACCTTTAACAATTTTGGACTTAATTTGATTGGCAGCAATGGCTTCCAATCAAATCACATCCAAAATACTCACCAGAACATTTCTTAATTTGTGTTCAAAATTGTACTAACATGTTTCAGTTTTGGAAATATTTTAATTTATTGCTGAACTGTACTGTAATGTCAAACTTTTCACCATGACACATAAATTCTTCATGATTTCCCCATAAATTGCATCGTAAAGAGTAGCGATTGTTAAACAAATCGTAATACGAGGGAATGAGGTCGAGCTCAGTTATTCACCTACTTAACCCTTTACCCACTCACATCAACCAAAAACAGCTTCTACAGGAAATGCCCATTTGCAGACCATGTGAAGACTATTTTTGAAAATTTACCACTGATAACCGAGCCAGTCATTCCAGTGGTAAATTTTCAAAAACAGTCTTCTCTTTGGACATTTTGTATGAGAAAATTGAAGCTTTCTTGAACAAATTTGTGTGTTAGTATCGTAAAGAGTAGCGATTGTTAATCAGATCGCGACATGCGGGTACTTAGTACCTTCCAACAGCATTTCTCTTCAACGCGCATCAGGTGGGAGTCCTCCACCAACATCTGATCAAAATACCTGAAAACAGCATTATTTCACAAGATATTTGATGAAAGGTTGGGGTTGCCTAATTACGGAGAAAGTGGCACAAGTATTCAATAAGGTTAGAACAAGATAATTATTCGACACACCGGTACGACATGTAAGCTCACTTGAAATGGGAACGGAAACTATGCTATGTTGTCTTTGTGAGAACCAGTCAGATTACGCATGTTAGGCGAAAGTTTCCAAAGCACTCAATGTAATGGAGGAATTCAGTTTTAGCTCTGCCTCGCCAGTCTCTACCTAAGCTCCGCCCACAGTTCGTTTGTATTGGGAATTGGGATCGATCGATCTCTGAACTCCCTAACTATCAATTTTCAGAAAACCATACATGTAAGCTGTTGATTATTTTGAGACTAAGTTGACCGGGCGCTGTTGCTGGACTTCACTTAGTTGATTATGACGTCATATCATTGATGGATAAATTGCAAGGATCCATTAACCCTTAATACACCGATGCCAATATTCTATCTTGTACGGTGTCAATAAGAAAGAGACTGGTGTACATTTTTCAACAATTTTGGTGGAAGATGTTGCTGTCTATAACAGCACCATCTTCCACCAAATTTGTTGAAAAATAAACACCAGTTCATCATCTTCTTTAATTTGAAAATTTAAAATTTTGACATTCAGAGTGGTAAGGATTAAAGCGCTTAAACCTCAGTGAATATGACCAGTCTGCCTGTCAATAATATAGGAAAAGTTTGACTAACAAATGATAGTCAGTTAAACAGTGTAGTAAACATTGGCTATGTCTAGACAAAGGCTGGATGCTTACCTATAGTTAGTTGAGCTAGGTACCCGATTCCTTATTGTATTACCGTAATTCACCTTTCCAGAGTACCCACCAATCATATGATGTCATAATGAACTACGTGATGTGTAGAATCACATCATAATGAATGATGTCATGAATGACGTCGATAAGTACGTCACGAACACATATTTGAAGACGGTCTATGCGTTATTGTACAAATTGTTTGCTTTTACTATTTAATAAATATTCTGTTGAATATTTTGAAACTAATTTGACAAATAACAAATGGTTCACAGTTGCATGTGATTGTCAGATCGTGACAAAGATTTGACTCATAATTTCTATGCACACACACACCACAACCACCAAAGAAGTCTTGATTATGAAAATAACTCACTATATTTTTGTATGGGAAAGAAATCTATCATGACTGTGTTTCAATAAATAATTATCTGTAAATATTGAAATGATTATAGTGACCATTGTTTATAATGAAGGAATGCAGTTTTAGCTATGCCCCGCCCATCTCTAGCTAAGCTCCACCCTCACTTTGCTTCTGTTGGGATCCATGCACTCTGAATCTCAATTACCAAACAACTTTACAGGTAAGCTATTGAATATTTTTTAGGCTATAGCAGCAACATCGTCAAGTCCAATTAGTTTTAAAATATTCAACAGCATGTTTATTAAATAGTAAAGACATGTATACAAGTCGTACTTGTATCAGCGCTTAGTCCGTCATCAAGTAAGCGTTCATGATGAACTTAGTTCCACCATTAATGACATTTACAATTGATTATTTACCTGTCCAGAGTGACAGGTAGAATTTTGTTTTACCTGTCATGTTCAGAGTAGTACCTGTTCAGCAACATTAGTATAAGTATACAGATGACCTTTCATCTCAATTTCAGGCCAACAACATGCAGAAGCCATTTAATATTTTGAAAATAATTTGACAGGAAGCCATTGCTGCCGCTTCTCGGCAAATCATTCTCAAAAAATATTCAACAAATAATTGTAATTGCCTGTCTCTCTGTCTCTCTCTTTAAATTGAGATAACAGGGTTTCATCATTGACTGGGTTAATAAAGTGTACAACTCATTCTAACATTACAGATTTAGAGACCAACAATTCATCATCCATCCATCATCTGACCTCGTATGATGTCATAATCAGTTCAGCGCGTGTATGATGATGTCATAACCATTACGTCACAAAGGGTTCCATATAGACCGTCATCAAATCTCAAATACTCTGACACGTATGAATTGTATGTCTTTGTAATTCTTTGCTATTTATTAAACATGATGTTGAATATTTTGAAACTAATTTGACTGGGTGCTGTTGCTCCCGGCTAGAGATGGGTGGGGCATAGTTAAAACCGGAACAATCCACTGATATCTATTTCATTGTTGAAATTTAGTACATATTTAATCAGTCAACCCTTCACCTGTCACATGTGACAAGTAGCCTTTCTTTATGACTGTCAACAGCAAAATCCACCGTCAATGGCAGGTAGACAGGTCAACATTTCGACCACTTCACTGTCATTTATATGGAAGGTCAAACATATTAGTTCCTGATTGTGGGACTACTAGACATGCCCCTCTATGCTGACTATGGAGACGTCCTTAACCCTTACCACTGATGTCAAAATTCTATGAGGTTCCCGTATCATGCTTATAGCAGGTTGAATGAGTGAATAAAGTGACAAACCTGGCAGCTTTGCTTACAAGTTTCTTGATGGAATACACACAGCCAGGATAATCTGCAGGTAAATGATTCAATGAATACGATTTCTCTTCCAACTGAAAATACAAAATAGCCATTACTTTGTCATATATGTATCGCCATTATCGTGGTATGGATTTCATAAGAGGAGATTAGGGTTTGAATTTCACACAAGTCCGCTAGCCGCCATGTTCGAAACTATTAAACAATTGTACGGATTTGTGCTTATCATGACTAAACCTGTCCGACGGACTATTGAATGAAGTGTACAACTTAGCATTGTATTATTTTCAATCTCTAAGTCACATAAACATAACAAGTGTTTGAAAAGAACTTGATGAGAAGCCATTTCTGTCCAGCTGATTAGTCAAGCAGTGACATCCAAGCTGGAACTGTTTGTACTATAAACTATATCCGTCTGCCATTATACTGAACACTTAGTATTGACAATAATTGATGACAGACTTGTAAAATTATTTATGGACCAGTAGTTTCATTATGTTACCAGTTCTGGGGACCAATATAGAATTGTGTAAAATTCTAACCATGGAGATACCTACTTATTAAATGTTGCAATTATAGCAACTGTCCTGTAAAACAATGCACAATCTGTGCTATAAAGCTGTCAATTCACACCGAGTGTGTGAGCCTGTATGATCACGCAGCCAGCCATCAGCAGAGTCCATACACATAGAGATAGACAGGCCGCGATGGAGGAAGAGTATAATAAATTATTTACCTACCTCTACTAGTGTAGATTTATTGATGACCCACCTCTGCTAGAGCATAGTGATTGATTACCCACCTCTGTATTGTGCTATGAGAAAAGCAGTGCCCAGTCACTGATACCCACCTCTGCTAGTGCCCAGTCATTGATACCCACCTCTGTTAGTGCCCAGTCATTGATACCCACCTCTGCTAGTGCCCAGTCACTGATACCCACCTCTCTTAGTGCCCAGTCACTGATACCCACCTCTGTTTGTGCCCAGTCACTGATACACACCTCTGTAATTGCCCAGTCACTGATACCCACCTTTGTTAGTGCCTAGTTACTGATACCCACCTCTGTTAGTGCCCAGTCACTGATACCCACCTCTGCTAGTGCCAGTCACTGATACCCACCTCTGCTAGTGGCCAATCACTGATACCCACCTCTGTATCGTGAGCTATAAGATGAGAAAAGTAGTGTCCAGTCACTGATACCCACCTCTGCTAGTGCCCAGTCACTGATACCCACCTCTGTATCATGCGCTATAAGATGAGAAAAGTAGTGTCCAGTCACTGATACCCACCTCTGCTAGTGCCCAGTCACTGATACCCACCTCTGTATCGTGCGCTATAAGATGAGAAAAGTAGTGGCCAGTCATTCCCTGAGAGAAGATAACAGAACCATCTCCTGGGTACACCTCAACCAGCCTCAGCGACGAAACACGTATCAATCTGTCAATTTGATAACAACATTGTCTATTTGAACTATTAATGGAGGATTACAGTTTATCTATCAATCATATGGCATCATAATCAACTATGTGACGTGTAGGAGGGGATGTCATAATCAACTATGTGACGTGTAGGAGGGGATGTCATAATCAACTATGTGACGTGTAGGAGGGGATGTCATAATCAACTATGTGACGTGTAGGAGGGGGATGTCATAATCAACTATGTGACGTGTAGGAGGGGATGTCATAATCAACTATGCGACGTGTAGGAGGGGATGTCATAATCAACTATGTGACGTGTAGGAGGGGATGTCATAATCAACTATGCGACGTGTAGGAGGGGATGTCATAATCAACTATGTGACGTGTAGGAGGGGATGTCATAATCAACTATGTGACGTGTAGGAGGGGATGTCATAATCAACTACGTGACGTGTAGGAGGGGATGTCATAATCAACTATGCGACATGTAGGAGGGGATGTCATAATCAACTATGTGACGTGTAGGAGGGGATGTCATAATCAACTATGTGACGTGTAGGAGGGGATGTCATAATCAACTATGTGACGTGTAGGAGGGGATGTCATAATCAACTATGTGACGTGTAGGAGGGGATGTCATAATCAACTATGTGACGTGTAGGAGGGGGTGTCATAATCAACTATGCGACGTGTAGGAGGGGATGTCATAATCAACTATGCGACGTGTAGGAGGGGATGTCATAATCAACTATGTGACGTGTAGGAGGGGATGTCATAATCAACTATGTGACGTGTAGGAGGGGATGTCATAATCAACTATGTGACGTGTAGGAGGGGATGTCATAATCAACTATGTGACGTGTAGGAGGGGATGTCATAATCAACTATGTGACGTGTAGGAGGGGATGTCATAATCAACTATGTGACGTGTAGGAGGGGATGTCATAATCAATTCCGTCATGAATGGCGTAGCTAAGTTTGTCATGAATGCTTAAAATTAATGACAGACTAAGTATTGTTGTACAAATTGTATGTCTTTACTATTTAATAAACACGCTGTTGAATATTTTGAAACTAATTTGACTGGGTGGTTTCTGGAAATTGATAGTCAGGGATTTATTGATCCCAACATTGGTGAAGTGTTGGTGGCTTGGCTAAGGATGGGTGAAGCATTGCTAAAACTGGATTCCTCCATGGCATCAAACCTTGCTTTATTAGTCACACAAGTCCAAAATGTTTTCTGACATGGTCTTGAGCACTACCCATTAGCGGCCCAATAGAAGACTAAGGCAGAGAATTTAGTGCTCACTGGAATGACTGGCCCAGGAAATTTTCAAAAGTATTCTTCTCTTGGTCAACAAATGGACATAACTCATGATCAATTCACTCATTTTAAAATGCTTAGTCATGAATCTGGAGATAAACTTTAGGTAACAATACATTTGGTCTCGATACTGAGAATATATTTAAAGACTACGATTTCAATATCTATATTTCTCAATTTTCCAGATTATGTTTAAACTAGATAGACTGCATCTCATGTATTTTTCTGCATATCACAGATCATGTGTGGCAGTCACGAAATAAGGATTTCTTAAAATAGAATATTCCCCCTTGATGAATCAAATGTATACCGAAAAAGTCTAACCTTCTTCTACATGTAATTCTTGAAACGGAGACAAATCACACAGAAATAAACTAAGTCCAAACCACGAATCATTTCATTATGATGGAGTCTGAATGCAATGATGGCATAGAACAAATCTGTAAAGCTTTATTGACATCGGATAAGACCTTGATGAATTAAATATCCATTGAGAAACCTTAAATGGGAACACAAGAAGGGTAACCATCATTTGCATAAAACATGCAGTTCTATTGTAGAGCCCATGTTTAAGCTCCTGTGTAAAAATTCCTGCAACATTTATACATGTACATGATTGTATATAAATCTGATTAAAATGGTGTTAAAAACACTATGATACTAGAATTTTCTGAGAGTAAATTTAAAAAAATATGATGTCATAGGTTGAATCCCATGCGACAAGAACCATGATAACACACTCTGAAGACAGGAGTGCATGCATTTGGATGGTGATATCTCTATCGGTGATAGTGTTATCGACTTCATTTATATATGTACAGATTGAAGAGATTACGACGTTTCACAAACTCACAAATTCATTTATCTCAAGATCAAAACTTGATGGCAAAATCGGCACCGTCCAGGAAATCAGACAAAGGACTGTTATTATATATTCTTCAACATTTCCGCAAATATAGTTTAAATATTCCTAACGCTGCTGAAAAGAAACCCCTTATAAAACGCAATTCGCAATTTTACTGCGATAGTGTTGGATGATAGCGAGAAAAACGTTCAACTTATGAAGTCATATGGCTCATCCGGGAATAGAAATGTAACTAAAGTAACACATATTTAAATAACAAACATATATATTACTAATTCTAGCACAGAGCTTACAATTATATTTTTGAAAACGTCACGGTCTGTAGATTCATTTTATACAAAGTAGTATAGAGGGTCTGGCATTCCCCTATAACATTTCCCTAATTCTTGGTGCACACCGAAGACCGGATGTCATTTGGATGGCGATGTCGAGATCCTCTGCTTCACTATAAGCTTGACAAGTACTTCCCTAGTGGATGCAATGATATTATAGAATAAATCTGTAAAGTTTAATTAAGATCGGATAAGCTCTTGATGAATTAACTGTACATTCAAAAAGTTTAACATTCTTCTAATTCTCATGTAAGCTCAAGTAGTGAGACTGCATGTAGGCTTGTGCGATTATTGCGTTGAGTGATCGCTATCGATTATTACAAAATAATCGCGATTACTCGATTAATCAGCTTGGATACAAATTACCAAGCTATAAAAGCAAAAGAATATCAATGACGAAAATTACAGGTATTTAGAAAGGCCCATTTGCAGGCCAAGAGAAGACTATTTTCAAAAATGTATTACTGGAATGCCTGGCTCGATTCTCGAGCCAGGCATTCCAGTAATACATTTTCAAAAATAGTCTTCTCTTGCCCTGCAAATGGACATAAATTCATAAAATGGACATAAAATATAATTTTTCATAACCGATTGCATTAAAAAGTAATTGAAAGTTAGGTTTTAAAATATTTTATGCAATAGAAAATACTAACAATTATTCGATTATTTAATTTTTAATCATATAAATCCATGATTTAAAACATAATTGCAATTTTCGATTTAATCACGTAATCACGCAAGCCTAGCTGTATGTAAGTGAAGGTAACTAACTAGACATATAGGAATGTTGCTTATAATAGATTATGACATAAACATTCAATACCATTCACTTTTAGATGTGTTCCTTTATTTACATGTACCGCACCTACATGCTGGTGCACTATGGGACATTTTGAACTATTTGACGGACAGTTCCCTGGTGTGGCTAATCTGAGTTAGTTTCCGCAGTGTTCAGTAAACATTCAGAAATGACAAATTCCTTATGTACATTGATTACGGAATAATCAGTTGAATATTTTAAAACAAATTTAACTGGTAGCTGTTGATGTCTATAGAAGACAGCAACACATTCTAGACAGTCAAATTGGTTTTAAAATATTCAACACCTTTTCTGTTTACTGTAGACATATTTAACCCTTTAACCCTGGGATTTTTAAAATTAAATTTCAATTTTCTCATAGACAATGTCAATTTGCAGACCAAAAGAACTGTTTTAGAAAATGTACCACTGGAATGACTGGCTCGGTTATCGAGCCAGTCATTCCATTAGTACATTTTCAAAAATAGTCTTCTTTTGGTCTGCAAATCGACATTTCTGAAGACCACTGCAGAAGCCGTTTTTGGCTGATATGAGTGTTAAAGGGTTAAATTGAAACAGTGTGATTTCAAGGGTTAATCATGTCTGGTTGTAGAATGACCTCTGTTACCTATATATGACGCCTTCAGACATGACAACATTCATCCTACTGGCCTGTGCTCCATTCATATCAGTCTCATCACCTGTACCACTCGAGTGCCAGTGATGTAGGTGTTGTCCCGCGCACGACAGAGGCACAGGATCTGCCACTGAGCACAGCACACATTTCTCAGTGTCTATCCTCCGTGGTAAGTTATTTAGAATGCCACTTTTACTTTCTTTCCGAGATCTATTGTCCAGAATTTCTAGAAGAATAAACAAATGAAATAATTTACGCCATCATGTGTCAACTTACCTGTTTAATGGTCAAGCAGGCTAAAACGTCTCCTGCAGTGGTCATGAGTAATGTCCACTTGCAGACCAAGAAAGCTATTTTTGAAAATGTACCACTGGAATGGCTGGCTCAGTAAATGAGTCAGGCATTCCAGTGGTAAATCTTTAAACAAGAATTAAATGTCTCGCCTGTCCCCTGTTTGTCACAGTTACCTTGACCTTTGACCTTCTGCCCTCAATGTTATCATGCTGCTTCCTAACATTATAGGTAACCAGGTTTCCAAGTTGTAATAGCCTTACCAATCCTGAAATATAAGCGGAAAAGCTTTGCTAAATGCAAAAACTTAATGTTGAAATAGCAGTTCTATATCAAGGTCACAGTGACCTTGACCTTGTGATCCCAACATCATCATGTTGCATCCTATCATTATAGGTAACCGTGTATCCAAGTTTAGCTGCAATAGGCTTAACCAGTCCTGAAATGTAAGCTGAGAAGTTTTGCTAAATGCAAAAACTTAATGTTGAAATAGCACAGAGTTCTACATCAAGGTCAAAGTTACCTTGACCTTTGACCTTGTGATCCCAATATCATCATGCTGCATCCCATCATTATAGGTAATCATGTATCCACGTTTACTTGCAATAGGCTTAACTACGCCTGCCATATAAGCCGAGAGGTTTTGCTAAACACAAAAACTTAACGTTGAAAAAGCAGTTTTGTATCAAGGTCACAGAGATATTGACCTTTGACCTTCTGACCCCAACATAATCATGTTGCATCCCATCATTATAGGTAACCGTGTATCCAATTGGATCAGGCATTGCTGAGCTATAAGACAATAACTTTTGTTTAACGCAAAAACAATGTAAAATATTAACAAAGATTATACTGTGACCTTTGACCCCATAACCTTGACGCCATGACCGCTTTATTCGTGGACTGCTTCCATTCAATGTATATCACCATGTACCCAGGTTCTGTTCCAATTGGATCCGGCATTGCTGAGATATAGGTCAATAACTTTTGTTTAATGCAAAAACTTAACGTAAAATATTAACAAAGATTATACTGTGACCTTTGGCCCCCCCCCCATAACCTTGACCGCATGATATCTGCATCAGCATGCTGCTTCCTTTTGATGTATATCACCATGTACTCAAGTTTGGTTCCAATTGGATCAGGCTTTGCTGAGATATAAGGCAATAACTTTTGTTTAATGCAAAAACTTAACGTAAAATATTAACAAAGATAACAGAGCCAGTCATTCTAGTGGTAAATTATCAAAAACATTCTCTTGGTCAACTGGACATTGAATAATGAAATCTGAATTCGTGTACTTACCAGCTCTAAAGTCTTCCTCCTCACTGTTATAGTGATCAAATGCTTGCTGTAACAGACATGACGGGTGGTACCATTCTGATGGGCAGTCACTACATGATACATGCAGCATCACCCATGTGTAATAGTGTCCACTGCGTGACTCTCGCTCACTTTGTAACGCAGCTTCTGTTATGTAACCTGGTTTTTGACTGGCCGAGATACAACCAATAGGACTCAGTTCAAGGCTTCTATTGGTTGTTTGAGAATGGGCGAGAGGCACGCCGGTTTGCAGTCCACAGTCTGCTGAAATGTTATTTAATGAACTGTCTTGATTCTGCATTACAATAGGCAATCCTGCCGTGTTTACGTCGTCATAATTAAACGGTATAATTAGTTTATTTTGAGGTATATCTATTTGTGCACCATCAGTTGAACTTGAATCTGCATGCCACTCAAATTGTTCAGCATTTACTTTCACATAATCAGGAACTTGATCTTTATTATTGCAGCTATGAAGGGGGATGGGACAGAGCAGGTCCCTGGGCCGATTATCTGCAGCAAGATTTTCCTCAAACTGTACACCAGCAGAAGAAACCATGACATCGGACGGATGACTAATATCTTCACTGCAACTCGAAAGAGTCTGTTTTAATGGAACAGAAAATGAGACGTGTTTGGATGTCGAACACGGAGGACTGTTTCTTGTAATCTTCAGTTCTGCATAGCTCGTATTTGAAGCTACTTCACTGGCATCAAGATCCTCAAAGTCTGTCACATTCTCAGCATCGTCGCCACATGGATACTGTCCAAGCCTAGCAGATATTGGAAGAAATGCAGAGGCAGAAGACATCTGGAATGAGCGTGTGCATTCTTCACGACACCCTACAGTACTGTAATCATCTGACTGGCTGTAATCTGTGTGTGACTGAGAAATATTTAATGAGCCTTTATCAGGAATCACACTTGGAGCTAAAGTTCTTGAAGCCAATACTGATGCATCATTGTCTAAGCTGAAAGGACTGGCAACACTATCCTTGCTTTTCACATGATGTGAATCTGAGACTACTTTTCTGTTATCATTAATGTCTTGTTTAAGATTTCGACCTTCAGGTTTATGATGTGTACGTATAATATTAGGACCAGCTTCACAAGTACTGTCAATATGATCAATCTTATCAAGCATATTAAAAACACGCTCACTATTACTACTGTTTCTGTTAGTCATGTCAGTAATGCATTCAGCGACTTCATGCATATTTTTCTCTAACTTCGCACCACCATTATTCTTAACAACAGAAGCACAAATATCACTATCACAGAGATTTTTCGGAGAACTTGTTGGATTCTTACGACTATAAACTTTAGGTTCCTTAGACGGGAATGGACTAATCTTTGACAGATAACACACGGTAAAATCACGGCCATGTTTCGAAAGAACTAAGGTAGCGTATTCATCTTCTGAGGTGAGCTTTATCGTGCCATCAGGCTGGATGTTGATGTCTGACTCTTGCAGAGTATTGGCCCAGGCAATGTGGGTAATGTTTGAGTGCAGATACTGGAAAAGTGAACAGAATATGTAGTGTTGTTCCGATTAATCGATTTGATCGATGATTGATTGGTTTGTATGTTCAACCAACAGATCGATCATGATTTCAGAAATCGATTTTGGGTGTTTATAAATTGAAATTATTAATACATGTATATTTTAACTGGTCAAGCTAGAAAACGAATACTTTTTGGAAAGGAATTTAAATTTAATTTTTAGAACTATATAGTATTACTCCTTAGACTAAGACATTAATTCTTTCAGCACTGAAATAATATGTTAATTTCAAAGCAACCATACCAATAACTTGTTGAATATTTTGAAACTTATTTGACTAGAAATGAGTTTCAAAATATTCAACAGATTATTTCTTAAATTATTAAGAATCTGTCATACCTGCAACTTCGTTTGAAAGGGGTAGTTATCCTTGAACATGCTATAATTACTGCATTCAAAATGGGTACAAAATGAGAACCAGTTAAGATCAATCATTAATTGATCATCGTTTAGTATATAAAACCAATCATCGATCACAAAAATAGAACCAATTCCCAACACGAAGAATATGTGTCACACAGGATAACATAAATTGTCAGTACTGCTCAGTCCGCAAAAATTGGCCCCTGGAGCGGCGATGATGAATGTCCAATTAAAGGCCAAGGGACTACATTTGATCATTTACCACCTGAATGGATGGCGTGAAAATCGAGCCCGTCATTCCAGTTGTACATTTTCAGAAATAATACACTTTTGGCCTGCAGATGGATATTCCATAAACAAAATTTTAATTTTCTTAACCAATCCTGACCATGAAAAGGCTAGGCAAAACTTGTTTTTATTTCTATCTAAAATAGTGGTGTTGAAAAGTTAAAAACTACTGCTATTTTAAAACACCAACAGAACTAGATTTGTTTAATCGCCTTTTGAAATAGAGCACCAAAATTTCTGAAGTTCTTGGATTTTATGAACGTTGATTTTGGCAGAAATATTCCACAGTTTTCATTCAAACTGTTTCAAAGTCACGCCATTTAAATCAGTCAACACATAAGTGAACTAGTGTCACTCGTCTGGAATATAAACCAACTCAACTCCACGCATGTACATGAACAACTCAGAACAAGTCCATGCAACTCCATACAACTCAATGCAACTCAATACATCTCCATACAACTCAATGCAACTCCATACAACTCAATCCAACTCCATACAACTAAATGCAACTCAATGCAACTCCATACAACATTGCAACTCCATACAACTCAATGCAACTCCATACAACTCAATGCAACTCCATACAACTCAATGCAACTCCATACAACTCGGAACAACTCAATGCAACTCGGAACAACTCAATGCAACTCCATACAACTCAATGCAACTCCATACAACTCAATGCAACTCCATACAACTCGCCGCCGCCAACTACATGTATTAAGAGTTAAAGATGAGCTATATAGAATCATTCATGGCGTAATGATTATGACATCATCCTACACGCCACTTAGCTGATTATGACGTCATATTGATATATGGATACTCTGGAAATGTCAATTGTTTTGCAGCTGTCTTGTGTAGTGAACATTTGCCTCAAATTCCAGTATCTCATATGCAGAAAATGTATTTCTGGGATTACATGTAATTGCAAGATCAATTTGCTTGATGGCCATCTTGGATTTATTAGGAATCTGTAATGAGACACCTGGATCAAAACCAGTCTTTTAAGACAAGTGGTCTCATAATAGATATTCAAATGCCTTGCATAATTTGATTTGGTAATTGCATGAAATTGTCTTTTAAGTCAGGTAGCCTCATAACACCATAACACTCATATCAGCCAAAAATGGCTCCTGCAATGGTCTTGAGAAATGTTAATTTGCAGATCAAGAGAAGACTATTTTTGAAAATTTACTACTGGAATGACTGGCTCAATAACCGAGCCAGTCATTTCGGTAGTAAAATATCAAAAATAGTCTTTTCTTTGTCTGCAAATTGAGATTTTCTTTGAAAAAATTTAAATTTTCTTGAACAAATTCAAAGCTTAAATGGTTAATAGTAATAATAGAGGTGGTCTTTGGAACACACATATCCACTTCTTTCTCGTTCAACATATTGCCTGTAGAAGCATAACTGTTTCATAGTTTCATGAATTCTCACCAAAAGCGTATCTATTTATATCATGTTCCGTAAAATATACCTACCTTGCATAGTCGTACTTATTTAACCCTTTAATTGTCAAATTTGGTCAAGAAAGTTAAAATATCTGCCTATTGTATGTCCATTTACAAAACAAGATAAAATAATTTTTGAAAATATATCACTCGAATGACTTGCTTGGTTATCGAGGCAGTCACTTGTGGTTAAATTTTCAAAAATTGTATTCTCTTAGCCTGTAAATGGACATTCCACAAGCCTATAATTTTGGCCGGCTTGACCATTAAAGGGATATGAAAACCCAAATGTTTTTGCTTAATGAATGACCATTTGCTGGATAGAAATGTATTTTTTGAAAATTTATCACTGAAATGACTGACTCGCTTATCGAGTGAGTGGTACACTGCAAGTTTTCAGAAACTCTCGCTTTGGTTAGCTTGGCCATTAAATGATTATACAAAGTCAGGGACCGACCTACACATTTGAAATCATTAGCCAGTGAATTTGCTTATTTTGGGATTTCATTATCCAAATCTGGACTTTCTTAGCTTGACCAATAACCAATCAATCTAATCCTTTATGATCCCACTAGCTCTTAAGGCTAATAACCAAGTAAGAGATGACCAGCACGTTATATAAGAAATAAAATATTAGATAGAATTAGATGTGTCATCATGGTTTAAGAGGAACTGACCTACCAACATACATGTAACATCATTAGAAAAGTCAATTAGCCCATTTTGACATTTTATTAGCCAACCATGAAAATTATTCTCCAAAGCGAATTGGCGAATGGGTAGGTCTGTCCCTGCAAAGTGGACATCTAGTGTCCGGACATTCACTGACCACAACTGCGCCCGGTGACAGAAGTTCCCGACATAGATACGGCTGATGAGCAAATCTGTTCCTGAAATCGAGTGCCTCTAGAACCTTGCTTCTGAACTTACTTACGCTGAACTGGCTTCTCTGCTGAATGCGTCGCACACCTGAAATGCATCACAATAAGTGAATCATGTAATAGTACACCCAACGTCCTTGATGTAACAGTGCGACAGAATTGACCCTTCCAGTTTATCCATCCATCATATGATGTCATAATCAACTACGTGACATGTATGATGACATCATAATCAATGACGTCATGAATGACGTAGATAAGTATTCGCGAATGCATAATTGGTGACGGACTAGGCGTTGTTGTATAAATTTGAATAGTTTGAAACTAATTTGACTGGGTGCTATTGCTACCATAGGCAGCAACAGCACCCAGTCAAATTAGTTTCAAAATATTCAACAGCTACCATGTATAGTTTTCTGGAAATTGATAGTCTGGGAGGTAAGAGATCGATCGATCCCAACACGAGCAAGGTGTGGGTGGAGCTTAGCTAGAGATGGGCGGAAAATAGAATAAAAAATGTCCATTTTCAGACCAAGAGAAGACTATTTTTGAAAATTTACCACTGGAATGACAGGCTCGGTTACAGAGCCAGTCATTCTAGTTGTAAATTTTCAAAAATAGTCTCCTCTTGGTCTGCAAATGGACATTTTGCAAGACCACAGGAGAAGCCATTTTTGGCTATGAGTGTTAAACGGTTAAATGTTTAATTTTCCATACGTTTTGCAGGCTTTCAAGTCTGCTTTAAGAACATTGATTAAAATAAACCAATAAATTATAGTATCATAAAACACATGAATCAGGTCTCGTTTCTAGTGTTTAGACATCTAATACCTCTAGGATCATATACCGTGTAATGGGTGTAATTGTGTGTCCGGTGGATCCCAGTGACAGAATGACGCTCCGCATGGCGATAGCTGAAGTCTGGATCCATCAGAGTAACGTACATCCACTGTGCCATTGTCATACTGGACCATTAACACAGGGATAGCAGGCATCTGTAATACAGAGATACTACATGAGCAGGGCTTTAGATTTACCTCATTTGGGAACACCATCTATCTGGTCCGGGATCCATCATTTGGGCACACCATCTATCTGGTCCGGGATCCATCATTTGGGCACACCATCTATCTGGTCCGGGATCCATCAATACTCCTAGAGACTAGAGAATTTTGAAATCTGAGAGATTGATTTTGAGCCACTTTAGTTTTAATAGAATTATAAGACCTCTGAATGGCCATAAAATGCAGCAGAATCCATCTCTTGAGTATTTAATTGACCGTAAATCAGTTAATTAGTGTTCATAGCAGCCAGTAGGATTTTAATTTGGGCTAACTACTATGGGCGGATTTCATTTGGGCGTGACTTGTAAGGTCATAGCTAAGGGGTAATGCAAAGCCGACATTAAAACCTATAGTCATGATTCAAAACACATGAAACTACAGGCATATATGGTCTTGACGCTCAGCTGCTTAAAACTGTTCAGAGCTCTTACACGCAGGCTCCAAACTTAATGGACCTTTATAGCTTAAAGGTCCAGTTTATCCATCAATCATATCACTTCATAATCAAATACGTGACGTATAGGACGACATCTTAATGAATGACACTGATAAATTCATCACGAATGCTTAATTGATGACAGACTAAGCGTTGTTGTACGAATTATCTGTCTTCACTATTTATTAACAAAGATGATGTTGGATATTTTAAAAATAATTTGACTGGCCATAGGTAGCAACAGCACCCGGTCAAATTAGTCAAACCTCGCTCGTGTTGGGATCAATCGATCTCTGAACTTCCTGACAATCGATTTCCAGAAAACTATACATGTAAGCTGTTGAACATTTTGAAACTAATTTGACTGTTCAGAGCTCTTACACGCAGGCTCCAAACTTAATGGACCTTTCCAGTTTAAATGTTTAACAACGCCCAGTCAAATTAGTTTCAAAATACTCAACAGCATATTTATTAAATAGAGACATACAATTCATACAACATGTCGGACTAATAAGAGTTAAAGACGGGCCTAATAGTGTTGTTCCAATTAATCGATTTGATCGATGATTGATTGGTTTGCATCTCCAACCAACAGATCGATCATGATTTAAGAAATCGATTTTGACTGTTTTTAAATTTACGATATTTTTATAGGGTTTTTTGGCAGTGCCATTTTAATTTCATTTTACATCTATATAACATAGTATTACTCCATACGAGTCCATAGTCTAAAACAATAACCTTCACAGCACTGAAATAGTAGCTAATGTCAAAACCACCATACCAATAAGCTGTTGAATATTTTGAAACTTATTTGACTGGAAGCTGTTGCTGCCTAAGGCAGCAACAGCTTCCAATCAAATTAGTTTCAAAATATTCAATATATTATTTCTTAAATTATTAAGATTAAATATCCATGAACATGCAAAAATTAATGCATTCAAAATTTCAGAATGGGTAAAAATGAGAAAATGTTATGATCGATCATTAACTGAGCGTCGGTTAGTATGTAAAACTAATCATCGATCACAAAAATACTACCACTTCCCAACACTAGGGCCTAATAGAATCATTTATGACGTAATGATTATGACATCATCCTACGCTCCGCTTAGCTGATTATGACATCATATGACGTCAGATGATACATGTAGATGGATACTCTGGAAAGGTGAATTCTCAACAATACATTTGAACCCTTTAATCGCAATGATTTGTCAAGAAACTTGAAATTTTTGTATAGAATGAATATCTATTTACATGTTAAGAAGACCATTTTTGGAAATTTACAACTTGAATGACTGGCTCAGTTATCAAGTCAGTCATTACAGTGGTAAAATGCAAAGGACGGATTCGGTCGACTTGGCCACTATTTTAAAAACTATACATGTATAGATGTAGCTGTTTCACTACAGGAGTTTCTCTAAACTTGGGTGGGAGGTTGCTCATGGGGTCCGAAAGATGTATGTTAATGTTGGGCTCTAACAATAAAACATAGCAGCAACAGTTTTCAGCTACACGTAAATTGTTTACAAAATAGACATGTTTGACCTCACGACGGTCTGCGGCCCGGTCGTGCAGCATTCACAGAAAAAGCACTATTTGGTTACCGCAGGAACCAAACACTCAAAAACTAAATAATCAGAGGTCACCTGCCAAACATACATGTAGACATGGACAGACCTCCATATTGCAATCCGTTTGAACCCTGCATAACCGCCGACTGCAATGTATGCATATATACATGATCCACACACCATTCTTCAAAAGCCACAACACAGGCCTCTCTTATACATGAAAGATCATCTGCAATTGCAAAACATGTGATATGAGCTATCTACTCTCATGCAAAGCTTGCAGGAAACATGGGCGAAACTTTCCCTTGTTTCAGAATACGAATCAAAGAACATCACCTATTTCTATAGACATGCTTCCTACGAAACACCCGTCTCCAGAGATGCCAGATATGTCATGACTGTAGACGCCAGAAGAAACAGCACTGGATACACTGGAGCTACACTGCATGGAAAAGATCCTTTTACTACCCGTTCCACGGACAGAGAATCACTTGTTCCTCTACAACTTAGTCATTGATTAGGCTTCTGTGGATGACGTGACAGACGTGCCGACGGACAGTCGAATCTAACACAAGCAGGACCAGTTTGACAGATGGACTTGGACGAACGCAATTGACGAAGACAATACCATACTTTATTGGTGATATATAAATTAGAGAGACACAGTTAATTTTTCCGTCTTCGTGAATCAAGATCGACACTTAGCCTGACATGGTGATTGAGTCTTGTCAGATGAAAAGCTAATTTAAAGAAATAAGAGATCAGCAATATTTAACCTATATTAAGTTCCTTGTATGTGGGAGATTATTGGATATTATACGTTATAATGGCTGGAGTAATTACCTTTCTTGAACACTTCTCCGAAAATTAGACCGCTCCAGCTGGATCCTATGTTTCCGTACCAACTACCAACTTGGTAGTAGGTAGTAAAAGCTTTTCGTATACAGTGCAGTAAATTAGTGAGAGCCCTGATGCAAATGCACTTGAAAATGACTGAGGGCATTTGGATATAAAAAGTCAGATGCCCTCATGAGCATGCAAATTTTTGGTGCTTGGGAAAAATATCATTGCCTTGAATATTTATAAATCCATAGTTTGTTGATTTTTATCTTATATCATGGCATAATACAAATGCAATTACAGAATCATTGTCACTTTGAATGTTGATGAATAGCAGCTCCATTAAAATTCAATTATTTTATAATAATGCAAGAATGTATACTGATTTATTATATGACATATTAGAACGTGGGCATTTTTTACCATGCCCTGACTGCATTCACCTCAAAATGCTAAGTTACAGCACTGGCATAAGTACATCATGGCGATTCCGCAGAAAGTACCCATTCAGTCAGTTCAGTGAAGAAAATTAGAATTGCCAGGAATGTATTATTGACCTTATTGCATAGCTAAGGCTGTAACGTGCTTGAGATGTAACCTTATAACAGTGTTGCCACACCTGAAAACGTCTAATTTTGTCGTTTTCATGAATATGTTGCAGTCAGACTAAAGAATTGGCTTTGGGGTAGGGGAAAGTTAATGATCATTTTTGGCAGAGAAAGTGCACCTCTGGCCTTTACTCTGAATCAGAATCATAGCAGGGAAAGATCTGGCTTTTGCAATGTTCTAGCCAATAGATTAGTCAAATACCATTTTCTGTTAGACAAATAGTAAATATTTTAGCCACATCCTTACTTCAATATCACTTATGAATATGTTAAAATCTACGATAGCAGTGCCTGTTCATAGTCGGCAACCATTCCGGAGCATTTGCATTTAATTCACACTCAGCTTTTTCAGTTTATATATGATAGGACATAAAAGATCCGAAAACAACCGAATTGCGAAATCGCTTAATGGGTGCAAAAGTGTTGACGTAAAACGAATTACTTGGTCAATTCAGCCGAGAGGGATACAAGAATTGTTCATTGCGTTGTAGCCGAGTTGCATGGCTTATGAATTGATCGGTAACTATGTCAAATCTATAAAATTGATTTTGACCGATACGGACATATCTGGCATATGCATATGGCTTGAAAAGGACACATAACATAGCATAATGATTAAACTAACGTGAATACCTGTACACGCTACATTTAATACATAAACAAGTATACTGATGACAGATTTTGTCGAGGAACATATACACTCCCAAGTCCCAACATTCCTGACGAATTGAAACTTCCGGTTCATTTTCTCCTAGAGGGGGGATATGAGAATTGCTATTATCTAGGAAAATTGTCGTGTCAAATTTAGTAATGTCTATATCAACTGATTTTGGGACAAATGTTATGATAAAATGTATTAAATTGTCACTAAGCTAATATTAGAACATCGTGAGCACGCTTTCTAGACAATACAATTCGATATTTAATCATTTCACGGCTTGAATTGACGACTTTTTAAAGATAAAATGGCGGTAGGATAGCGATAGTCAGAACTGAGAAAATTATGCCATTACACGTACTCCAATTTGTTGACTGACCGCCTAAGAGTCTGTTTTAGATCAAATATCACAGCGCATAGTAGCTAGTGACACCATGTAGCCTGGTTCCCAAATACATACCCCAGGCAACCAAGCTACCGCAACGGGTAAGGTGTACCACAGTTCTGACATAATTAATTTCCTGGTTAGTGTGCTGTAAAAATATGCGCATGCATGTCAAGATATTGCCATGACTGGCAAAATAGTAACGCAATTTGGACACGTACTATGCTAATTCTTCTTAGATGCACCAGCATTTATGATCATGGCGTGTATTATTCAAGACGTGCAATGCCTTAATCCTGTATTTCGCTCACAAATTTAAAAAAATTCGCATTTAACATGACTGCACATATATATATTCATATGGGTGATTTGCCGATTACTGGAACTTACATGTGCCTGGTTCCCTGTACAACATAATATTATGGCGCTAAAAGAATTGATAGCGGTTCCAAACTAATTATGCAATATCAAATTAAGCGGTAATGGTACTAAAAACTTTGGCGGGAAATGTGAGTACCATAGGATATGTATTCTGTGGTATGTAGATTTTCCGAAACCCTTTTAGCAGGACTAGTGCTTTTATCTGCGGACTAGTCCATTTTCAAAATCACTAGACCGACGGACTAGTGACAAAGTTAAAATCGACCCCTGTTAAGAAGATATTTTGTCAATGGATATTGCAAATTCAGTGTGCTGGAACCGAAAGTGTGATGTGTGTGCCAATGGCAAATTACTTGAATTGCCAGTTGGTATTGAACCCGATATTCAAGTCAAATGGAAAGAATGGGAAAATGTTGATAAAGAATGTTCAGATGGCTCTGACATTCATAAAGTTCTTGTCTTTTCATCAAAACAGGACACGGCAAAGAAACATTTAAGAGTACTCAAAGACAACCAGGGACAGGTGCTTTTAGTAATTAGTAATTAAACATCATCATCATTTTACGAGGCATATAAACCATTGGCTTGATATATTGCCTGAAGTGTTATTTGTTATTTGCTTTCTCAGTCCAATAAAAAGATCTTTCTCTGAACAGCCCTCAAAATTTGGCGCGAACGAAACGATCGTTCGCGTGTCGGTTACGTGAAGTAAAATTACCGTGAACGAAAAAATGGTCGCGTAAGTGACAAAGCCCAGAACGGTAGTTGCCTCTGATCATGGAAACAGAAGTTTCAACAACTTTTTGATATATGCTATTTACAACAGAATTTAGCATTTTCAACCATCTAAAAGATCGATAACATCTGTCTGTCAAATTCTATAAATAAGCGACAGCGCGCATGTGTCAGAGACAAACTTCCGTTGTATTTCCGCCAGTATTACTACATAGGCCGGGAACTAGTCTCACATTATGCATCAACAATGGACTGTTCAATTATAAACCATTGCATGCAAGTACGTGCAACTGCCAGCTGGCATGTTCCCGATGTATTATTTTATATACGCGATTGGATCCCGATATAACATAGGAAGACATGCATTGTTGAGCATTAAGAGTGTCACAGTATATTCTCCTTGAGTTTCAGTTGGTGTGTAGAGACAGCTGTTTAAGAATTTATCTGTTAAATTAAACTGTTACATTCATAGATCCTAGCTACTGTGTCAGTGTGTATTTTTGTCCATGACACACAATAATTCAGGGCTCGAAATTCGACGGGATTCTCGTAATATTCCCGAAATTGAAAAATACGGGAATCCAACTGGATTCTCATAAATAAACGCTTCCAAAAACGTAACCATTCCATTCTTACAGAACGCCGCGCAGTTACTAATTTCAACAATAAAAATTTTGTCACGAATCAGCCTAGAGGGGGGGGTCTGCTAAATCACCATTAATGAGAAATGTCTCGCATGATTGCGCAGTCGTAGTTAATAATAATCGATAATGCGCACTCGTAGTTTCTGATTGGCTCGCGGGATATCCAATTTCAATAGACATGAATGAAAATTACTATCGTAATAAAATTTTGATCACGTGCCACGTTGTCATTCATAACGAATTAATCACATGATTTATTTCAACCAATCTCTGCGCCACTCTCGCGATTAAATATTGATGGCTAATGGCGAACGAAAAATTTAGTCACTGTGCCACTTTTAAACGCAGTAAAGCAATACGTTAGCGCCCACTTTGACAGGTTATATAACCCAATATATTATTATTGGAAGGTTCTGACAGTAATACCACCCGATATTTAAGTGGTTCATTGCTTTGGAGCGACCGAGAAAACAGGACTATATATGTCAGGAAAACCGGTGCGTAGTATTTCCAGTAAATCGCATTTGCACTAAATTGTCAGTTTAAAGCGTACAAATTAAGAAGGGTCAAGCTATCTAACTAAATGCCGTAGAGTTGGTTATGATTTTTTCTTGTAGTGGACTTGCGGGTTATTGTTTTATATTAGAAATGTATGCTGCTTGTACAAGTACAAATATTTGGTGACAGTTACAAAAAAATCTACCCGTCACAGGTACAATTTTATAAACATTTCAACACCCGTTGTTTTTGGGGCCATTAAGACAGTAGTTTTTTTTACAAATTAAAGCATATTCTTTTAAATATTTTGAAAATAATATGACTGGAAGCCATTGCTTTCAATGTGGTGGTGGGTGGGTTGGGGAGGGTTGCTCAACTAGGTAAGTCACAACAATGTAAGATATTAAATTCTTTGTTTTGGTAGTGGGGTTTGTAAGTGGGGTGGGAGGAGGGTGTTAAGATATTTATAAATATTGGGTCATTAGTCACTAATTATTATAGTGGGTCTGGAATTTTGAAATATGTTTGGAAAAAGTATGGAATTTTATTGTGCCCAAGGTGTATGCACCCTGAAATTGTTGCAAGCTGGAAAGATGTTACCAATGAGTGTTGTCATACAAATACTGATATTTTGGCAGAGAAAATGTACATTTGCAGACCAAGGGAGTATTGTTTTTGGAGCCTTAACACTGAATGACTGGCTCGGTTATCAAGCTTGTAATTTCAGGGGTAAAATTTCCAAAATATTCTTCTTGGTCTGGAAATGGAATGAATGAATGGACATTCAAAACAAAAACTCAATCTGTTTTTTGACAAATTTATTTGAGAAATATTACAGTACTTATATCACAATGGATGAATCCACTTTTAGTTATTCCCCACCCATCTCTAGCTACACTCTGCTCCAAGCTTTGTCCCAGAATCTCAATTTCATGATAACCATACAGCTAACTTGGTTAATACTTTGAAACAAACTTCCCCTCAAAACAATCAACAGAATGTTTATTAAATTGCAGACATACATTTAATACTTACTGACAGACTACTATGAGAGTTAGTATTGTCTGTCAATTATAATAGTGACTGGTGACATCAACCTATATGTGATGTAATTGATTATGAGGTCAATAGTTGAGTAACAGATTGGATTCATCCATTAATATGAAATCTCAGTTCTACTTTGAAAATAATATCTGTCACTTAGAATAAGAATGACTGGTTTACAATAAATACTTGTATGTACAGTATCATACTAAAAGTTTTCCTGAGTGACCAATACAATCAGATCCTGATAGGCATATAAGTATTAATTACTACCCATATTTTTATGTATATGGCTGGGGTTCCATATGATAATTAGGAAAATAGATCAGCAATTTCTATGGCAACTGAGTTGTATCATGGTGTGATTGTTCATAAATTCAAGGAAAGTTTGTAGTATTGGGTATGATCTCTGTTGTTTGTCAACATGGACATAAAATCAGAATTATGAGAATGAAATGTGCTCAGGGCAACTTCTGAAATATACAATTTTATATATACCGTAAAAACTCGACTAAAGGATGCAGTTTTTTTTGTCAAAATACATCTACTAGAAAGGGGGGTGCGTCCTATAATCGAGAACATTCCTTCCCCACATTTTTGGGTCGAAATTTTTCTTAAAAATTCAGATTATACCACGGAAATTGAACTAATTGTTACCCTAGACAATTCGCACCGCCTGACGACTATGTTTAATGTATACTAAAAAAACACCAAGCGGAAGTGAAATTATTAAATTGGGGCGCCTAAATATTGCTTATTCTTTAATACATATCACTTATTACATCAAAATTAATCCAGAATTTGACATAAAATGGCGTCGAGAAAAGATACGTGTATAAATCACGTGATTCGCCTCCAATCGGAAAAGATCTTTATTCTAATTAGAGCGACTACTCGGATCTAAATATTCTGGACTCGGAAATTGCTATATATTATCATTGCGCAATAGGAACTGAATGTTCCCGTACCCGTTTGATAACCAACTCCCGTTAGCGCATAAGATTACACAGCGCCTCCAATCACAAAAGCGCCAGATAACCAACTCCCGTTAGCGCATAAGATCACACAGCGCCTCCAAACGCAAGAGTCATTACAACTAGTGACCATCTGAATATTCCCATACCCGTTTTAGAACCAACTCCCATTAACGCTTAAGATTACACAGCGCCTCCAATCACAAAAGAGCCAGATAAACAACTCCTGTTAGCGCATAAGATCACACAGCGCCTCCAAACACAAAAGAGCCATTACAATCTGTTTCTATCACGCGATTTGTATGTTTTCAAGGAGACATTTTATGCCAAAATTAGATTGATTTCGATGCAATAAACAATCTTTTTTGACGATACACGATATTTAGGCGGTCCTATTTAATAATTTCTCTTCCACCATGATAATTTTAATCATGCATTAAACAAAGAGCTGAGTGATGGTTATTTTTTTAAACCAATTTTCTTTTTCTTTTTTTAAGGTACGTTTTTTCTAAATTTAACAGCGTCTTATACTTTATTATAAGTTTTTTGGGCGGATTTTGGTCCAATTTGGGACAGCGTCCTATATTCGAGGGCAGTACTCGGCAGTTGGGAGCCGAGTACCCGGTTCCAAGGAGTCGATAAAGCTTTCTAAGTCTATAGCCCTAGAGCCAGCTGTCAAGGCCAGCTGTATATCAGAAGTAACAGAATGGTGAGTATTGATCGAAGGAGAATATATCTAGTTTGTTCTTGAATGATTTGAGTGTTGTCACTTAATTAGGTCTCCTCGAAACCTTCAGTATATCAGTGACATTAGATTTAAGACTTTAGATCTGTTTTGTGGAAATGCTGTGGTGCAGATGGGTGTTCCCCACGTCAGCTGCAGTGTGCCGCCTACACTCACGGTTACACCCTGCTGCGCCTAGAATTTGTTTGCATGCTGAATTGTAGAGGCCATGGTTGGTCTTATTGCTGCTGTATTCATTTTCTGTGTTCATCGCTATCCGAGTCTCCTCTTCGACACTAGTGTCTCTTGATGCAACCACAAAGTGCAGATGTGGAAGCAGAGATTTATCTACTGGTCATTGGAATCACTACTGAGCATGTTCTTGTCTATACACAGGCTACTCCAAGATCAGTCCACTGTATTGGAAGAATTGCAGTATGACTTTGTGATGGGCCAGTATACGTATGGCCTGTTCAGTCAAATTCAAATGTTCTTTCTTTGAAGTAGATATCTAGTTTGTTCTTGAATAATTTGACTATTGTACCTGACAATGAATTCCACTCTGTTAGCGAAAAAGTGCATGCGAATATCTTTGTTGCTGCGCTCTATGTTGATATTGAACCTATGCCCTCTAGTCAGTGTAATACTGGATGGCTCGAAAAAGTAGTCTTTATCAATATTATATAGATACCTGATGAGCTTGAATGTTTCAATTAAATCTCGAAATCGTCTATATTTCAGTGACATTAGATTTAGGGCTTCAAGTCATTCCGTGTAGCTATACTCTTTGATTTGCGGGACGAGATTTGTTGCTCGGTGTTGAACTCTTTCTAACAGCCCTCAAAATTTCAAATATTTGCGAGACCCATTTTTGGGTCCCATGTTTTCAGGTCTGCGTAACCAATTGGTCGGTTGCGCAAAATCAGTTTGCGTAACCAATTGGTTACGCCATTTTTTATCCATACCTGCTTTAGCTGAACATATTTCATCTGTATATTAAGTTAATAATGAATGTAAAGTGCATGTCGCTGAATTATCATTAGCATATTAAACCAGGTTTAAACCGTCCGCTCAAAATCAGTTTTGCTTTTGGACACCTGAAAAGTGTCCAAAACTGTCCAAAACCTAAAATCCTGGTCAAAAATATTTCTCCATAAGCTTAAATTATATTTTAAGTTGATTAAAACCTGTTACTACCAGTCAAATTAATTTCAAAATATTCAACAGAATATTTCTTATTCACACTTTTATAGGATAAATACAGTAATTATAGGATATAAAAATAAACACACATGTGCAGTGAATTTGACTTTGCTTTACAATATATACATGTACATGTATTTCTTATTTCAGAAACGAGTTGCGGCAGCACCCACAAAGCGTGCCAGAGAAGATTCGCCATTGTCGCCACCAATGAAGCGTCAAGCAGTTTCAGTTCAACCAGACCTTAGTCGTCACTGCATCTCCACCAGCTCTTCGATGAAATCGGCAATCGACGTAGAAATTGCAAGGCTGTTTTATGCATGCAACCTCCCATTTTCACTTGTTGAGCATCCTCAGTTTATAAAGGTTGTTCAATTACTACGCCCTGGATATAAACCACGTTCCCGTAAGCAAATCGGTGGCACACTGTTGGATACAGTCCACGATCAGGTGGCAGAAGATATGAAGGCGATTTTGAATGGCAAGACTGCAACCTTAGTAGAGGATGGTTGGAGCAATGTGCACAATGAGCCAATTATAGCATCGTGTTTGCAAGTTGAAGGAAAGAGTTTCTTTCTACATAGTTATGACACTGGTTCGATGACTAAAAGTGCTGAAAACTGTAAGGTTAAATGCTAGGAGACAATTAAGCATGCTAAGCAGAAATATAACTGCACAGTCAGGACGATAGTTACAGATAATGCAAAAAACATAGAAAAGATGCGTGACAATTTAAAGGCAGAGGATAATGATTTAGTTGTATATGGCTGTTCAGCACACTGGTTGAACTTGTTAGGACAAGATATAACACCAGATTCACTAATTAAACATATAGTTGAAATTCAGAAATATTTTAGGAATCACCACAAACCATTATCCTGGCTCTCCGATTGCCCTGGCAGTATGAAGCCGCAGCTTCCTTGTGACACAAGGTGGAAGAGTCAACTAATGTGTATAGACTCTTTCATTCATAACAGACCACACTTCATGAAAATTGTCCAGGACCACGAGGGAGAGTTAGAGAGTGCTATTATTAGAAAGATTATGGATTATAACCTATTTAAGAATGCCAGAGACATAGCAGAGCAGCTAAGACCTATTTCCCATGCGATTGATATTTGTCAGGGTGACTCGGCAACACTGGCTGATGCATGTAATGTTTGGATTAACCTTAAGAACAACACTTTGCTTGAACCACATAAAAAGCATGTATCTGCTCGTTTTCACAAGGCAGTCTTGCCAGAGCACCTCGTGGCATACACACTACACCCAAAGTACCAAGGAGAGCTGCTCACACCAGATCAGCTTGAAATCGTAAACAAATGGGTTATAAGTAAAGATCCAAATTTCATAGCAACATTAATCTCTTACCAAGCCAAGAGCATGCCATTTCCTGTATCTTATTTCTCTGATGCTGCTGTCCAGGTACCTCCACTGACATGGTGGAAAGGTCTGAAACCTCTAGGTGTGTCTGCAGATTTTATAGACATGGCCCTTCAATTGATGGATGCGCCAGCCTCATCAGCATCCATTGAAAGAATCTTTAGCAATTTCAGTTACATACATACAAATATCCGGAACAGACTAGGAGTAGAGAAAGCATCAAAGCTTGTCTTTTGTTATAGGATGCTGAGAGGACTGTCTGATTTAGATTACTGAAGGTTAAATGAGCATAAGCAACATGTCATACCTCTTACACATTTCATAAAACTGAATTTTCATGCCTGTAATCTTAATCTGTTAACATGCATAATATTTGTAATAACTGTATATATCTTAATATACAATGTATTACAATTTGTATGTTATTATGGTGTTTTGTTTCTTTTATTGCATTATTACTAAGACTAGTAAGTAAGCATGAATAAGCATAGTACAAATATGCTGAAATTAGTTTTAGACAGTTTAGGACTGGTTTAAACCCTTTAAGACAGGTTTTGGACAAAGTCTGTTCAAAATTAGTTTTGGACAGTTCAAAACCCAACCCTGACAAGCAGCATACATTTCTAATATAAAATAATAACCCGCAAGTCCGCCACAATAAAACGCGTAACCAGCTCTAAGGTATTTAGTAGATAGCTTGACCCGTCTTAACTTGTACGCTTTAAACTGACAATCTAGTGCAAATGCGATTTACTTGAAAATAAGAGTTACTACGCACCGGTTTTCCTGACATATAGTCCTGTTTTCTCGGTCGCTCCAAAGCAATGAACCACTTAAATATCGGGTGGTATTACTGTCAGAACCTTTCAATAATAATGTATTGGGTCATATAACCCGTCAAAGTGGGCACTAACATATTGCTTTACTGCGTTTAAAAGCGCCACAATGACTAGATTTTTCGTTCGCCATTAGCCATCAATATTAATCGCGAGAGTCACACAGAGATTGGTTGAAATAAATCATGTGATTAAATCATTATGAATGACAACGAGGCACGTGGTCAAAATTCTACTACGATAGTAATTTTCATTCATGCCTATTGAAATCGGATATCCCGCGAGCCAATCAGAAACTACGAGTGCGCATTATCGATTATTATTAACTACGACTGCACAGTCACGCGAGACATTTCTCATTACCGGTGAATTAGCAGACCACCTCTAGGCTGATTCGTGACAATTTTTATTGTTGAAATTAGTAACCGGGATCGCGTAAGAATGGAATGTTTACGTTTTTGGAAGCGTTTATTTACGAGAATCACGTTGGATTCCCGTATTTTTCAATTTCGGGAATATTACGAGAATCGGATTCCCGGATTTCCGTCGAATTTCGAGGCCTGAATTATTGTGTGTCATGGACCAATCGCGTATATAAAATAATACATCGGGAACATGCCAGCTGACGGTTGCACGTACTTGCATGCAACGGTTTATAATTGAACAGTCCGTTGTTGATGCATAACGTGTAGCGAGACTAGTTCCCAGCCTCTGTAGTAATGCTAGCGGAAATACAACGGAAGTTTGTCTCTGACACATGCGTGCTGTCGCTTATTTATAGAATTTGACAGACAGATGTTATCGATCTTTTAGATGGTTTAAAATGTTAAATTTCGTTGTAAATAGCATGTTTCATATCAAAAAGTTGTTGAAACTTTTCTGTTTTCCACGATCAGAGATAACTACCGTTCTGGGCTTTGTCACTTATGCGACCATTTTTTCGTTCACGGTAATTTTACTTCACGTAACCGACACACGAACGAAATGATCGTTCGCGCCAAATTTTGAGGGCCGTTCTAATAGCTGTGCCTTTTCAATCTTGGTGACCATACTGAGTTGCAGTATTCGAGAATAGGTCTCACTAGACTTGTGCAAGAGCGTGAAAGTAGATGGGGCCTGTACACGAGGGCACAGTTATAAACTCCTAAAACAGAGCTTCAAGACAGACAACAGAAAACATTTCCTTAGACACAGTATCACAAATCACTGGAACAGCCTGCCGGACAGTTGCATCAGCACCCTTAGTCAAAGCTTTCAAAGGGAAGTTAGATAAGCTCTAAAAGGACATTGTTTACAACACTGACTTTCCGATCACTCCAGTCTGCACCCACATGTCAGTGAAGAAGGTACTAGAAGACAAAGACCATGAAGACCTGCACAATATAGCTAATAACGGGAGCTAGGTTTGTCTAGTAGTCGTTAGTATCAGTGTGTGCCCTGTATTTGCGCATCCCCTCTCTTTGCGCATACGAATTCAGCCTCTTGTGAGAGACCCCCACGATCGGCATGCACACATTGATTTACATGTCAATCTAGGGTTATTCATTTTGCTCATGCAAGACTTTCGCCGCTTGAAATTGTGAAACTACTTGTCAATATAGGCTTAGAGCAGTGCTAGTGATTTCTGACACTGACATATTATTTCAAAATTTGTATATCTTTCGCAAAAATTGTTCTTAGAAACATAAACTATTACGGCTTGTACCTATATTTGATGATTAAATAATTTCGGGCTGATATTTTCTTCCCCTTTAAGAACAACACAGACGTTTTTACGCAGTCAGGGTCACCATTTGTCAAACCGATCTTTCAAATATGATACATATGTTACCATCCACTGGTTACTCTTCAGCAACAACGCGTTTATGTGAAACATGTGTTAAGGATGTGGTAGCATATGCTGCAAAACAAATACTTTTTGCCCATGTGCAAAAAGTGGGTACACCATTGGATTCGGTAGCTTCTCCTTTTGCCGGTTTTGGGCTGTATTTTACAAGAACCGACAATTAAAAGGTCAAGTTTCATACAGGTGAATAAGAACCCATACTAACTAGTTTCTAATATTTATTCAACAATTACAATTTTTGCTCAGACTATTTGATAGGAGGCGATAATCCAAACATGCGCAATATGTGGGTACCATAGGATACATTACGTATGCGTCTATTATCGCGCAGCGGGAAGCTGAAGTGTTATGCACGCAGCAATGATCTCACTCTCAGGCAGGATTCCACACACTCACCCCACCGGGGCCCACCTCGCTAACTGTTGTACAATCTGGTTTTGCATAGCATATAGATCAACGATAACATGGCTTTCGATTCTAAATTGGTCGGTCCAAAATCTTATGAATGTCTACCCAGTGTAACGTTCGTCACTTCGTGAATAAAAGAAAAAACTCTAGTTACCAGTTTTCGAGAGGGTAGCCTGAAAGGCCGTTAATGTTACCGTCGTTTTCAGGTACTGCGGCAATCACTGTTCACAATCGCATACATTTCACAGTTTCCTTCATTTACACGAGGTACATGTGAAATGTCCCATTTTTTACTATTTTCGCTTTCAAACTTGCCCGGGCTTGTAGTCTTCTTATCTAGTGTAGCGGTTCCCGTCCATCAGTCTGTAGGCCCTCCCACTCCTGGAAAATGTACAGCTCCAAAGGCAGCTCTAGACAAACTCGATGCCTGCCACCGCAAACATATACGCGCCATCACTGGACACCGATGGCCAGACAGCATAATTTCCAAAATGCACTATACAAGATGTGTAATATGTCGCTGCTGTCTGTAAAAGTCACCCAGCAAAAATGGTCCATGTTTGGCCATGTGCTAAGGATGCCAGAAGAGACACCAGCACAGAGAGCCATGGAATTCGCCCTACTCGGAGCCAGCAAATACAAAGCCAGGAGAGGACGTCATTGCATAAATCTGCTAAGTGTGCTACGAGGTGACCTCAAGAAAGCTGGACTCAGTACACTCAAGTCAAGAATGGACCTGAGGAAGCTAAGGATTTTGGCTGAGGACAAGACTTAGTGGGCAAAAGCGAAGAAGGACTGATTGCACTTGTAGGATGTTTCTACTACTACTACTACTACTACTACTACTACTACTACTACTACTACTACTACTACTACTACTACTATCACAGCTGCAGAATACAGTAATCATACAATAGCCTACCATAACACGTAGTTGAAGCCCAAACAATATTATCTTTTGAATATAGGCTGGATAAGTTATGGAAGACTCAACTGTTATACTATGATTACCTCACAGCTGACATAAAGTCCGAATGGTATCAGACCAACTATTAAAAACAGTATACTAACTAATACCCTCAGATAAAAATTTAAAAACCCAAACAACCTTTCATGCTGATAATGAATAAATGCATACAGGACTACTTGACAGGTAGCTACCAGTGTTCGGTTTTTCTATTCCCAACAGACAATGAAGAAATCTACAGGAGCTAAATGCAAATTAATACTACTAAAAGTGTGGTTATTGACAACTTCAAGTGGAAAATGTTTAGAAAACTGTGTTACTGAGATACTAACTCCTCTAAATCACATTTGCAATTTGTCACTAACACATGGCATATTTCCATCTCGACTAAAGAGGGCACGGGTAACCGCTATATACAGAGTTGCCCTAATGCGCGTATATGCGCATAAAAATGGCAGAGAGACGCCTAAAAATTAACCCTCTGCCTCCCCGAGGACGCACGAGGGACACAGTGAAAAAGTGTAACGGAAACTGGTAACTTTACATGTGCTTAATTATCGATTATAATATCGTGTGTGTATATTTATTTGTGCATGTTTTTACTTTAAAAAATATACCTAATGTATTGTGTGTTCAATAAAAACAAACTTACTGCGTTGTTTAAGACTATGATTTGTTGTATGTTTTCTTGCACAACTCAAAGTTGTTAATACCCATAAATCAGATTCAACCACCACATTTAATTGTAAACACAATCCCCAAATCATCCTTAGTATTCCATTTGATCTAATTTTTTATAAATAATGAGTTTACAAGCCCGATGTTAGTCGCCTTGTTTGGCCTACAAATTGCAAAAATACCCGCCATGTTTCTGTCAGTTGTGCTAAACGTCAGTGTGGCGTGTCAGTATTTGATTGGATAACAGCGGAATCTCCCTCTAGAGGAACTCACACTTGAGAAATCCAATACAACTGATCAAGCGTATACAAACGTGTCTGGGCGTCTTAACGCTTTCACAGATCAGAACATTGGACAGATCACAAAGTTGTTATCACTAATCTGCTGAATATTTTGAAATTAATTTGCGCATGCCTACTTGCATAAAGCAGCAACGACTTACAGGCAAAATATTTTTTTCTATTTACTATCAAAATATCTAAATGGATGAAGGAATATATGGAAGATATTGTGACATCTTTTACATTTGAATGGTCATTTAACAGATTAGCGGTGGTGTCTTTGTATTGCTGTTTGAATAGCGGTATCAATACGTGCTATAAGCCGTCTTTTATTTAGCAATAGCGGCTGATTGATTGACTGATGGATTAGTGTGTATAATGTTTAACAATACTCGCTCGTTAGGTGTTCCCAATATCTCAACTAAAAAGCTCATCCCAGCAGCGATGTTCAACGATATCATCGATCTACAGGTAGGCATACGTTAAAATAATGATTTTTTTTCAAACAGCGTATAGCTCAAAGCTCCCCTATACAAGCATCCTTAGTGGATACACGCTTATGCATTATCTATGTTTCAACCAATCAGCAATCGCGTTACATAGTTACTCCCTATGAATTAGACATATCCGGTTATTGGCTGATATATTTTCACTAATTACGTAGTTTAATCTGATTTATACAGATTATTTTTGATAAATTATTGTTTTGTCCGATCTTACCCTATGTATTCCACTATATTTAGTAATTCCAGTTACATTATAAAAAATACGGCGCATTATATCGAAGTAGGTCAAGTCGTCCTTGAGCAAACTCGTCCCAGATCCTCATAATTTTTCAATTTGTCCAAAGTCAAGTTAGGGTTTTATAATTACTAATGTAGTGGTCTTTGGAAATGTTAATCATACAAGGTTGTCAATGTAGGGTGGTTGGTATATCAGACAACAAACAAGTACAGTGCTTTAAGTTATTGTTTATTGACATGCAGTTCAAATGTTATTAGTTAAATACACAAGGGCCATTTCAATAGATCAATTTTAGCCTCCATTGTAGATTACAGAATACATATTTTTGAAAATTTACCCCTGGAATGACTGGCACTGTTTAGAGCCAGTCATTCCAGTGTTAAACTTTCAAAAATAGGTATTTTGGTGATCTCCAATGGTGGCCAAAAGTGTTAAGTGCTAAAGGTTAATAAACTATGCATAGTTAATATTCTCTATATATGCATTACACAATGTCATAACTAGTGCTTTCAACATGTTTAATAAAGTGCTTTATAATTAGATCAATGTGTTGTGTTTATTTTAAGAAAAAAACTTGGGACCCCCATATTTCAGATGAGGACTCCATGGGGCCCCCATATTTTACAGTGGGACCCCAAAATCTGAGTGTGGGGTCCTTGGGACCCCACAAAATCAGATGTTGTGGGCAACACTGCCTATATACAAAGCTAAAGACTCATCTAACTTTACTAATTATAGACCGGACTCAGTACTTCAACTTTTCTCAGAACTCCTGGAAAGAATATACGACAACAGAATAATTAAGTATCTTAATAAAAACACTATTCTCTTCCAATCTCAGCATGGTTTCAAAGAAAAGCATTCCACAATGCTTGCCATTGTAGACATGGTGGAAAGAATATCTGTGTTACTGGAAAAAATGAACACACTGTGGGTGTATTTTTGGACCTTTCCAATGCATTCGATACCATTGACCATAAAATTTTACTAAAAAGTTATCCTACTATTATCCTACTATGGAATTAGAGGCACTGCATTAGACTGGATAGAAAGCTATTTGACTGATAGGGTACAATGCGTTCAATTTAACGGTGTCATATCTGAAAATTAATCTGAGGTGTAACCCAAGGTTCAATTCTAGGACCTCTGCGCGTATATAAACTCTTATATTGCCATTCTAAATCCAAACAGTTATCATGAACCATTTTATGTATGTACTTACACACCATCTGGCAAGCATGTTGCTTTCACACTGTTTACTGTTTATGGCATCTGCTGTGTTGTTTATCTTTTCCAAGTATTAAAGTTACTTAGTTTTTATTGCATGTCTTACTTCGTAATATACTACAGTTTTGGCGACGAGGTAGACAAATCTATACACGCGAATGCAGGTGTTATAGCCTTCTAATGCATATTACTGCTGATTGTGTTGGATACATTTGCTGTTACCATATTTGCCATACTGTGTGCGCCATTGAAATCCTGTGTAAACTGCCAAACATTGGAAGCGTGAGTTACAAAAAATCTGCTATATATACAATTAACTGTTGCAAAAATATATTGCTACTATTACTACACTGAGATTAAAGAACAAAATGGCTGACGGTTTCGTAGTACCAATTCCCAAGTATAGTGGAAGAAAAGAAGACTTTTCTACATACTGTGAGCATCTTATTTCATGCATGGAGGTGAACAATATTGCAGACGAGAAGCGTCGTGTGCATATACTTATATCGTCAATGGGAGATGATTTAGTTAAACTCGCTCGTGATTTGTCTGCACCTACAAAAGTGTCAGACAAAAGTTTGACTGACATAATTGATAAACTTAAATCACATATGATGCCTAAACCAAATGTCATTATGGCACGTTGCATCTTTAATCACCGAAATCAACACGAAACAGAATGCGTAAATGCGTATGTTGCGGAACTGCAGAAACTTGCAGATAACTGCAAGTATGACAACTAGTTGCAGATGTGGTTACGCAACAGGTTTGTAGCCAGTATTTATAAAGAAGGCACCTGGTGGAAGTTACTACAGGAAGATGACGCACTGACATTTGAGAAAGCGTATCAAATAGCATTAAGCCATGAAATAGCAACCCAAGAAGCACGTGCAATCTGTAGCATGCCAAATGTTAAATATTTACAAAAACAAATTCATAGGTCGCAAAATCAAGGAGGGAAATCTGCAAAACCAAAACGTTGTTATCGTTGTAGCAGTGAAAAACATTTAGCTAATACATGTCAACATTGTACTACTATTTGAGGATTCTGTCATAAAATTGGACATCTCAAGAGCATTTGTATGTCACGAACCAATGGTAATGAGCAAAATTCAAGATAACCCTCCCCCCCTAGAACATCTGAAAAGGGACAAAAACTGAATGCCGTTAAATGACTGATGACAAAATAAATTTAAGTAGCTATGAGAACATGCATACAAATGATAATACAGATAGTTACTCCATTGAAGTTAGCCTTGATCATGTGTGTAATAAAGCCAATTCACATAGAAGAATTATTAAGGAACTATGCATAAATGATGAAATGGTTACATTCGAGGTCGACACTGGCTCTGCTGTCACATTGATTAGAAATAATGCATACAATGAATCACAAGCACTTCGCAACTTGCCAATGCACAATTGTTCTACAAATCTACACCCATATACTGGGGAACCTATTGCTGTTAGAGGGGAAATGCATGTTGATGTTTCTGTTGATAACTGTATTCATAAGAATTTGTGACTAATAATCACAGAGGGAGGTAGGTCTTCATTGCTTGGGTTGGACTGGTTAAATTGTATTGAACTATGGTGGCATGCTATCAATTCAAATGTAGATGCAGTAGAATCCGATATGGAGTTTCAGGAGCTAGTTGATAAACACTCAGTTGTTTGGCAAGAAGAGTTGGGACATTTTTGTGATGTCAAAGCAGCTCTTGAAATTCAGCCTGATGCTAAACTCGTGTTTTGTAAGGCACATAATGTTCCATTTGTGCTCCATGCTAAGGTCGAAAATGAAATTGATCGCCTTGAAAATGAAGGTATTCTAACTAAAGTTAAACATTCATCTTGGGCTACCCCGATAGTACCAGTTATCAAACCCTCTGGTGACATTCGTCTTTGTGCCGATTATAAAATAATTGAACAAATATGCCAAAAATGAAACATACCCAATTCCCAAAATCGATAAACTGTTCACTAAATTGCGTGGAGGTCAAGAATTTACAAAATTAGACTTGCGTCATGCCTATCAGCAAATTGAACTTGATGAGAAATTGTGTGAGCTTACTATGATTAACACAAGTAAAGGCCACTATGCATACTCTAGAACCCCGTTTTGTGTCATCACAGCCCCAAGCGCTCTTCCAGCGCACAATGGAAAACATGCATTCCATATACCGCTGTATACGTTGACGATATTGTTGTTACTGGTAGAGACTGGGTCGAACATGTGCATAACCTTGAGTCAGTTTTGAGTACAATAAAGCAAAATGGACTACGGTTACAGAAGGAAAAATATAAATTCTTCCGGCCACAAGTTGAATTCCTTGGTTTTGTCATTGACAAAGATGGGCTGCGTCTCACTCCTGCTAAAGTTACTGTGATACATAATGTGTCTCTGCCTGCGAACACTACTGAACTTCGTGCATATTTAGAATGGTTGAATCACTATGCTAAATTTCTTCCCCATCTGTCATCGCGGCTAGCTGCATTATACCATTTACTCCAGAAGGATGTAAAATGGGAATGGTCGAAGGAATGTAATGATGCATTTGAAGAAAGTAAGTGTGACTTAACAGGTGACAAATTGCTAGTTCATTATGATGCAGCCAATGATCTAGCATCTGCACACGGAGTAGGTGCTGTACTTCAACATTGAATTAATGGTAAGGGCCGTCCAATTGCTTATGCATCGCGAACATTAACTAAAGCAGAGCGTAATTATTCTCAGATAGAAGAAGAAGGACTAGCAATCATATTTGGTGTTGGCAAATTCCACCAATATTTATTGGGACGATTATTCACAATTGTTGCGGATCATCGTCCGCTTTTGTCATTGTTTTCGCCATGCAAATTGAACCCAGAAATGGCTGCCTAATGAATTAAGCATTGGTCATTAATCTTGTCAACATTTCAATATAACATTGAATACCGTTCCTCTAAAATAATGCTGGACTGATGAATTATCGAGAGTGCCGTTAAATGCTACAGGTTCGCAAACACACAATGACGAAGATCTTGTGCTACTTATTAACACAATTGATACAAACTTTCCTGTTACGTCTAAAGACATTGTGAATGAAACAAAGACAAATGCCTTATTACGCCATGTTTATTGATACATTATCGAAGGTTGGCCAGAACATTTAGACCCGGTATCCGATATTGACTTAAAACCATACTTTGATAAGCGAACAGAGCTTTCTGTAGAACAAGGGTGTATCCTTTGGGGGTTGCGAGTTGTTATTCCTAATTCACTAAGAGAGTCATTGCTCCTCGAACCACACAGTGAACATGCTGGTGTCATCCAAATGAAAGCAGTTGCACGCTCAATATTCTGGTGGCCTAGGTTAGACTCTGATATTGAGTTAATGAGCCAAAATTGCTCTGATTACCAAGAAGAATCGTCATTACCTGCATCTGTGAAGGCTAGAACGTGGAAGTGGCCATCTGTTCCGTGGAAAACATTGCATATTGACTTTGCAGGGCCATTTCTAAATAAGTATTACTTGGTTGTCGTTGATGCTCATTCTAAATGGATTGATGTATTTACAATGACCTCAATTACTACTACTGCTGCTACAATCAAACACCTTCGAACATTATTCGCTACTCATGGTTTGCCACAACATATAGTGAGTGACAATTCCAGTGAATTCCAACAATTTCTAAAAATGAACTCAATCCACCATATCCTAACTGCACCCAGTCACCCAGCTACGAATGGCCAAGCTGAAAGGTTACCCAAAATCTAAAGAGAGAAAATGAAAACCTAATCGGAAGTTATTGATGAGAAGATCAGTCGTTATTTGCTAACCTATCGGACCACGCCACATGCAATGACAGGGAAACCCCTATGTGAACTGTTAATGCACAGACAATTAACAACTAGACTTTCTGCTATGCGTCCATCTCCAGATTCCTTAGCCTTTTCAAAGGAGACTATTGATGACAATTTCCGACAGTTTTCTGTTGGCCAACCCGTGTTTGTTTTGAATTTCAGTGTACGAGGTCCGCGCTGGGTGCCAGCTGCAATTTTAGAGAGACATAGCTGTCGAAATTACCATGTTTCAGTAGGTGATCACATATGGAAAAGACGTTTTGAATCCACATGTTGATGCAATGCCGACGATAAGTATCCCGGATACTGCTAACAAACAATACCCTACTGAGGTGGCATATCCTGTGGAGCCAGAGCATACTATTCCAGTTGCTGAGGTATCAGGTCTCGGAAACACTCTGCCAGGCGGAAACACTCTGCTTGAAACTGATGAATCAGCACACATGGCTGTCAGCAGAACCCTGCATCGTTCCAGGAACCCACCTAAACATTTAATCACTGAGATATAGTATCTTTGACAAAAAGAACAAACTTTGAAAGAATTATTAAATGTTTGCTCCCAACAAAATTTCATTTAAGGGAGGGCAAATGTGGTATACTGCGTATATAAACTCTTATATTGCCCTTCTAAATCCCAACAGTTATCATGAACCATTTTTTGTATGTACTTGCACACCATCTGGCAAGCATATTGTTTTCACGGTTTTTACTGTTGACGGCCTCTGCCGTGTTGTTTATCTTTTCCAAGTATTAAAGTTAGTTAGTTTTCATTGCATGTCTTACTTCATAATATACTACAATACCAATGCTTTCTGCTGCCACAAAGATATAAACTCACTGTACAAAAATGTAAACAGCGAAATGGAAAAAATAACAGATTGGTTTAAAGTGAATAAACTATCCCTAAATGTTGACAAAACTAATTACATACTTTGCACAAAATCCTCGAAAGTAGGAAAATCTGCTCTCCCTATATTTCGCATAAATAATCAGGAAATTCACGAAACCAAATATGCCAAATGTTTAGGAGTATATCTGGATAAGAACATAACTTTGGAGAAGCATATAGAAACAGCTATATCTAATGTAGCAAAGAACATTGGTATCATGTGCAGACTCAGCCCATACCTTCCGACAAATATCATAAAAGACCTATACTGTACACCAATCCTCCCTCATCAAACACACTCTAATGCTATTTGGCAGAGGGACAAGATACTTTCAAAATAAACAAAATCTTAAAACTTGAGGACATTGGAAGGGTACAAACTATACACTATTTACACAACTATACAACTACACTATTAAACTATGACCCAGTTTATAGGTGGAAAGTTGAAATCACCTAATATTAGAAGGTAGCCTGTCATTGCTCCAGCATGGAATAACAACTTTAGCAAATTATCGTTATCTACTGTGTCTGAGTTGGGGCTGTAGATGCACCCATCGACTATGTTTTCCTTCTCTTGTGTTGACAATGAGCAGAAAACAGATTCACTTAAGGAATGGTCATCTAGTGATTCAATTTGGTGTGCATTCAGTTACTGATGTGTATATATATAGCCGGCCCTCTAGCAGGGCTACTATATCTGATTCAGTCCGCGAAAAGCTGACCCGAGTTGCTTACTATGTAAAGAAGCTCCATAAATGCTTGAATACTTTGTACTCCACTGTTCTGCGTTGGAGGAGGTCAGAAGTCCAATATTACAGTAGATATTTGAACCAATACAGACTATAGCTCCTCTCAGCTCATACATATATGACGATCTAGGATCTGACATGATGCAAATTATTATGGACTGTACTGCCATGCTGAATGACAGATCAGTTGATATTATTAGGCTCTATTCATTGGCGTTTTCGATTAGAAGGTTACTGTGCCATCTGCATAATGTTACAACCAGACATAGTCTGCTTCTGCAATAATCTGTGTGTTCATTACTAAGACAATGATAACAGAACTAAATGATATAATACTCTCTTGATATGCCCACCCCATACTGATATGGACTAAGATTTAAAACGATAGGTATCTAAAGCTAACACCATACATTGTATTTGTCTGATCTGTATAATGGCATCTTACTGCCTCCGAACTGTTTCTCTCATTCATTGCTGAAATCGCAATGGGATGCTGATATGCATAACTTTAAATGTAAATACTAAGACTGGTCATAAAATATCAATATAATCAATAAATGATTACGTGGGGGAGTATTCTATATGTTCCAACATTTGCTGTAACAATCCATAGGTCTGTTGGTATTGTACTGAGTTATTCTGCCCATTCCACACATCCCCTAGGCTTTTGGGATTGTAGTCCAGATCGACCGTTAAGCTGGGTACGCGCCACCCATCATGGATTCGTTTCCTGAACACGCCTCCTGGGTAGAGCCATAAGCGTATATAGGCCTATGGGAGAGATAGCGGTGCGAAAACGACTAAGTTCGTTAAAACGCATGATGCACATGCACGCGCCAGGATGCTGTTTTTGATATAGCGTGTAGTTACAACCAAGATAGGATGGCGCTTTTAGTGTACCGAGATGGTACCCTGTAATTCTTATTGATTTCGTGTTCCCGTTAAATCTGGCAATGATCAAGACCATAATTTAACGGGCTTTTTAAATCTGTAAACCATTTCAAAATCGGTTGAGAAATGGTTGAGTTATCCACGGAAACGCCTTCTTGATTATCTTCAAAATATTGCCGTGATGTTATAACCACGTGGACGCAGAACTTCTAGAATGTTCTAGAACATTCGGCTACACCATTATTAGCTACGCGCTGATTGGCTGTTGCTCGAACGATGAATGGTTGGAGCCTGCGCCTGTGACGTCATGAGGAGGATAAAAGGAGACGCGATCCAGAGATCGATAGCATCCTCGGCCAGGGGACGAACAGGTTGGACCTGTACTAGCTGCGATCAACAGATATTACGCATATGACTTCAGTTTTCTGTTCTTCTCCCGTAGCTAGCAGTAACCAACCCACCGCAGTAAGAACAATTGTGTAACTCCCTACTTACGGGAGTAATTTGGAACTTTCTGATTACTGTTCACGAATATCAATATCTACTTCGGAACACAAATTTGCGGTGAGGCCTTTACGGCCTGAATATGTGATTCTACAAATGTAGAGGCAGGATGTTCTTTGATGGATGACTCGCCGGATCTGCTGGGCATGCCTAAAAGTGGTATTTCAACTGCCACCGCACTAATGTCGTGTAGGTTCTTTTAGCTTTCAACCGCAGCAAGTAAACTCTGTCCGGTGCGTCTTTAGAGCTGGCTGACGTACCAAGCACTGTGAAGCTTTGTTTTGTATCTTCGTTTGCCTCTAACAACCCACGTTTGTGATGGGGTTGTTTACACATTCCATCCATACCCTCGGTGTACAGGAACTTTCTTCACCACAGTAGTGCTATCGTATCTTTTGCTGACTGCTCATTAGACATCGTATTAGGTTTACAGCGCTGAGCGATGTACTCCCGCCATGAGTGTTCTTGCGGAAATCTTGTTTGTGGAAAACAGCTTGTGGGAACCAACCTGCGGGAACTTTCTAGCTTCCGGAGAAGGCATCATCCCACATCAAACTACGGAATGACGTATCAATTTCAGTAACACGGTAGCCTAACTTAAGAATGACCACTGAGTATTCAAGTAACTATACTTTGCAGTTTAATTATTTTTCTATATGTATTTCGTTAATTATATTGTATCCGTAAGAACGGTCCCGATGACTAAAAGGAACCGTAACGGTCTTAGGACCGCTAGATATAATTTCTGTATCTGTTTATAGTTATTCTCATTTTCCTCCATGTGTTGCTAACCGCACTATAGTAGGTTCGTTAACCTGTACTAATATGTATACCTTGATCATTTGATACCATATTGATTGTTCTGGTTAGATTATGTATATATATGGCTAGTGGCCATCCGTTCATATGTTTTGCTTATTCATAGAAAATATAGGACTGCAGTGCACGTAGGAAACACTATACAGCAACACTTATATATGCAGCACTTTCTCCCGCCAGCAACAATTTTTCACTGAGGTCGCTGTCCGTGATATAACTCTGTTTAGCCCGGCATGCTACCGACTAAACCTTTTCTATTCAGCTTAATAGGATAGGTTCATAATGATTAGAGACACTTTCTTCATTGCCTGCTCTGTAATATACTCTTCTCTTCCGGTAGTGCAATAATCTAGCCCCGCACTCCGGTAAGACTCGTAACTCCAAGATTGTGTCTCTCTTCATGCTTCACTCAGCCTTGTGGCTTCTTAATTGTTTGGATGTCCCTATCCGCACCTTGGGCTGATCCGACTCTGGAAAACTATTGGGGTTTCAGAGCGGTGATGGCCAGGGTGTGGTGTCACAGACATTTCCCTTGTATCTTTGGATACTTAGTAGTTAGCACTTTAGCCAATGTAGGAAAGCACTGCGAAAACATATCTTGATTTTTCTTTTTTACTGAACCATCTCCCGCACCGCAGTGCAAAACTGGGCGACTTGTATATAAACCTAGCGACAAGTTAATGTCTGGGCATGATATTTAGATCTGCCACGCCCTTACGGGAAGGACATTTACGGTGGGTATTCGTTTCTCTCACCCCACCATAACGATAGGACAAGTGTCTAATAATGCTTCCGTGAAAAGTAACCTATGTCTTGTAACATTTTATGTGGTTACGGGGTGGGATGTTCGGATTCTAATCCAGTTCGGAGATCTTACTAAGTAACATGTATGAGCGCTGTCTTCAGTATTGATGTCTTAGGGCATCTGTTCTCAATAACAGCCATGTCTAATAGCTAGGTAGATACCAGCCATTTGCGGCCTAAATTAGTTCTTGTTTCTCAATACTAAAAGTTAATTAAGCAAAGCAGAAGGCCCGCATAAATAAAGCGGCAACTACTAATTCAGCATACTAAGAATCACATAAGACGGTGATGAGGGAATCCATCAGGAATCGCTCGTCCCATCTTCACGTAAAACAGCATGCAACCCTATAGTCATAATCTCACTAGGTATGGTCTTTTCTTCCTCAAGCATTTTTGGTTGAAATATTAGAGTGGGCCCATTTTTGCCTACTACTCTTCTTCCGCTTTAAGCAGTGGCGACACCTTCCCAAGACGGAGGCCCGCGTGAGGCACTTGCCTCTCACAACGATTTAGCTACGGCCGTCCACGCGAGGATAATACTCCTCATCCAAACTAGCACTAGGAGTAGTGCCCGCATGAGTCACATAACTTTTCGTCCGAGATAACCTTCTTCCTTTCAGCATAGAGGTATAATAACTTATATTAAGGTAATTAGTTAAGTCTCGTGTATGGGAGCCTCCCTTGTGGGGATACCTCTGCAGACCTACAAGTCTGTGTGGTACCTCCGGCCTGTCTCTATGTCTCGTATTTTCGTATGCTCTTCGTGTAGTATTATCTAGCATATTTATAATTGTTTAGGTAAACTCATTGTATAGACTTATATTTCTAGGTCACCAAATCAAATCTTGTAAGTCCATAGATCACAAAATTGCTATGGACAGGCATACTGGTGACACAAATTCTTGGGATGAGACAGTTGTGTTTAATGTTTGCGATGATGGTCGCACGGCCCCACCGGAACGATTGAGTTCCACCGGCCTTAGGAGCCAGTTTTTGTTTCCCGCATGGCAGTCTCGTACAAGGTCCGTCACCCCGAGACGGGATGCTAACCAGCGTCATCACTCGTCGTGCACTTGCGGCACGGCGAGTCGACATGATACACCGTAATGGCCCGACACTACCCGGCGAGCTACAGGATACCTGGTCCGAGTGGAACGTGCATTATCTCATGTGGCTCACCTAGTTTCTCTCATTGATAATCATTACAGCATATACAATATCCAATATATTATCCAGCCAATAGAATAAGTATTAACCTTATTCAGATATTGTAAACAAATGATCAGACATTTATTTTTAGTACCCACCTTGACTCACTGAATATACTTTTCTATAAACATAAGTTTACAGTTATGCAAAAATACTAGTCATGACAATATAAATAGAATGTACAGCTAGATATGGCTACTAACATGTTACTATATAGTATGACTTATACACAGTACCTACTTTGACATTATCTCTTTTTTGTTTATAACGTCAGCATACTAACAAGGTATAGTTAATAGGGCTGAGGTTCATGAGGATTTTCACGAACCGAACCGGTTCACGATACAGATGTCCGAACCACGAACTGGTACAACGAACCTCTTTAATGTTATTGTATGTGGAAATTATTCCTAACAGAAAATAACATTTAAACACACGTGGTTTTACTGGCTAAATGATAGAAAAACACAAATGTCAAGTTCTGACAACAAATGTTAGAATATATTCGTAAATCATACTTAGAGGAGGTTCAGCGATTCCTTGTCTATCAGCCCTTTCACCGTCAAATCCCTGAAAAAGTAAATTCTTTATGATATAAAACTTACCCTGTTGAATATTTTGGAATTAATTTGACTGGAAGCTGTTGTTGCCTAAGACAGCAACAGCTTCCAGTCAAATTAATTTCGAAATATTCACCAGTTTTCCTGTATGGTTTTCCTAAAATTAGATATGGGAATTCATCGGTGAAAGGGTTAGCTTATATAGGCCTATGGTTCACGAACCACACGAATCCCATGCAAGTGAACTGAACCATGGTTCGTCTTCCCATGGTTTGCGATTTTCCGAAACAACGAATGTTCATTACAGCCCTAATAGTTCATGTATGGAAGTTCATCATGCTAACACTGTATAGCTAGAGATCGTGTTGTACTATTAGTCTAACACCTCACAGGTTAAATTAAATCCTGACAGTAACATTGTACAGAACTGATGATTTCATCTCTTTAATAATCGAGTTGCACTTTCCCCTCATTACAATTTATGAATAACACAATTTTAGGCTATCAACTATTAACGATTTAACGGTTATATAACATATAATTTATTGGTAACATTAAGCCCCTGAATTCTACAGGTTATATTAATTAAATTTTTATTAAGGACAAACTACACACAAAGCCACTAATTGATGCATGTATATGACCTTAAGGTTTCTACATTTGCATTGTGTAACCTACATAATCTAGTGAAGTCTAATTTTGACATCTGCATACCAAAATTGGTTTATGACTAAATAACCATGTGCTTAAAGTGCAACAAAAATAAAATAAGTTAAATACAAGTACATAAACGTATACTACATATATAATGTCTTTGGAAATGTGCTATTTTAGGTGCGTTATTTATTCTTGGCCAGATGGCCGTGTATATTGATAGAATATGACTTAAGATTTAAACATGTCTGGTGAAAATAGGCTCCAAAGTGCAGACCGTTAAACTATCTACTAATATATTCAAATATACATGTAGTGAAGGACAGTTTATAAGTTAGGCACAATTGATTAACCCTTTAATGACTAAATTTGTTCATAAAATTAAACTATTTACTTATTGAATGTCAATTTGCAGGCCAAGAGAAAACTACTTTTGAAAATTTACTACTGGAATGACTGGCTCGGTTATCGAGCCAGTCATTCCGGTGGTAAATATTCAAAAATAGTCTTCTCTTGGCCTGCAAAAGGACATTCCTCAGAGACCCCTACGGAGGCCAGTGTTGGCCGGCTTCGTCGTGAAAGGGTTAAGCATGTGTAATGCGGTTCTCCTTGAAATGCGGCCAAGATAGCATACAAGATGTAAGCTACTGTTCATAAAGAGTTTATATTCGTTTATCTGAAGTTCGCTAAGGTTAAAATTGTTAACAAAGTTTGTATTTTTGGGGAGAACTTCTGTGATCACTATGATGGCAGGAGAAACGTTATTATAACCAGTGCTTCGAGTTCTGCTTCTTTTTTTATATTAAACATTCTGCATTTGTATACAGACAAATGGTGGCCGCTTCCATGGGTTTCTTTATATTTTTTTTATGGTTGTCTGTTCACACATTTGTTAATAATTGTTTACATGGGTTTCCTGTTCTGTCCATATTTGATTGGGTATTGCTTAGCGTGTGCGTGCGTGCGTGCGTGCGTGCATGCGTGCGTGCGTACGTGCCTGCGTGCGTGCGCGCGTGCGTACGTAAAGGCAAATATATTGTTCTATCCTTTAATGAAGCATATTTATCCTATGTATGTATGATTACTGTATTCTGCGGCTGTAGTAGTAGAAACATCGTGTGTGTGAGAGAGTGAGAGATTATTTTATCTTAGCTTAAAAATTGTAAATTTTCAACATGTTTTGACGTCATTTTCAGAATGCATCAACACATACGACGTCATGACCTTCGTCTTTGGCTATTGTTATGTCATAATTAATCAGCACATTAAGACTAAAACATGATGTTCGCGCGGGGGATGCCGTGTAGTATGTAGTATTGCCCTCGCGTGAGGGAAATACCAGATCATACATCACTGATCTTAACCAATCAAATAACAGCATATGGTCATGTGACATTACTGAGGGGGTAATGATGTTCTATAGCTTCATTTGACATATTAAATAGCAAAGAATTACAAAGACATACAATTCATACAACGTGTCAGACTATTTAAGATTTGATGACGATCTATATGGAACCCTTTGTGACGTAATGATTGTGACGTCACCCTGCACACGTTGATCTTATTATGACGTCATACGAGGTCAGATGATGGATGGATACCCTGGAACGGTGAATTCTCTCATGGTTGGCTGCTGGTAGTAAAATCCCAAAATAGGCTACACGTAGTTCAATCGTAAAGTTAGCTAAATTAAAAGTAACATCATATAAGGATGTAACCATACAAATAAGCTGTTGAATATTTATATCGCATCTATATACTATATTCTATATGTACAATATAAAGTTTTTGGCAAGGTTAGTATCCTCTTCACAGAGAGTGAATGTTTGACTAACAAAATACCAAACTAGGCTAATTTACTGACTAATGATTCCAGAATGGTAGTCCAGCTCCTGTATCAAAGTATCTATATTATGGTAGCTTTTAGCATTCTGTTAATGTAATATTGGTAATTAGAATTTTTTCCAAGCGTGTACTCACCTATATACAACCCACTCCCAGATCAGTCTGTATTGACAGAGATGTACTAAGATTTTGTGATGGGCTGGTGTAAGTGTGGCTTGTTCAGTCAAATTCAAATGCTCTTTCCTTGAAGCAGATATCTAGTGTGTTCGGCTGATTCAGCTGTTGTTGCTTTGGATATTGTAGCCGGCAGTGAATTCCACATTGGTACTACTCGATTAGTGAAAAGAGGGCTTACGAATATCTTTGTTGCTGTATTTTATGATGAGCTTGAGCCTATGACGGCTGGTGTGTGTACTCATTGAGGGTTCGAATGAGTATAGTTCTTATCAATATTATATAGATCCATAATGAGCTTGAATGTTTCAATTAAATCTCCTCGAAACTATCCATGATTCAGCGTCATTAAGTTAACGACATTAAGTTTTTCCATGTAGCGTTACCATCTGATTTGTCGGATGAGCTTTGATGCTCATTGCAGCACTCTTTCTAATAGCTGTGATTGCCTTTTTAGTTTAGGTGGCCAATGCTGAGTTGCAGTATTCGAGTATGGATCTAAGTAGAGACTGGTACAGGAGAATGAATGTTGGTAAAGATTATCTTGATTAGTCATTTTGTCCTGTTCGTATTGGATACAATAGGACATGTTTGTATATCAAATGAGAGGCTCTTAGAGAGGTATCTATCAAAATTCAAGTCTTTTTTCAATATCTGATGTTGCAACAGGGTATATTGGGCATATCTGTGATATAGTATTCGTTTGTGTGTTGTTCCTGCCGAAATGTAGGACATGCGTTTATCTGTGTTGAATGATAGGTGTCATGTCTGCGACAACATACATATTTTGTCCATACTATCTTGGTATATATATGTTTTAATTGGTCGATTTAAATGGGTTGCGCACCCAACAGCCAATGAAAATACTCCGTTGAATATGGCACATGTGCTCATATCGAAAAATATGGAATGGGCTAGAAGGCTTGTTTATATGATAAATATATATATGGTCTCAGTTTTGTTTGGAGCGACTAGTGTGGTACAGTATATATATACTTTTGAAAAAACAATCGGTACTGTACCACACTAGTCGCTCCAAACAAAACTGAGACCATATATATATTTATCATATAAACAAGCCTTCTAGCCAATTCCATATTTTTCGATATGAGCACATGTGCCATATTCAACGGAGTATTTTCATTGGCTGTTGGGTGCGCAACCCATTTAAATCGACCAATTAAAACATCGATTGATGTGAGCGTGACGCGTAGGGATTACTACGTGGTACCGTTTTACCACGATTTGTTTACTACGATTTGTAATTCATGAAACGTCATCGCAAAATGTCATCGTTTGACAGTTTATCAGGCGGCAGCTAAGTAACGATTGATGGCCGTGGCTCTGCGATAGTCTTAGAAGAAAAGTGTGGTTTACGGCTAACATCACCAGATTTTGTGTTTGTCATTATATTTTGCTGCGCATTCAATATCTGTTATCAAGTAGTAGTGCGTCACAGCGGCGGTATCGATTTCGCGAAAATCAACAATGAGAAATCAGATAAAAGTCACATCAGCAGCTATTGGCAAATATTTCAAAATTACAGTTTATATGATAAATAAAATATAAAATCTCAAACTCGGTCACTTTTCATATCACTATTATGAACTTCGTTGAAAATTATCAATTTTGCACTCGCTAAAGCTCGTGCAAATTGATAATTTTCAACTCGGTCCATAATAGTGATATGAAAAGTGACCTCGTTCCAGATTCTCTCTCTCTCTCTCTCTCTCTCTCTCTCTCTCGCTCTCTCGCTTTCTCTCGCTCTCTCTCTCTCTCTCTCTCTCTCTCTCTCTCTCTCTCGCTCTCTTTCTCTTTCTCTCTCTCTCTCTCTCTCTGCGTGCGTGCGTGCGTGCGTGTGTGGTCTCAGTTTTGTTTGGAGCCACTAGTGTGGTACAGTACCGATTGTTATTTCTTCGAAGTATTCTAGTAACTGGGTTTTTACATGAGCTGTTGTGTCTGGATCCAAGCTGGAAATTGGTAAATAGATTGGCTGTCTCCAAAAAATGTGCAAGACCATCCCTTATAAATGATTCTAGAGCCATACGCACGGTAAAGGTAAGACTGATTAACCTATAGATGCGTGGGGTATCTTAGACCATTTGTGTGTATACAACATACATTTGCCAATTTCCAGATGTCAGGTAAAACGCCTTCTTCTAGAGACTTGTTATAAATAATGCATAGTGGTGCGCTAAATTCTTTAGTAGCTTCCTTTAATGTTCTCACTGCCATTTCATCTGGCCCATTGCTTTTGTTGTGTCCATGTGTTTTCAATTTATTTTTGATAGGGATATGTGTTGTCAGAAAGGTAACAAGAGCAAAGGAAGTTCTGGCAAACTGGAGGCAAAATTACTAGCTCTAGGTTTTGGAAAAGATGACGTCTGCTTGATGAGACATAACCAGTAGACATTTTGGAAGATACCTTCTTGCTCTATTGCCGGTGTCACGTGGCCACTTTGGCATCGATATGACACGTTTTAACTTTACAGCTGAGCATGCAAATTTACAGGTACTCTAGTAAATGGGTTCTAGTTTCTATTTGAAATTAGAAAACACGTGCATGGGTGCGTGTACGCACGCGCGTAACACTTGCGTGCCTAGCACGTGCGTGCGTGTGTGGTGTGTGTGCGTGCACGCGTTCGTGGATGCCTGATGTCATACGTGACTCACGTTTCACTGGGGTTTACTGGATCTTTACTAGACATGGTTGGGAAGTTCTCCTTTAATACGTCCCGAAAAGCTGCTTCATTCTTGTGTCAAAGATTCAAAAGGTTAAAGGTCGAAGTTTAAAATTTAATTGAAGTTCAACGGGTGGGATTTGCAACAAACAACAACAAAATGGTCCCAACGAACCCTACTTTTTCGTCAGTCTAGGGTGATAAGGTCAAGAGAGCAACGATTCGGTACATAGACAATGGTTGTTAAACGTGCGATGATGTACAATTATATGCAATTTGGACCAAGTCTTAGATAAATTTTGTGAGCTAACTAGATTTAGCAAACATCGACCATGTTGTATTTATGTTGACGAATTATTTGATTCTTGTGTAATCCAGCTAATGTATACGATATCTGTGTGTATATAGAATGATAGGGTTTATGGATTGAGATCTTTGGCAGAGATCCCAGTCTATTAACTGTGTCCCGCCTCACACCATGGCAACATCACTGCGTGTATGTATATTCGATGTCTATATGTTTACGTCAGTGAGTGGTGGCGGCGGAGGTGGTGGTGATGGTGGGGTTGGTGGTCCTCATAGGTAATGTAAAAATGCCATTAATATTTCCAACAATTTAATAAAGCTATTTATTTGAATTTAATGAGGCCCGGTAGCCGCTGACAGGCTCGGTTATACGACCGCTTTCGTATTTGTTTAGTGGATTAGCAATTATTTGTTAGGATCTCGTTCTCTCAATCTCACAACAACCAAACAAGAAACGATTTAAAATTACTGGGATTTGAGGGAAATGTTGCTCAATGACTTAATTCCAGTAACATTAATTTCTAAATATTAAAAAAAAAAATTCTTATTCTTAGTTAAGCCTACATTGTAGCGAATGCGACTTACAACGATGGGGGTGTATATATGGTCTTGAAGGGGTTATATTGACTCGAATGACTGCCTGCTCTTAGTGTGCGTCGACGCGTCCAATATTAACCCTGCATTGTAGCTGTCAGGAATATGATAGATACTGTTATTAACCACTTTAGATAAAACTCAATTGATTTTTGTGATATCGGAACAGTTTGGCTTGGATTTGCTGCTCATATGTCTACGTAAGTCAATCAAATTGCTTTCAAACTCTTTGCAAGCCATCGATGATTAGGTAGTGTAGGCTGACCTTAGAATTGATAATTGATTTGGCAATTAGGGTTAAAAAGCTTTGTTGACAGGTACACGAGATCTGTTCGTTTGATTTATAATTATCCACTTCTCAAAGTCGATAAACGTTATACGGTAGGCCCTACATAATGTTATTGACGATTTAAGAAATAATATGTTAAATATCGTGAAAGTAAATCGACTGGAAGCTGTTGCTGCCTAAGGTAGCAACACCTTCCAGCCGAATTACTGTCAAAATATTCACCTGCTTACCTATAAATAACTTGTAAATTCAGATACTGGAACTAAACTTTAAATGCGTTTTTAATATAGTTGATATAAGTGCATGTTTTGGGAGTTATGAAATAAACATGTAAAAGAATTTAAGTTATTAGCGGTCTGTGTATAAAATTAGCAGCGCATGTGTGTTTGGCGTTTGTTGGTTGGTAATGTTTAGAAGCGTATATATATATATATAGTCTGCAGGGGGCAAAGGATCACGTGGTCATTTGAAGGTTAGTTATTAATGCGTTTCATGCTAAAAGTTACAGCAATTTTTTTAAAGTATTACGGCATATTTTCTCTTATGACATATTTTAGCAGCTTAAAATCCAGTGTCTCAATTATACCATATAAAACTCGTAAATAGGTAAGCGATTGAATGTTTTGAAACTAATTTGACTGTAACCTGTTACTTCTATAGGCAGAAGTAGTTCTCAGTCAAATTAGTTTCAAAATACTCAAGAATTTATCGTTTCTGTTCTTTAGGGTTTAAAGCGGTAAACATTTTTAATGGACCCATTTCTAGCTATGCTCCGCCCATTTCTAGCTATGCCCCGCCCATTTCTAGCTATATCCGCTCCTTTCTAGCAATACTAAGCCCACCGTTTACGTGCGCTGGAAGCAATTTGTATATTTTAGGGTAACTTTACAGATAAGCTGTTGAATATTTTAAAACTAATTTGACTTGATGCTGTCGGTATCAAATTTGTTTCAAAACATTTAATAGAACGCTTATTAAATTGTAGATTCATCAAAGACATACAATTCGTACACTTGACGGACTCTTCCAGCTTCATGACAGACTTATAACATTCCATTCACACTCCTTATGACCGTGAAATAGACTAGTTCATCATTACGTCATATACTTGAGTGACAGATCGGATCCGTCCTTTAAATATATAGAGGATAAAAACACATTCCCATTTATTAGATGAGGCGTGGTGCATCGTGTTCACCCCTCTGGACTACTTAACTGGGTTCACACCTCAGTGGCGGACTATCTTGCAGTCATTGGAAAAATATACAACTTCCTTCCCTTTCGTTGCTCCGTACCACATGAGTCAATCTAAAAATAGAGGCGTGGCTTCTTCGAGAATACTTTTCTCGATCTCGTATCGAAGGAGATCTCGCGAGACACAAATGCACATTAGTATAAGTGTAAAAACAGGGAAAGTTAGCTTTAACTATCTCGCCTCTGAAAGCCATCCGACAATAATTTCAATGAGCAAAAACTTTTGATTTGGTGAATATTTTGAAAACAACTTGACTGAAAGTTGTTGGTGGCCGAACTACCAAAACATTTCAGTCAAATTGTTTTCAAAATATTTATCTGGTCCAGAAATATAACGACTGAAATATATCGTCTGCAAAAACTCAGCAGCCAGACAGTTAATAGACCGAAATAAAATCAGCCTAATATGACGACAATTTGGTACTCGATAATAGTTTAATAAATATCATTTTGAATGCACTTTATCGAGTAGTGAGCTTTAGCGAGTAATGAGTTCTAATCATAGATTTATCATTTAGTATATACTTGCTAGATCGCTCAGGGACCTGTGAAAAGCTGCATTTCAGAATTCAGGTTTTTTCTCACCAGATCTATAAATCTAAAAAATAGAGGCGTGACTTCTACGAGATTACACCTCTAATGTATTGACAGGCCATCTTATTACGCCATCACCAACGATTAGGCTGTTACACAGACTCCACTTCGGCGACCAGACATATCGGGACCCAGTCCATCTCCGTAGCGGACTGTAAAAGGAACACTATGGATCCTGTTGATTTTGGTATCATCTTAACCTCTGTATCACTAGCTTAATACAGACATTAAAATGGACTTGATCCACCCAGTGGTTCGTGTGATATCAATATCCACGCAAAGTCAGCAAATTCTTGACCTCATTTTGCGCGCGACAGACGCGCGACAGATTTGAATTTTAAGACTAATTCAGAGGGACTATTTTTCGATTAACTACTTGGCGTGCAGACTACTACAGGCTTTATATCATCTCGCTTTACGTGCATTAATAGTGTCTAGTATGAGGAGAGGAGTGCTCGTGTCCTTTTAAGTTTCAATTCTCTCTACCATCATATTCTGGTGGAAATCACTACGCCAATGGCTATACTTAATACATACGAGATACTTTTCTCGATCTCGAATCGAAGGAGATCTCGCGAAATACGAATGCAGATCTGTATAATCTCTAAAATAATGTTTTTGCTACTAAATCTATTATATAGTCGAATAAAAATATGTAAATTTCCGTGTGTTCAACCTGTCTTCAAATTACCAAAATTATTTTAGAAGTTATCGGTCTGTTTGGCGACTATCGAGTCCCATTCACGCCATATGTAGGCGGGTTTATATTTCAGTCTATTATTGGTAACTTCCCCAGTTTTGACACTGGTACCCATTTATACTCCTGGGTGGAGAGACGACCCGAGTGAATGAGATTGCCTAGGTGTCCACCGATTGTTCGTCAGCCACCTGATCGCCTGCCGGTCAAAAGATAATTTAGTCATTTTGGAGGCTTTATATGCATCTGATCGTCTGCACCAGCCAGTCAGTGAATACCCGGTCATGCGCAATTGCGATTTACTGAACTCACGTCACCGGCGGTCGCAACAACTATCCCCATTGGGAGGGTATGCGCATGAGCCATCTAGCCGATATATCCATATCTATGGTTTTAATTAAGCTTAATGATAAGGCATGAGCTTATAACGAGTAATGAGCTTTAATAATTAGCAAGTAGCCTAACGATCTTTAGCGAGTAACGATCATAGTATGCTATGTATTTCCGCGGTACAAGCTTAGCTTAGCCTCAACATGGTATTTACTAAACGCGTTTGATAAATTTCGAATTAAATGGGAGCGAGTGATATATAGGATTTATCATATAAACAGAACAAATGATTTCTAACTATGTCCGCCTGTTTCTGTCATCGCTCGTGTGTTGGAATCGTTTGTGAATCTTTGAACCCTATAAGGTCCCAACCTATAAGGCAACAGGGATGCTTTTGAATATTATGAAAATAATTTGACTGGGAGTTGTTGCTGCCTATGGCAGTAACATCGCCCAGTCACATTTTTAGTCTCAAAATATTCAGCGGAAGGATTATCAATAAATTTGTCAAAGACATACCATTACAATTCGTACACTTTCGTGAGGCATTTGATAATGACGTCGGATACTTGAGAGTGACAGATCGGATCCCGAAATTATTTCCATTTTCTCCGCCTGTGACTTAATAAGCCTTGCCTACATTTAATGACTCGGCTAGCCTGGTTTTGGCACGAAATCGGAAGATTAAAAATGTTTTGCATAGCCGCAGATTAATGTCTTACCGTCGCGGCAGATATTAAATAGGTTGTTTATATCTGGCAGAACTGGTAGCGATCATTGTGCCGGTTTCAACATGTAGAAATATACTCCTAGCTGTTCAAAACTTTGACATAGGGGCCTAACTTTTTCGGAATAAATAGTAATAGTCTATTCCTACTATACATATGGATTATTCACATTTTCCACACGGTACTAAGAGTTGCAATAAGCATTTCGACACCAACTCAAACATACAGGTAAGCTGTTGAATGTTTAGAACGTAGTTATTTGACCGAAAGCCTCCCGTCAAATTTTGAGAGAGAGAGAGAGAGAGAGAGGGAGAGAGAGAGAGAGAGAGGGGTGGAGGAAGGGGAGGGAGAGAGGGGTGGAGAGGTGGGGGTGGATATGTGGGAGGGATGATGGGGGGGGGAGGAGGGGAGGGAGGGGGTGGCGGCTGGTTATGAGCTGTGGAGATACGTGATTCAAAATTGGGGTAACCTTTCAAGTTTTTGGTTTCGGGTAAAAACGTAGAAAGGGTGAAAATAGTACAACTTTTCTTTTCAAAATGTGCTTAAAGGCCAGTGTCACCTCTTAGGGTATTCGCAAAATTAGAATTGATCAGAAAGATTGAAAAAATCAATGTCTTTTTCAAAATAGGACCAACGGTCAGGGTCACCAATTATGGTAAAAATTAAGTGTTTTAGTGTTTGCCAGAAATGATTAGCAACTGGTCAGAAAAGTAGAAAAAACCTAACTAAAGTCTTAAAATGTGGTTAAAGTAACAACTCTTGGTTTTGGCCGAAATGGCGCCTGATTGATCAGACATAATCAGTAGACATATTATAGGACACCCTATCGCTCCACTGTTAGTGTCATGTGACCGCTTTGCTACCGACATGCCACGTTTTCAATTTACTACAGATACAGATAATGCAAATTTACAGGTAGATTAGTAAATGGATTATATTTACTATTTGAAATTACACAACATGTACGTGTGTGCCTGCTGTAGTGAGTGCGCGGGGGGGGGGGGGGGGGTGGTCACGTGCGTGCCACAGTGCTTGTCGTAGTGCGTCCGTGGGGTGCATGTGGCAATCCTGCAATAATGGATAGGAAATAAATGTTATCACGTGACAGAATTATAACACGTATTCCATTAAGGCAGTGATTTATGATACGCCACAGCGAGCGTATTAGATTCGGCTCGGGAAGACTATTACAAATTGCCCTCTTTCTTAAAACTATTATTAGGCTATTATGCCTAATTATTATTCCACAAAAAATCTTTGCCAAAGATCTTTAAGTTTACAAGTATAATCGTAGTCAAGTGCAAACTGCACCGCCTGTTTAGTATTCGGAACCAGCAAACACAATATGTACACTATTGAAGGAACATAATTAGTCAAATGCGCTGGTGACCATCTTTGATTTTCATACATTTTTGTAAGCAATTCAACAACTTTCTTCTTCATAATCTGGGTAAACTTGAAATTCGGAAATATTGGCTCTAACAGTACGTGAAACAATCTTATTCAAGAGAATCCGATTCGATAGGGAATTCGGCGGCCATTTTGATGATGTCATAAATCACAAAATCTCCACAATTACCGATCTGGCTGACATATTAGGAATATGATTGGCCACGGTTGTCCAACCCAAGTTAATATCTAGAGAAACATTTCTGCCAGCGAGCATTTTAGGCATTTGTTAGGCCATATTAAACTATCTTATTGGATCCATTTTGATGGCAAGAATTGTAATAGGCCTATGTAGAGAAATTTTGAAAATAGAATCCGATTTTGATCCAGTCCAAAAACCGTGAATGCGTTGACAACCTTTTTTGATTTGAGTAATCCATTTTGTGTCAATTTCAAGAGCTTTCTAGAAACCATTATACTCATCTAAAGGAAAAACCCCATTAGATCAATTCACCTTTCCAGAATACCCATCTATCATCTGACGTAATATGACGTCATAATCAGCTAAGCGGCATGTAGGATGACGTCATAATCATTACGTCATAAATGATTCTATTGGCCCGTCTTTAACTCTTAATAGTCCGACACGTTGCATGAATTGTATGTCTCTATTATTTAAGAAACATGCTGTTGAATATGTTGAAACTAATTTGACTGGACGCTGTTGCTGCCAGCAACAGCGCCCAGTCAAATTAGTTCTAAAATATTCAATAGCTTACCTATATAGTTTTCTGGAAATTGATAGTCAGGGAGTTCAGAGATCGATCGATCCCAACACGAGCGACGTATGGGTGGAGCTTAGCTAGGGATGGGCATAGCTAAAACTAGAAAGGTCCATTGTCGTTAGGCCGAGTAGAATCAATATTATCAAATAGATTTACTGGTCATATTGTTATGTGGCCATCTTGATGATGTCATAATTCACAGAACGATTTTCTCTAAAACTGTTGAACTGAGCTCACACAAATTTGGGAATATCACCAGGTATGTTAAGATTAACATGGAAGGAGCACATCCAGAATGCAGAGGCAAAGGCCAGTAGAAAGCTAAACATCATGAGGAAGCTGGCAGGAACAAAGTGGGGTGCCAATGAATGGATCCTCAAGACCATCTACCTAGGTGCCGTACGACCACACCTTGAGTATGGATCCAGCTCATGGATGACAACAGCTAAATCTCATCAACAGAACCTCGACAGAGTACAAAACCAGGCACTGCGCATAATCACTGGTGGAATGAGATCAACACCAATAGAAAAAATGGAGCAGACAGCAGGCATTCCCCCACTTAGCAAAGGAAGGGAATGCAAAGCACTGATCCAAGCTGCAAAGTTCAAATCGTTCAATAACCACCCGATGAAGATCAGGCAAGCACAGCTGTCATCAGGAAGACTTAAAAGATCAAGTTTTGTGAAAGAGACAAAAGCACTTCAAAGGAAACACCAAGAGATGTTGCCAGCACAAATAGAAGATCCAAACCACACCCTTGATCCTCCACCCTGGGAAAACAAACTAGAGAGCATAGCTATTCGCACCACAGTACCTCATCTCACAACCAAAAATGAACACAGTGATGTGAGCAAGAAGGCCCTGACCCTAGCCATGCTGGAAGAAATGTACCCTCAGGAGACATGGATAAGGAGCTACACAGATGGATCAGCCAAAGATGCAATTAGGAGCGGAGGTGCCGGACTGTACATACAGTATCCAAACGGACAACATGAGTCAGCTGCAATACCGACAGGCAAACACTGCACAAACTACAGAGCTGAAGTCGAAGCACTGGTTCATGCAGCTAATACCATCAGCAGAACAGCAGACCCTATTGCACAGATTGTCTTTTTATCTGATGCCCGTTCCGTCCTTGAGGCTATCACCAAAGGTAAGCTGCCACAACTTGAAGAAGCACTACAAACCATCAAATGCTTTCGGATAGCACTGCAGTGGATCCCCTCAAACTGTGGAGTCCAAGGAAATGAGGAAGCAGACAAGATGGCAAAGGTGGGTGCAGAAGAGAATCAGACAGAAAACATGGTTACCCATACAAAGATGAAGACTATCATTAAGTCCCTCTATAGAACACCTCAATCAGAAGATGCCTACCATCATCTCTCGAGGCCAGAGCAAGTGACCATTTTTCGTCTCAGAACTGGACACAACAGACTAAACCAACACATGTACAGGCGGTTCCACCTTACGACATCGCCCGCTTGTCCTTGTGGAGAAGCAGAACAGACCACAGAGCACATACTTCAATGTTGCAGTACGTATCAGCTGCTGAGAGAAGAGATCTGGCCTTTGTCAACCTCTATTCTTGAAAAGCTGTATGGGCCTGTGGAAGAACTGCAGAAAACCACAGATTTCATCTTGAGAACGGCTCTCCAAGTGTGATACCAGCGATCGAAAAGAAGAAGAAGACCAGGTATGCATGGCCAGTCAGGTTTATTGAAAGCATTAACATCTCTGCAACATGGCCGCGGTGGACAAATGCAATTTGAGGGCGTGGAGGCTACTCAAACTTTTTTATTTGTCGGATTTGAATCAGAAAGATGGCTATTTATGGGCCCCTATGTTATTTACCCTCCTGGGGTCGAATTTGACACATCCGAAAATGTGCGATGGGCAGGGCCGCAAGTGCATTTGCATAAGGCCCCCGAATTTCCAGCCCCCCCCTAAAGCTTGACACACAAATTTGTTTTGTCTTAAGTTTTGTGGCCCTTGCATAACTTCAAGTTACGCGCATAGACCTATAGAACAACTCATAAATAACTCAACGTGTTTCCAAAAGAAATTAAGTTCGAACACGACGTAAAAAGCGACGTACAAATATCCTGTTGGATATTTTGAATTTAATTGGATTGGAAGACGTTGCTGCCTAAGGCAGCAATGTCTTCTAATCCAATTTTGTTCAAAATATTCAACAGTATATTTTTCAATGTTTGAAACATTGTAAAGTTACTTCTGAGCGTTACTGTATATGAGCAATGTAGTCAAAATCTCACAGCTCTCTTACCTCGGGGGTGGGGGTAGGGGGGGGGGGGGTCAGCAGCATTACGGTTGAAACTGAACCCTAGCTTTCTCGCGGGGCCTAGGTATGAATTTCAGAAACTTTGCTCAGGGCACCACTGAGTCCTAAGTTCGGCCCTGGCGATGGTTAATTTGGCGATCATGTTGATAACGTTATATATGACACGTACCTCTCTGGATCTCCTATGCCGATCTAGGTGAAATTTTTGAATGTGATGCCCGTTATGGCTTGCGCAATGGAAACGAGACATCCAATCTGTCACTCAAGTATCCGACATTAAACGATTAATAATCATTAATGAAGGAATCCTGTTTTAGCTATGCCCCGCCCATCTCTATCTAAGCTCCACCCACAATTCTCCCGTGTTGGGATCAATCGATCCCTGAACTCCCAGACTATCAATTTCCAGAAAACTATACAGGTAAGCTGTTGAATATTTTGAAACTAATTTGACTGCGTGCTGTCGCTCGCTGCTATCCCATTCAAATTAGTTTCCAAATATTCAACAGCATATTTATTAAATAGTAGACATACAATTAATTACAACAACGCTTTAGTCCGTCATCAATTATGTGTGCGTGAGGAACCCAATTACGTCATTCATAATGTAATTGATTTAACGTCGCCCTCCACGTCACGTAGTTGATTATGACGTCATATGATTGATCATAATGACGTACTGGTAGAGCTCCATCATGAACATTGGTCCGTCACGAGTGTACGAATTGTTTTCTTTGATCTACGGCTTAATAAACATTCCCTTTAATATTCTGTTTAAAATTAGTTTCAAAATAATCAATAGTTTACCTGTATAATTACATTGAAATCTCGATTATGAAAAAGTCATGTTGAAACATATAAATCTTTTCCATCACGTGTAATAAATGGGCGGAGCTTAGCTAGAAATGAGCGGGGCACAGCTCGAAATGGCTCCCTCCATTGCATAGCTATTAGCTAAGCTAATGCACTAATCATAGTTGAACAAGGGGCACATAGGGACTTATACTGTTGTGTAGCAATTGCATATGGCCGAGTATTTACTCACGGACGATAGCATTCGTGTTCTCGCGAGATCTCCTACGCTGAAGCTACGGCTCTATGGTTTAGATTGTGACGATCGGCTGCATATACAGACGTAAAAACTACTAAATTATCTTTTGGTAATTTCAAGGGACGCGAATTTACATATTTGTATCAGAAATAAAATTGTATTGGCTATATTAATCTGACGCTTTATTCGATTACGCAATAGTTTTAGTAACGAGAACATTTTATTTTGGCGGCTATGCTTCCGGTGAGAAAATCCTGAACTCTGAAATACAATCAAGTCTGTATATACGATATCTATGGGTTAATGGCACCTGTTGTTCGCCTACACGGATGGCGTCAAATAGAAAATTACATAACCATTGTAATAAGCTGGATAGATTCCAGCAAGGTGATTGTCCCGCGGCCAAACCTCATTGCCACTGTAATAGGTTGGATTAACTCTAGCAAGACACTTGTAACCACTCCACCACACCCGCTATCCACAACCAGTACCTGCGCCACCACACCCTCTTCCCACTACCAGCTCATATCATTGACTTTATACGCCAACGTTAAGGCCAAATTGACTTCATAACCAGAGGTTACATAACCGTTGCGCGCAAAGTAAAAACACCGTAATATGATTTCTTTTCAGGGATTGTCACACGCCTTGAAGATCTCGTGAAAAGGAATATTACGTGACAGACAAAACTAAACACTTAAATTAAAAAAAACATTTTATCGGCAGACGTGTGATGTGCGGATGTGCGCAACACCCACACGAACATTCGCCCCCTTTTAACACTCATATCAGCCAAAACGTCGTCTACAGTGCTCTTGAGAAATGTCCATTTGCAGATCAAGAAAAGACAATTTTTTTGAAAATTTACCACTGAAATAACTGGCTCGATAACCGAGGAATTTATTTTTGTGGTAAATTTTCAAAATTAGTCTTTTCTTGGTCTACAAATTGACATTTTCTATGAGAATATAAAAAATTTCTTGAACAAATTAGATGGTTAAAATGTCAAGATGTGCCTCTAAGGATAAGTGGGAGGAGAGCCTTTATACCTATATGCACGGACATACAGAATGAGCTAATAAGTGGATCGTATATACATATAATACTCAATTATTATTGGCAGTTTGAATTTATAGAAAACTTATTGTAGGATATAATTAGGGTATATACGGCATATATTTCTCAATAATTTTCAATATTCTAGTAAAAATAACCAGTGCCTGGATGACTGAAGGTGGTCGGGAAAACCATGGTTTACCTAGATTTGTCTTTTGACGGCAGAAGAAGAGCCAATAGCGCAGGGTTACGACAGCACGGTGTACTTAAAGGTAAGCGTCATTATTATCCGTACATGAGAACGTGTACAAATTAGCATTATTTTGAAATTTAAACTATTGCTAAATTTTTGCTCCTATAAAAAATTATAATTCTGTAGACCTAATTCTAGCGATGTTGTGCAAATCAGAACAGGAGACACCGGAACACTTTCTAATCAGATGTCCCGCTCTAGAACCTGTAAGGCTGTCAGCCATTGAGTCTATAGACGCATGCCTTAAGAAATATTGTCAGACCGGCATTGCTAACTACTCAGCTGAAGAAGTAGTTCAACTGATTCTGGATTGTACAAGGACGCTAGATCCCGAGCTTTTAACAACAGAGTTCCTGGGCGCATTAATAGAGTATCATGCCAGACGGCTGACATCTTTTACACACTCACAGATTCACTTTACTTAGCAGCCCAAATCTGGCCACATTCGCTACATTATAGCTATCTTCTAGAGCTTAATTCTTAAGTTACATTTTCCTACCCATACTTTGGATTCTTCTACTCATACATAATATATGGCTGTTGTATGCTTCAGTACTAATTAAAAGGTGGATGTTTCATGAAGACTACTGGGTCTTCTTTCCCGGTGACAGTCCTAATGATTAATGAAAGATCTGTACATAGTCAGCTTGTCATCGTACTAGTGGTCCTAAACCGGGCAACCGTTCTAAATCGGACAACCGTATTAAGTGTAAAGTGTTAAAAACTGTGATGACAGTGTTTAGGCGTTAGGATTCTTACGCACGTGAGTGCGGTTCTCCTACGAAGAAGGTTATGATTTCTACAAGTTACAAGATAACTGTTGGCAACAATTTTCGTAAGAATATCAATTGGCTGGGCTATTTTGTTTGACATTCTGTCATGTATAATTCTTTAATGTCATCGGTCACTGCTATTAGCGAAAATTAGAATTTTCGTCAAAACAGCCATTGGCTCACGTATTCTGTCTGTTTGACAGTCTGGCATTTTGTTTTCCACGCACCTGCTACGCTGCTGCTGTTGCCTGTCCGTCTGTCTATTTGTCGGCGTCCAATCTGGATTAAGTTATTGGTTTAGATATTGGGTTAAACAGTTAAGATCATTATGACCTTCGTATTGAACTCTTTAGGGTGAGGTTTAGCATTCATATAGTCTTATATCTCAAGATTATTAGACCATATTGTGAGTAAGCCTAGATACATGCTTACCTCAAGGGATACGGCACAATGATATTAAGATAATGAGTTTCAACGGTCAAGGTATCATCTTATATCTCAGGATTGGTGACCTTGGATTTTCAATGTCACTAACGACATTTAAAGGAAGATATCCAGTTTTATCTATGACCCGCCTATCTTCATCTAAGCTCCACCCACATGATTGTGATTGATCGATCTCAGAAATCTGACTATCAATTTCCAGAAAACTATGCATGTAAGTTGCTGATTATTTTGAAACTAATTTGACTGGGCGCTGTTGCTGCCTAAATTATCCAACAGCATGTTTATTAAATAATAAAGACATACAATTCGTACAACAACGCTTATACCGTCATCAATTAAGCGTTCGTGACGAACTTAACTACGTCATTCAGGACGTTCTTGATTATGACGTCAGTCTACACGTCACGTAGTTGATTATGACGTCATATGATTTATGGATAAACTTGAATCCTCCATTGTCTGTGATGTACGTCACTAGCGCTTAAATCTACTACGTATGTGATAATACACGAGTTATACACAGAACAGTGTGTAATGACCTTATGTATGCAATGACATAAAGACTTGCGTATGTAATTAAACTCATATTCACAGGAGGACAAAAGCAGCCACTGAGTGCATATTTCTTGGAGAAGTCCAAAGAGGATGGTCAGCGTCTAGGCGAGGATATTGATAGGGTTCTAAATGAGGACGTTCGTCAGGCCCAGGGAGACACCCCGTGCTGGGCCTTTGATGCTAACAAAGAAATATCACAGAGTGGAGAGACACCACTGCTGATAAACGGATTTATGGCACCTAGTAAGGTAGGTGCGTGTTGTAGTACGATGCTGTTTTTCTGATTTATTTGTAATTGGAATTCGTGGTAACCAATTACCAATTCGGTGGTAATTTGTAAGAAATTTTACTTAATGTTGACGAAATTGAATTAGCGTTAATTTTTTAACGAACTCTAAGCCTATTTCAAATTGATAATTTCTGCATGTTCAAATTATTTTGTAATGCAACCGTTTAAAACATTAATGTTTTGTAATAATAATATGCATGAATAAACGACATATATGTCTCATGCAATCAATAATATCTTGAAATTGACCAATTGTAATGGGCCTTACTGTTGTTCGTAGATTTTCGTGTACCGGTGCCTGTATAATTGCAGTTATAATTATAATTTTTAATTAAACTGTATATATTTAACAAATCATTAGAGGAAGCCGTAATACCTGAGATTTGAAAAATGGCTAATGTCTGTCCGATTTATAAGAAAGGCCCAAAAAGTAATCCAAGCAACTCCAGACCCGTCAGTCTAACTTGCTCACTTTGCAAACTTTTAGAAACATTTGTACGTGATGCAATAATGAACCACATGGAAACAAACAACCTTTTCACCAGCTGTCAACATGGCTTCAGACATAACAGATCATGCAAAACGCAGTTACTGGAGTACATGGAAACCATAACATCCAATCTAGATGTAAACAAACCTATAGACGCAATATACTTAGATTTTTCCAAAGCTTTCGATACAGTACCACACAAAAGACTTCTAAAGAAATTGAGAATGTACGGTCTAGGAGAGCAACTAATTAACTGGACTGAAGCATTTCTAACCGATAGAAAACAGTGTGTAAATATCAACGAAGCAACATCCGACTGGACAGCCGTCACTAGTGGCGTGCCACAAGGCAGTATTTTGGGACCTACACTTTTCCTTCTGTATATAAACGATCTACCTGATTCCGTAACCTGCCCTTGTAAGACCTTTGCGGATGATACAAAACTGTTTGGTACCCCTAACACCATGAACCTTCAAGACAATATAGATAGTGTATGCAATTGGTCTCAAATTTGGCAGCTACACTTTAATACAGACAGAACACATGCAATACACTTTGGTTCAAATAATCCTAGGACCCAGTATTATATGACAGACACTACATGCCAGTCACAAACCATTGAAATCATACCGTCCACAAGTGAAAAAGATCTTGGCGTACACATAGATGAAAATCTCTCCTTCGATACCCATATAAATGCAATTGTATCAAAGGCTAACATCATAGTTAGTCTAATTAACAGAACCTTCAATTACATAGATGAAAACACTTACCCTGTTATTCAAATCACTAGTCCGACCAATTTTGGAATACTGTAACTGCATATGGTCTGCTCGTTTTAAAAGACAATCTTGTATAATCGAAAGGGTCAAGCGCAGAGCCACTAAACTTGTTCCCCATTTGAGAAACTACTGCTACACAGACAGGTTAAAGGTTTTGAACCTCATGTCACTAAAATACAGAAGGCTTAGAGGAGACTTAATCGAAACATACAAATTTATCCATGATGATTACAACATGGACAAAAACACATTCTTTGACCGATTAAGTAACACACGCACTAGAGGTCACACATTCAAGCTCAACACTAAACGCAGCAGAAAAGAAATTCGTAGCCATCTTCCCCGAACCGAATTATTAACACATGGAACTCACTCCCTTCTTTTGTGGTCGAGGCACCAACGCTCAGCGTGTCTAAATCAAAACTAGATATGCACCTAAGTGACATAATATACGATCATGACATAACCAACTAATAGATATATAATAATAAGACAATCTAGAAATATACCCAAATGCTAGGCGCAGAAGGGAGGGTGTAACCTCGAGCGTAGGTGACACACCGCAGCTGACGCGGGGATAACCCATCTACCCCACAGCACCTCCCAAAGTCCACCAGGGTCCTGATTACTGTCAATGAATAATGCCAACCAAACAAATAAACAACTGTAATTAAACAAAGTACAAGCACTAGTAATACAATACTAACACAACTCCAGAGGCAATAACAAGCCAAGGGCGTATGCCTCGCAAAATGATGAATGAAAAAAAAAAATGATGATGATGATGATGATGCTAATTCGAATATTAATACAAATACCAGAATTTCATTGTGAGGCCACAAGGTTATACAGGGGCGCAAATATAGCAAGTGATTCGACACAATTTAAGATCTGTATGCTAATCAAGTGCATGTAATTCACTAAGAAATACTAAGATATTCAGTTGAAACTACGATAGTTGATGCGGACGATCACAATCGAGCCTAGACAGAAATTGAGTCGCTTAGCAGAAGGTGAATGAGGGAGATGATGACGTATGAATTGAGGAGGTAGAGGGCCTCAAAGCCACGTGGAGAAAGGTGATAGAGGCATGCAACTAAGCAGCGAAAATGTTCATAAGACGCCTATTGGAGGAGATGGAAAGCTGAGAATGTAAAAAGATGGTTTGGGAATTGACAGAGTTACAACCGAACATATATTTTGTACTTTGTAACCTCATCGAACAAGCAATGGAATGGAAGCCGTGTCTGTATGCGACAATTAGACTGGGTCCCCGTAGAGTTGAGCTCACCTCGGAAGGTTGCCAATTTATAAAGGCATCGAAAGCTTCCTTTCTATATCCATGTTTAAGGATATGGTCTTCAGGCAGGGTCTTGTTGATGGGTGTGGCAATAAGTGGCGCCCAAATGGTACACCAAAATTGAGCTAGATCAGCTGTTAAGGTTACTGTTTAAAATTAAGCCCTACTAGGTTGGCACCATCTATACATTACAAAAACATGATTGCCAGACATTTCTTTCGGTGGAGGTGCCAGGCAGAAGGGAAAACATGGCCGCCAAATTCATGCTAGATCACAGGCCTTTGAATTTTCGTCCATCCAATACACTACCGCATATCCCCCTACTACATGTATATATGCCTACTATATATATATATATATATATATATATATATATATATAATATATACACCCGTATATTTTGTATATAGTAGGTATATATACATGTAGTAGGGGGATATATGCGGTAGTGATATGGATGGACGAAAATTCAAAGACCTGTGGCTAGATCAGCTCGTTGAGTTACTTGGTAAAATTATTCTCAAAATGTTATGCATGTCCCTAATAGTGAGTATGTGAGCCTCTGGAGAAATGACAGAATCCCGGAAACCATAGTTGTTGCTATGCAGTGCTGGGTAGTGGTAGAATGTCTGTGTCGTTTGAGGTAGTCTCACGAGTGAAACAAGGCTGTGTGATATGCCAGTACACTACTCATGCTGCTTCTTGAAATCGACTGTGTACAGTGAGAGCCGGACTGTACGGGATCAGATGGAAGATGATGGCACGTCTATATGACCATGATTTCACAGATGAATTTGGCTTCGTGTCAAGTACACGAGGCTGTATGCCAATAAAAGCAAAAAGCAGGTCAATTACAACGATTCGGAATTCAAACTCGTTTCAAGTTTAACCATCACTGTGTAGATATCGGATCGTCTTATGGGAAGTCATGACCCCGTTAGACGTCTTATATTTGCGAGTAAGACCTCAGTGAAATTCATATTTGAAAATACCAGGTGAGCTAGGGAACTGAGTGAATAATATTAGTAGCAGTTAGATACGTAGTAGGAGGATGCACTGGTTGACTTTGACCAGTGCTAGTGGTACAGTTTCGCGGAAATAGGATAGAAACTGTGTCGAAACTGTAGCAGTAAATTCATCATAATAAGTTAGAAATTGGAATAGATTGAAATAGGAACAACGGTTCTGGGTTGATGATATCGGTCAATAGTTGAAGATAAAAGTTGTTGCTGTGGGATCGGCATACACTTTTATAATATTCAGCCGTCATTTAGACCATTAGTTTAATAAATATTAGAGTGATAAGAATAGATGCGAATCGATGGGAATCGAGAGAAATTATAGGAAACAGACGGACGATTAGTTGTTGACGGTCGGCATTCCGACTCCCTTAAGCAAGTACAACAACACCAGCTGGCAATGAGATCATACAGCTCATGTGCTTATTAACGTTCGTTTCCTACAGGCTTATCCAAGATAGGCAAGGGACAGGACAGAGGCATTGTAGCGTCCTGTAGGAATTAATAACACAATCGAAATTTGTATATCAACTATATGTCAATCAAAGAAAGGCATGCTACCACAACACATTCCGTAATGTTGTTATTTAGCTGACAGATCGCATCAAATCAGAACCAGCTAGAACCGCTTTGCTAGAGTTAGGGCGTAGATGTATCGTGTTTAGTAGTGAATCCCTAGAAGAGAAACCCAGAGTTTGATTGGCCGAGATGACGTCATAATCAATGAGCATCTAGTCAAACTCTGTGGCAGAGAAACAAAAGAAACAAGGTTTCAAAGTAAAGTCGAGGGATAGGCGAGTAGGGATTGGTCAGGACGATCAACAAGAATAGGTACAAACTTCTGGGAAGAGATAAGCAGGGGTTGATTGGAGGCAAGAATGATGCGGGCCAATCAAACGGTGGTTATATCTACCTAGAAGGATAAAAGGAACAGAAACTATATATTGCGATATATATAGATCTATATATCGTAATATGTATAGAAGTTAGGAAAATATGAAGAGTATTTAATAGGCACTTGGTCTATTTAATAATTTAATCTTCACCATCCGTGATTCCAAAGCAGACGTTGCTTTGTCAGTAGTAATCAAGTCGTTGTTACGTTAGGCTAGCTAGATATCATATCGACCGTAGTGTCGAGAGTAATCGGTAGCCGTAAGTTAGGCAAAGTCAGAATTGAATAGTTTAGAGTTAGGACCGTATTATGTTAAGCAGTATTATTAATATAAAGTATAATCTATTTTCTGTGACAGTAAAAGTCACCATTGATACTTAAAAGTTATTGTACAGTTAGCTATAGAAATAAAATTATCCCCTTGTAAAATACAAGGCACTAGTTCGGTTGTTATTTAGAGGTTCCTAAACAGTACGGAGAAACACCGTACCTTACTCAGAATCTTCAAGAAGTCAGATCAGGCCCAGTTACTTAAAATATCTTCATCCCATCTTTGAAGAGGCGAGCGGTAACTATACGACTGCAGCGGCGAGAAGATTGATTGTCGCAGCAATCATCAACATCATAAGTCTTCTCGAAGTTGTAGTGGCGAGCGTATAAATAATTCAGTAGGAAGTGATATCGAAAATCTTCAGTGGCTTCACCTGCCAGGATAATAGGAGTGGAAACATTGTGTGAACTGTAAGTACTAGACAATACGAATGGCCCAAGTAGACAGGCCAGCTAATGTAGTATTAAAAGACGTAGCAGACAGAGTACAAGTATTTATTGATTTAGCCAAACAATCTGACAGTGCCAAAGTAACGCAACACCGAGAATATAGAGACAATTCATTAATTAAAATAACCACCGACATTACTTGTGAAGAGCAGCCTCGATTGAAACGAGTCATAGTCTGCTTATATTACCAGTGAATAAACACTAAATAGACTATACATAATGGCGGCACCAGGTCCAGCGGGTCCCGGTATACCACCAACGGTGGAACATGAAAGGCATCCGGAGCTACGAGCAGAAACGGTAGCAGCAATGAATGTGATGGGCACCGCAATGGCGGGTACCATCGTACAGAGCAATATTAGAAGGGGTGCGGACCGAGTCCATCGGGAAGAAGTAAGGGAGCTGACCCAACGAATACAACCCTGCGACGGGCTCACACCAGAGCAGGTGCGGCAGTTCCTGGACGAAGCTCATCGCGTATGGGTAGCGATGGAGGGGAAGCTGGAGGGGATACCAGCCTACATAGTGACCCGTGCTTCTCGAGGGCAACTGTCGAGAGCGTTAGACTATTATTTGGTTGGCAAGAATAGGGATGACATTACCTTCGACGAGTTAAGAACATACATCACCGAGAGTTTCATCTCCGCCAACGAGGGCGAAAGAATTAAATATGACCTCGAGGGAGTGCGCCAAAGAAGAAACGAAACTATTCTCGCATTCAACAGGCGGTATCGGGAGTTGGCCAGCCGGGCGTATCCCGTATCCAATGCCGACAATCAGAGGACGATATTAGGGGTATACATCAAGGCCCTTAGTGATGTTGGACTGGGAAGAAGAATAGTGAGGAAGAAAGCTACCACTCTTCAACGAGCGATCGAGATCGCGGAGGAAGAGGCAAATTGCAATGATTTGCTGAGGGCCATGCGGATAGATGACCGTAGAGAAACCGACATGGAAGTGGGAGTGCTGGACATGGAAGAGGGGAAAGATGTGTGGGCCATAATAACCGGTATGAAGCGACAGATCGCACAGCAAACGAGATTAATTGAACGATTGTGCAGTACAGTGGAGGCTTTGCAAGCCAATGCCAAACCTCAACAGGAACACCGAGAGCCAAGGCCACCTAAGAAACCGGCCATGCCAAAACGCCAGCCGGCGAAACCGCGCAGCAAACCACTGGCTGATTACCCACGCCGAGACATAGTTTGTTACAATTGTGGGCAGAAAGGCCATTATAAGGCGGATTGTAAACAGCCCAGGCAGCCTCCGAGGAATGATATGCCGAGACGAACCGGCCGTGTAGCCCAACCAAGGGGCCAGAGACCACCTATAGTATGTTTCACCTGCGGCAAGCAGGGGCACATGGCGCGTGATTGCTATAATTACCAACAGAGCTTCGCGGGGTATAGAGATAGACAAACCGAGCCGGCTCCGCAAGTACGTTGCTATCATTGTTTTAAGGACGGACATATCATAAATAACTGTCCACTTAGAGCACCGCAACCCAAACCGCAGCGAAACGTGGCCAAGAAACCACGTTTAGAGAGCGATATGGATGTCGATGTAATAGACCGAGGTGATAGAGCGATGAACAATGAGCCGAGAATCACCGCACAAAACTATTCCCGTAACGTGCGGAAAGACAACGCGAACAGACTTCGTAGTAACGAGGAGTACGAGGATCAGGACGGTTTCATTCTAACCGGGGAGGGAACCGATGCGTACGGACAATATGGTGGAGAGTTTTCGGGAAGAAGAAATTCCTATGCTGAAGTGGTCAGCGGACGAAGGAGCCCTTCATTAAATGGCGACGGAGGAGACCGTTGGTAAGCGTACCGACCGAGCGGTTTCTGATCCGTTTACACTGGGACAACCACGGTCCAGAAGATCAGGGTAAGTGCTTGTATGCCTTAGTAGATACTGGTGCTAGCACGTCCTTGATTAGAAAGGATGTATGGCGTAGCAGCTTAGATGCTAGGCCATTAAAAAGAGCTAAGACGCTCTTAGCGGTAAATGGTTCCCCAATAGAGCTTTTGGGGGAGACACAAATCAAATTCAAGAATGCCCGGCCTATTCCTGGTACGGTAGTAGCGAATATGCGGCATGAGTGTTTGATTGGTGCGGATGCTTTGCAATTGGGAAATGCAAAGATTGACTATCGGACCAAAGAAGTAGTATGGTTTGGTCACGTATATCCCTTTAGGTATCCCTATAGGGAACAGACGAGATATATATATTCTAGTTGTAAAGAAACGACCGGATATAAAGCTATCGACAAAGTTATTGAGGACTTTGCGGATAACTTTGATACGGCTCGTCCAAACATTTTAGGATTGGTCCCCAAAGTGAAGTGTACAGTACCAACAGGAGATGCGTTTCCTATAAGGCAGAAGGCCTACCGTCTGCCGCTTGCCAAGCAGTATGTAGTCAAGAACCAAGTGGCTGAGATGCTGGCAGCGGGCGTCATAAGACCATCGTCATCACCCTGGGCGTCACCCATTACTTTAGTCCCTAAGAAGGACGGTGACACTAGGTTTTGTATTGACTATAGAAAGTTGAATTCCGTATGTCGCAAGGATAGCTATCCATTACCAAACATATCAGATATTTTTGATTCTATGCGCGGCGCAACGATCTTTTCTACTATGGACTTGAAGTCAGGCTATTGGCAGATACCAATGGACCCCCAAGACATAGAGAAGACAGCGTTCGTCTGCAGTGAGGGTTTGTTTGAATGGATTCGTATGCCGTTCGGTTTTTGCAACTCAGGTGCCGTATTTCAAAGGGCAATGAATGATATTTTCCGAGAATTCGTGGGAAAATATCTGCATGTTTTTGTAGACGACGTAGTCATATATTCTCGAAATCCGGCTGAACATGCACAGCACTTACGTAAGGTCATGCGTAGGATTCGAGAATATAATCTACAGGTTAAGAAGAAGAAATGCGATTTCGCTAGTCCGTCAGTAGATTTGTTAGGTTATCGTATTTCCGCACAAGGAGTAGCTCCTCAGGCCCAGAAGGTCAAGGTCATTAGAGAAATGTCTCCACCCAGGGATGTGGGTGAAGTGAGAAGTTTTCTCGGAGCTACAGGTTACTACCGATCCTGTGTGCGAGGCTATGCCGAAATTGCGAAGCCTTTAATAGAGTTAACAAAGAAATACAAACGTTTTGAATGGGGTGCGGAGGAACAGCAAGCGTTCAAGAAATTGCAGAACTTGCTGTGTAGTGAGACGGTTCTCACATATCCGAATTTAAATGCCCCGTATAAATTATATACTGATGCATCTAGCTATGCAATCGGTGCAATATTGGTGCAGGAAGATGAGAAAGGTATAGAGCGGGTAATCCAGTATGTACGCTCTACACTTAAAGATAGTCAGCTTAATTGGCCCGTAATAGAGAAGGAGGCTTACGCTGTGATCTATGCGTTGAAGAAGCTCCGACCATATCTATTTGGCGCGCAGTTTACCGTGTACACGGACCACAAACCCCTAAAGAGTTTGTTTGTGGGAGAAGTGAAAAACACGAAGGTGCAGCGCTGGGCAGTGCTGATTGTGGAGTACGGATGTAAGATTGAGTACATCCAAGGATCAAAGAACATTCGAGCGGACATGTTGTCCAGATTACGTCGTCCAGTGGAGATCGCCACGTTGGACACGGGCGATTATGTCATACCCGAGGTAGACGAAGGTGCATTACCGCATGTCCCCCTAGAGGTTTATGACATACACTGCAACGAATTGCGTACCGAACAGACCAAGGAATACCCGGAGTTGTTCAAGAACACACCGGAGGAGTATATGGTCAAAAACGGTATTTTGTATTCTGTAGTGACACCATCAGCGTTGGACGCTGAGTACCCCAGAATCATGTTACCTACCCTGTTCCGTGAGAAAGTGCTCCGGATGGCTCATGAACGAGCCGGTCACCAAGGTCTGCAGAAGACCATCGGTATGGTACAAGATTCTTTTGTGTGGACGTCTTTAAGAAAAGACGTAGTACGTATGCTGGAGATGTGTACGACGTGCCAGGTCAACCGACCTGTCACTACTCGACCGAAGTATAGCGAGATGCCCATGGCCAATTATCCGAGTCAGATAATTGGTATGGATTTGATTGGTCGCTATTAGAGTCGAGTAAGGGTAACGTGTATATAATGACGGTAATTGATCACTGCTCTGCCTGGGCCGAAGCATATCCAATTCCAGCAAAGACGGCTCAGAATGTGGAAGACAAGTTCTTCAATGAGTACGTCGCTCGTCATGGTGTCCCTGAGATCTTGATAACAGATCAGGGCAAAGAGTTTTGTTCCAATTCTCTGGAAGAACAATTTCGTGAACACGGTATCGATCATAGACGATCGAGCCCATACCATCCGCAAACGAATGGACGTACCGAGAGGTTCAATCGAACTCTTAAGGAGTTGATTCAGAAAGGGGTGAATAACGAGTCTCGTAATTGGGAGGATGAGTTGGGTGCGGCTTTGACAGCGTACCGCAGTACTCGTCATTCCACGACCGGATATACGCCATTTTATTTGACGTATGGTCGACGAGCTAGAATGCCGTTTGCTATTCCAATCGATGCTTCGCAGGATCTTGGTGAGAGACTTACGTGTCTCAATAATGCCTTGCTGCGCGCTCGTGAAGAAACGGCTAAGTCTAGAGAGATTCACCGGACACAAATTAATAAGCGTGCGAACGCTGGGGAGTACAAGGTTGGCGACTCAGTGGTCGTGAAGGCTGAGGAGAGGATGAAGTTGACCTCTCGCAGTGACCCCGAGTACGAGATCTTTAAGATCAATGGGCCCGTGGCTCATGTCCGACATCAAAGATCTGGGAAGGTACGCGTACTTAACATCTCTAAGTTGCGTGTAGTCGACTCAGAAATGTGTTGGGACAAGGTACGAGCACGCCCTATTCGTAACCCTGCCAAAGGTACGAAAGCCAGCCATCACCCTCGAGTGATGGTACCCGAGTCCAAACCTTTGCCGGTAAACGACTCCGGGGCGACATCGAGTAAGAGGGCTTGTAGGAAGCGACCAGCTTCTGATGAGGAGCCAACGATGCGCAAGGTGGGTAGGGGGGTTGATGTAAATATGGATCAACCTGGAATGAGTAACGATCGAAACTATGGGTCAGCAAGGGAAACCCCGGAAACTCGTCGTACCGTTATGATGGACACCTCGGAGGAGGTACCCGAGCCTGCCAATGAGCCAATGGAAACGCTTCCGTCTCATCACTACTTTCTGCGCAAGGGCAGTCTCGCTCCTGATGTCTACTCAGACCCTAAGAGACTCAGGATTGACGCGTTTGGCCGTGATCGATACGATGATTTCATCGGTCGTATCGAAGCGGTTATAAGCCGACGCAGCCAGAGGTAAAGTGACTCTCTGCCTAATCACTGTACTAGTAGCATAGCATAAGTCTAGCATCATGTATACATTACAATTATGTATGGTAGTATCGTACCAATAGCCTTCGCAGTGATATAGTATCGTATAGGACGTTCAGAACGTAACAGTATAGCTGATGGTAGCGTATCTAACCTACACCATGTCAGTAGCAGCCATATCTGCCGAGGCCGCACGGGCCGCGGGCACCATGATAGCCAACATTGATAGGCTGTGTAACGCGGATAAGGACATGATGCGTACGCTGATTATGAGGAGTATGCGGGTCATGTTGAAGGATGACAAAATGAATGCCGGAAGGGTTATACTCTTGGCCGAAATCAGCAAGGCATTTCTGTCCGGGTATGGAATAAACATAGTGCATTGGGTTCGAGTACTGTTGTTGAGAAGCTTTATTAATCGCTGTATTTCTCACCAAGATCGGATAGTATGTGACCGGGTCAGAATGTCATGGTGGTAACCCTGAAGTATGTCACGGGCAATTAAGGGTCGATAAGACCCACGTGCCGTGCATAGTGAGTTTAATAACTAACATCACCGATAGTACCTGTAATATTCAGTTGACCGAGTCCAACGAGACATCCGGTAAAATTTTTGCCAACAAGAAAGGCGTCGTGTTGCAAACGTTCGGGGAAACTATTGAAATACACTGCGGAGGACGACTGACTGACAGATGCGTAGTTGAGAATGGTGTGGTTGCGTTGATGTCGGTTGAGTGTGGGTATAGTGGTAAAGGGTGGCAATTCGAGCCAGTACTGTCTTATAGTCGGACATACACTCGAGTGAGTTTGGCCCTTGAAATGCCCCATTTGGATGTGGCCGGAGTTCTAAATGAATCCAGAATTGTTAGCCAATTAAAGGTCCAAGATTGGAACCATTTGCATAAGACTAAGTACGTGCCGCTAGCACCATTATCTGCGGTCGACCCAGCGATGGTCGATGGCGTGGGAGTACCGTCATTTATCTCATACTCAACGTGCTCCTTCGTAGTGATTATGGTGATTTTTATTGTGTTGTTTAAGTGTGGAATTATTTCACGCATGTGGTCATGGATTAAGTGTAAGCCGCATGCGGCCCACCGACCACGTGCGGTCCATATAAGTGCGCCACGGATTATTCAGGACCAGCAGTTCCGGTGACCTGCAGCCCTACCGGAGCCGCTGCATTTGTCAGCCGGGTCGTCGCCTAATGATAATGACAGGACTGTGATCGACCCGATGGCTGATGACTGGATAGACGTGGAGCTAACCAGGGACACTAACATCAGTGTACAGTATGAAGACATAAATTGTAGCACGAACTAAATAATAGTGCCATGTTTGCATATATTTTCCTCATTCCTGATCAATGGTATGGATTCCGAGGATATTTCGTAACGGTGCACAAACTTTATTATTGTGCCACGTATTGATGGTTTATTGCATGTATTGTGGGTATCGCTATGACCATGTATATGACCTGTAATGATTTGACTGTAGGATTAGGATTTGTAGTTAGTGAGTTTATTGTTTTAGCATTGCTGATTGTTTAACTAGGTTTTATCTTTATAATAGATTTCTATTTATTGTAGTGTGTTAACGGATGATTACGTTAGCTTATGGACGTCAGTTCTGGGTAGCCCTGGTATAGTGTGGTTTGGTTGTTGATAGTGCACAACGAGTTAATTATCGATGTCTTAAGGCCTTAAGAGATGGTTAATTAACTTCGGTTGAGGGGCATGTGTAGATATCAGATCGTCTTATGGGAAGTCATGACCCCGTTAGACGTCTTATATTTGCGAGTAAGACCTCAGTGAAATTCATATTTGAAAATACCAGGTGAGCTAGGGAACTGAGTGAATAATATTAGTAGCAGTTAGATACGTAGTAGGAGGATGCACTGGTTGACTTTGACCAGTGCTAGTGGTACAGTTTCGCGGAAATAGGATAGAAACTGTGTCAAAACTGTAGCAGTAAATTCATCATAATATGTTAGAAATTGGAATAGATTGAAATAGGAACAACGGTTCTGGGTTGATGATATCGGTCAATAGTTGAAGATAAAAGTTGTTGCTGTGGGATCGGCATACACTTTTATAATATTCAGCAGTCATTTAGACCGTTAGTTTAATAAATATTAGAGTGATAAGAATAGATGCGAATCGATGGGAATCGAGAGAAATTATAGGAAACAGACGGACGATTAGTTGTTGACGGTCGGCATTCCGACTCCCTTAAGCAAGTACAACAACACCAGCTGGCAATGAGATCATACAGCTCATGTGCTTATTAACGTTCGTTTCCTACAGGCTTATCCAAGATAGGCAAGGGACAGGACAGAGGCATTGTAGAGTCCTGTAGGAATTAATAACACAATCGAAATTTGTATATCAACTATATGTCAATCAAAGAAAGGCATGCTACCACAACACATTCCGTAATGTTGTTAGTTAGCTGACAGATCGCATCAAATCAGAACCAGCTAGAACCGCTTTGCTAGAGTTAGGGCGTAGATGTATCGTGTTTAGTAGTGAAACCCTAGAAGAGAAACCCAGAGTTTGATTGGCCGAGATGACGTCATAATCAATGAGCATCTAGTCAAACTCTGTGGCAGAGAAACAAAAGAAACAAGGTTTCAAAGTAAAGTCGAGGGATAGGCGAGTAGGGATTGGTCAGGACGATCAACAAGAATAGGTACAAACTTCTGGGAAGAGATAAGCAGGGGTTGATTGGAGGCAAGAATGATGCGGGCCAATCAAACGGTGGTTATATCTACCTAGAAGGATAAAAGGAACAGAAACTATATATTGCGATATATATAGATCTATATATCGTAACATGTATAGAAGTTAGGAAAATATGAAGAGTATTTAATAGGCACTTGGTCTATTTAATAATTTAATCTTCACCATCCGTGATTCCAAAGCAGACGTTGCTTTGTCAGTAGTAGTCAAGTCGTTGTTACGTTAGGCTAGCTAGATATCATATCGACCGTAGTGTCGAGAGTAATCGGTAGCCGTAAGTTAGGCAAAGTCAGAATTGAATAGTTTAGAGTTAGGACCGTATTATGTTAAGCAGTATTATTAATATAAAGTATAATCTATTTTCTGTGACAGTAAAAGTCATCATTGATACTTAAAAGTTATTGTACAGTTAGCTATAGAAATAAAATTATCCCCTTGTAAAATACAAGGCACTAGTTCGGTTGTTATTTAGAAGCTCCTAAACAGTACGGAGAAACACCGTACCTTACTCAGAATCTTCAAGAAGTCAGATCAGGCCCAGTTACTTAAAATATCTTCATCCCATCTTTGAAGAGGCGAGCGGTAACTATACGACTGCAGCGGCGAGAAGATTGATTGTCGCAGCAATCATCAACATCATAAGTCTTCTCGAAGTTGTAGTGGCGAGCGTATAAATAATTCAGTAGGAAGTGATATCGAAAATCTTCAACATGACTAATTTTACGCAGGTAAGTTTAGGAAAACAAAAAGCATTCAGGCCTGGAAATAGCTGTAAGATGTGGTAAAATATTGATCAATATACGAGCAACATTGAGCAAGACGAATGGTACAGACTTGGACATCAAAGCTAAATCATGCGATGGTAGCACATTCATTAGGCATGGATAATTAGAATTGTTTGTTCTATTGAGTATGGGATCGCAAGTCTGGCCCAGTGGCGTAGTCAGGTTTTCACGTCGTCAGGGGGAGCGCGGTCTAACAAGACGCCACCCCACTTGAGCGAGGACTTAAAAGGCGCCACCCCGCATACCAATTAGGCGTCAGAATCTGCTTAAATTTCCTTAATAAAGAGAAAATAGCATCCCAGCGTCGCTAACTATTTTATTCTACCGAGAAAGTAGCGTGTATTCTACTATTCTTTGTCTAGATATAGAGTAATTAAAACAAAAAGTCTCAACATAGCGATGAACAAGCATGACAAGAAGACATTAACAACGTTGTAAATTCAAATAGTTCTAATTTTCAATGTAGATTAACTTGTTAAAGGTGGCTTGGGAGTTGGGACGTCCAGAAATTTGTATGTGTTACGGACATGATTTAGGCGCCACATTTGGGAACATTGGTCCAGGGGGAGCGAGCGTTCCCCCTGCTCCCCCTGGCTACGCTACTGCCTGGAGCCAAGACAGTCAGTATATATTCCGGCCAGAGATACGGTCAGATACCTACATTATCAATCATGGCAATACACACATGTGCCAGGTGTAGGTTACAGTTTAGTGACGGCTCGGATTATTTGAACTAGCAAGCGAATACAGCCACAGGGATTAGCCTATATACCTAGCCGGTGTGGATACTCTACAGCGTGTCGTCTCGTAGTTTACAAAATTAAGTTAGTGGGTTGATACAGAGGTAGAGGGTTAGAGGGTGGGCATTTTGAAAATCCATTTGTCACCATTTCCCGACTCATTGTTAGAAATAAATTGCACCATTCCCTTTGACTTTCACATATATAGGCCTATACTCCTCAATTTGTTGACATGAAGCACGGACACCACCACCCCACCCCCACCCTTTAACTAAACATCTCTTATACCAACAAGGATTAACTATATGAGACGCACTTGAGTTCAAACTGTCACTGTTTTCGCTATTCAAAGACCATGAGTTTCCGGGTAAACCGCCTAGGCTCAGTCAGCGTCTATGGAAGGCCACTGGAGCATGCGCTAGCCAGCCGGAATTGCCAATTAGCCAGCCTGGGTGCAGCCGACATTTACCACGCATTAAATAACCGGAAATATTTGATAACCCTGCTCAGATTATATGTACACATCACATACACTAGCCAGTGTCTTTTACATGCTATCGAATGCAATAATGGAGAAACTCAGCTTTATCTATGCCCCGCCCATCTCTAGCTAAGCTCCACCCACACTTCTCCCGTGTTGCGATCAATCGATGGAACTCCATGACTTTTTCAGAAAATCGCAGGTAAACTGTTGCATATTTTGAAACTAATTTGACTGGGTGCTGTTGCTGCCTATGGCAGCAACAGCGCCCAGTCAAATTAGTTTCAAAATATTCAACAGCATGTTTATTAAATAGTAAAGGCACATAATTCATACAGCAACACTTAGTCTGTCATCAATTCTGCGTTCGTGACGAACTTGGCTATGCCATTCAAGACGTAATTAATTATGACACGGCACGTGGTCGATTATGACGTCATATGATTGACTGAGAAACTGAATCTTCCATTGTGTTGTTTTAGGCCGAGCTTCCTCCTTCATACCCACATACACCAGAACATATCCAGTCCAGGAGAACGCGACGTCGCCCAAACAGTTGTCGGCCTGCTCCAAGGACTGGAGTCACCTACCATAGACCTCATAGACCACATGAATTCCTAACATCGCCTGTCTGTGTAAATGATACAGATCCCAGCGACCCATGTCTCAAACACGGCCGACCAACAAGGACCACGTAAGTTGCTATCACGTATCATTTGTTTATTGCGATCAATACAATGTGCCACTTAATTGGACCCTTTCACATGTTCATAAGTTGTCCAAAATTATCAGGTTCATCCTCAATCGATTGACTGAGATGTGCGAATATGGATGTCAGTGCCAGTGTCTATGTGTCGGTGGTCACGTTAGTGAGAGTGTACGAATAAGCTTAGTGAGTGATTTGTTCTAAAGGGAGTTGGTTGCTTGACTGATCACGTGGATGATTAATTGGCTGGTTGATTAATTGATTGATTGACTTGTTGGGTGGGTCGCTGGTTTGTTGGTTGGTTGATTGATTGACATGAAAGGCAAACTATTTACTATTATTACAGTATCAAATTAGCATAATTTGTGTATGCCTATTGTCAAAAGACTCCTCTGATGAATTCCAAATTCAGCGAGTAATATATCGTCGTCCGTGTCTGCTTTGGTGTGATTTCTAATTTCGAATGTTACAAGTAATAGAGTAATTCATTTCTAGCTATGCCCCTCCCATTTCTAGCTAAACTTCTCCCATATCTAGCTATTCCCATCCCATATCTGGCTAAGCTCCTCCCATTTCTAGCGAAGCTCCTCTCATTTTTAGCTATGCCCCTCCCATTGCTAGCTAAGCTCCTCCCATCTCTAGTTATACTCATTCTATTTGTAGCTAGGCCCCTCCCATTTCTAGCTATGCCACTCCCATTTCTAGCTAAGTTCCTATCATTTCTAGCTATGCCCCTCCCATTTCTAGTGAAGCTCCTCTCATTTCTAGCTATGCACCTCCCATTTCTAGCTAAGCTCCTCCCATCTCTAGCTATACTCATCCTATTTGTAGCCAGGCCCTCCCATTTCTAGCTATGCCCCTCCCGTTTCTAGCTAAGGTCCTCCCAGTTTTTACACGTCTTGGAATAGATTTAAAACTTTTGAAATCTTTAATCCGGGAATCTAAGTTTCAGAGTAACTATGCACGTAAGCTGTTGAATATTTTGAAACAAATTTGACTGAGATCTGAAGCTGCCTATGATATTATTTACAAATTTATAATTTAAAAATATTCTGTTGACTAGTTTGAAGCTAATTTGACTGATGTGCTTCCCCAGTCAAATTACTTTCAAAATATTCAACAGAATGTTGATTAAATTGTAAATTTATCAAATACATAATTCGTACATATTGCGCCAGATTTTTAGATTTTCGTGACGGAGCTACGCGTCATTTTGATTATGACGTCAGCTAACATGTGACGTGGTTTTTTTAAATCTCAGATAGTTGAGTGATATATCTGATCCCTCCATTGAAATTACCACGTATGCAGTAAACAAACAAAACCGAGTTTTACTATTCATTTTTAGATTGCTAAGAGCCAGACAGAAAAATAGACCAGTACCGGTTAATGCATATGAAGTCAGGCGGCAGCTTTTGCAACGTAAGTGACAGGGAGGCAGAAACGCGTAACATGTTCACGGATTTTGTTTATATCTGGAAATAGTGACATATTTTCGTTTGAATGGTAAGGGTTTGATAATAGAGGCTTGACAATGGACCTTTCCAGTTTATCCATCCATCATATGACGTCAGAATCAACTACGTGACGTGTAAGATGACGTCATAATCAATGACGTCATTAGTGACGTAGATAAGTATGCCACGAACGCTTAATTGAAGACGGACTAAGGGCTGTTATATGAATTGTACATCTTTACTATTTAATAACCATTCTGTTGAATATTTTGAAACTAATTTCACTGGGCACTATTGCAATAGGGCTCAGTCAAATTAGTTTCAAAATATTCAACACCTTACCTGTATAGTTTTCTTGAATTGATGGCCAGGGAGTTCAGGGATCGATCGATCCCATCACGAGCAAGGTGGGGTGGAGCTTAGCTAGATATGGGCGGGGCATAGCTAAAATGGAAGGGTCTATTGGAACATGTACAATATTATCAGATAGAAATATTAAAGAAATAGAGACATAGCAGTTGCCATGTTTTGTGTACAAATAGTCATTTTAAAACCTCTGTTAAAGACAACCTGGTAATCATAATTGTGCATTGGGATTTTTTGGTGAGATTTAAACATCAATATCCTTGCAGCATCAGGGCTCTTAAAGCGATGCTAATCTCATCTCAAATGTTGTATTGCACCGATAGAATATGGTTTATAGATTCCATATCATTCATATCCTGTCACATGCCCTGATCTGTATCGCAATTATCTGTTTTGTAATATCGAGTAAATGTTGAACAGTGATCGACACCATTTTGTCTCCTCAAGCTATTGTGTGTGATGTCGTGTAAGCTCCAATGCATCACCTTCTTTATTATGTAATGCTCATCCCATTGAATATTTTGAAACTAATTTGACTGGAAGTTGTTGCTGCCATAGGCAACTACAACTTCCAATCAAATTGGTTTCAAAATATTCAACAGCTTACCTGTAGGATTGCTTTTATACCACTTTGCCAAACTATAGCTGGAGCCTATATGACTGAGCGTATATACGGAGGCAGACACACTAGGGTTTTTCTGATTGGTTGAAAAGTAAATCATGACAGCCGTCATAGGGTGTAGAAATGTACCAACATTTAACTACTAAATCCTGAATATCTTTCCTTAGCGGCGTGATAAAAGGCTTAACGTTACCTTTATTGTTTATGACCGGTGTGTTAGATCGCCTGAATAGCTATCAAGAGATGGGATTAGTTATCCTTTAAGACTGTTTCCATTGGTTCCCAATTTCCCAGATTCATTGCTGATGCGTTTTGTTCCTTTTCCAGGCGCTGAAGAAAGAAGCAGCCTGCACGAACACGTGATTTATCCAAAAGAGTAAGTACATGTGTACTACTACAGTGACACATACCGGATCTGGTCATGCGTATTTAATATAAAAATTATTAACTAATCCTCATTCAAAATGATATTAAATAACACGGTTCATAATTGTGTTGTCATATGGGAACTCGTTTGCGATCCTCTGTTGTGGCTCTATATATGATTAAAAGTTAAGAATCAAGATACGAAGTTATTTGTTTCATGGTTACATTCCTCTACACATAGCATAAGGGTCCATCAAAGGCGTAGCATCTACCTTTATATTTCACACGCGTTGCATATGTGCCAAACTTATATTATTATTCTTCTTCTTCTTCTTCTTCTTCTTCTTCTTCTTCTTCTTCTTCTTCTTCTTCTTCTTCTTCTTCTTCTTCTTCTTCTTCTTATTATTATTATTATTATTACTATTATTATTATTATTATTATTATTTAGGATTTTGCGCATGTACACAGACACTGGAGATAGTATTCATTCATTTCTAACTGGTGCCAGATACAACAGGTTAGTCTAACATAACCATGAATAAATAAGACATAACATGCCGAGCAGGTGTATGTGTTGTGGTTGGTGTATGGGTGTTGTAGGTTGATCATGTATTAGACTTGTGCGATTACGTGATAAAATCGGAAATCGCGATTATTCTTGAAATCGTGAATATATATATGATTAAAAATTATATAATCGAATAATCGTGAATAACTTCTACACTAATCAATAAAACATTTCAAATCCTACCTTTTATGTTACATTGTAATGCGATCGGTCACGAAAATTGGCATTTTGCTCAGTGAATGTATGCCCATTTTCAGGCCAAGGGAAGAATATTTTTGAAAATGTATCACTGAAATTCCTGTAATACATTTCAAAAATAGTCTTCTCTTGGCCTGTAAAGGAACATTTCTAAAAACCATTGCAGTTTCCGTCATTGATATGCCTTTATTGTTAGCTCACCTGGCCTGAAAGGCCAAGTGAGCTTATGCTGTGGCGCCCGTCCATCGTCCATCCGTCGTCCATCCTTCGTCCGTCAACTTTTCCTTTAAATGACTTCTTCTCAAGAACCTCTGGACCAATTTCAATATATGTTTGGCAGGAAGCATCCTTAGGGCATCAGGATCCAAGTTTGTTCAAATGAACCCGATCGGCCAATTTGGCCGGCGGCCATCTTGGATTTAGGCCGATTTTAGGAAACGTTTTTAAAAAGCTTCTCCGAACCCGCTTAGGGGATTGATGCAAATATCATTAAATATGATCTAGGGCAAGAGCTGAACCAAGTTTGTTCAAGGGAACTTGATTAGTCAAATGGTTCGGCAGGCATCTTGGTTGACCTAGTTGTAGCAAAAATTACTTCTTCTCCAGAACTCCTGAAGGGATTGGCCCGAAATTTGGCAGATATGATTAGGGCCTAAGGGCCATTAGAGTTTGTTCAAGAGAAGTTGATCCATCAAAAAACATGGCCGCCGTGGGCCAATCAATATATAGCGTGTTTGGTAGCCATATTGGATTTTTTTATTTGATGGATTTTGAGGCCGAAATTGGTTTTGTATGTGTTTTGCGGTATTCTGATCACAAATTTACAGTTCTCGAAACTGTCGGATAAACGGTTTGGCGGCCATCTTGGATCTGTTTCCCGCCAAAAGCTCCCATACTAAAGCAATGGGAAGTTTAAAATGTTTTCTTCTGGAGAACTACCTGGCCGATTTCAATTATATTTGGCAGGAAGCATCCTTACGGTGTAGAGATTCAAGTTTGATCAAACGAAGCCGATTGGCCAATTGGGCCGGTGGCCATCTTGGATTTTGGCCGATTTTTAGAAACGTCTAAAAATCTTCTCTGAAACCGCTTATGGGATTAATGCATACCTGATGAAATATGATTTAGGGCAAGAGCTGAACCAAGTTTGTTCAAGGGAACTTGATTGGTCAAATGTTTTGGCGGCCATCTTGGTTGACCTAGTTGTAGCGAAAACTTCTTCTCCAGAACCGCTGAAGGGATCGGGCCGAAATTTGGCAGATATGATTAGGGACTAAGGGCCATTGAAGTTTGGTCAATGGAGGTTTATCCGTCCAATAACCTGGACACCATGGGCCAATCAAAATATAGCATGTTTGGTGTTCATATTTGATTTTTTTATTTGATGGATTTTGAGGCCGAAATTGGTTTTATGTGTTTTTGGGTATTCTGATCTCAAATTTGCAATTTTCGAAACTGTCGGATAAATGGTTCGGTGGCCATCTTGTTGGTAAAGAGCATTCAAGTTGAAATGCCTATGGTCCAGATGAGCGATACAGGGCCCTTCGGCATCTTGTTATGTCTGGGTACATTGTAACCAAGCTAATTAATCGAGTAATCACGATTATTCTTAAATAGTAGATCGTGATCAAAGCAGTAATCGCACAAGCCTATCATGTATCGTTTTAAAAGAAGGAATGGACCTTTCCGGTTTTAGTTATGCGCCGCCCATCTCTAGCTATGCTCCAACGATACCTCGCTCGTGTTGGGATCGATCGATCTCTGAACACCCTGACTATCAATTTGCAAAAAAATCCACAGGTAATCTGTTGAATATTTTGAAACTAATTTGACTGGGTGCTGTTGCTGCCCAAGGCAGCAACAGCGCCTAGTCAAATTAGTTTCAAAATATTCAACAGTATGTTTATTAAATAGCAAAGAATTACAAATACATACGATATATACAACGTGTCGGACTTGAGATTTGATGACGGTCTATACTGGAACCATTTGTGACGCGCTGAGCTGATTATGACGTCACACGAGGTCAGATGATGGATGGATAGGCTACTCTGGAAAGGTGAATTGGAATTTTGTGGATGAGCGTAGTCTTAATCAAACTTGAGTGGGAGTGTGGTTGTCGGTCCTGAGGAAGTGTATATCGATTTGATATTAGACTCAATTCACTCAAACGGTTAAAGGTCAGTGCTGTCGAAATTGCAAAATAACTCAAGTTCTACCGAAGCTCGTCTTGACCAAACGTAGCTGGCTGGTTGCCCTTGCGATCCCACCAAAGTGGATATATGTTTGAGGTCAAAGGTCAATGGCTAGAAAAGGGCGGGATGGCTGAACTCAGACTCGTGCAGAAAGCTTGTTCCAGAATGTAGTAGTGATGTCAGCCAGGTTGTTTTCAACATGAAGCATATGCCCCCATTATATTTTCAACTAAGGAATGTAGTACATATATCGTCTACCATTACGAATATCGAAATTGATTATACATGATATTAAATATAATTACGGTAAAAATATAAAGCTGAAACTCTTTACATTGAGCTTCTCAAAGAGACCTGAAAAGATAATCTGTTGGTGAAACGAATCCCCACCCCCACAGCAAGTACACACGCAAGCACGCATGCAAGTACGCACAAGAGCGCACACGTATCATAGAAGTAAAAATGTTTATACCGATATTAACTATGTTAGTGTTGCAGAGGTAAACGAATTTAAATGAACCAGTTTATTCTTTTAGGGCTCACTGTCTGGATGCCAAAATTCTCTCCCTTTACGGGATGTATATGTCACGTGACAACCCTCTTGGCTGCTTTCTCACTCATTCACTCACAGACATACTGGCGGCATTGGAGGCTGACAATACACCACAGGCACCACCAGGTAAATTACTATACTGCTTTTACTTCCAAATATATGCAATACAACTCACCTCTTTGGGGTTAGCTAAAGAAAGCTACACATCAATTTGAATGGAGGTCTATGTTTTGTCACTCGATGGAGGATTCCAGTTTATCCATCAATCATATGATGTCGCAATCAACTACGTGACGTGTAAGATGACGTCATAATCAATTACGTCATGAATGACGTGGCTAAGCTCTTCACAAACGCTTAATTGATAACGGACTAAGCGTTGTTGTAGGAATTGTATGATTTTACTAAGAAACACATGCTGTTGAATATTTTGAAACAAATTTGATTAGACGCTTCAAAATATTCAAAAACTTACCTGTGTAGTTTTCTAGAAATTGATAGTCATGGAGTTCGGGGATCGATAAATCCCAACACAGGGGAAGTGTGGGAGGAGCTTAGCTAAAGATGGGCGAGGCATAGCTAAAACTGGTTTCCTCCATTGTCACTTTTAGTCGTTATTACACTAAAAAATGAGGAAGCTCCGTCGCGGAAATCGTCCGAATTTACAATTTAATAAACATTCCGTTAAACATTTTGAAACTAGTTTGACTGGGAGCTTTTGCAACAACTCCTGGTCAAATTAGTTTCAAAATATTCGACAACTTACCTGTATAGTTACCTTGAAATACAGATTCTGGGACATTATCTCAATTATTGCATCTTTAATATTTCACTTGTTCTAAAATAAACTGCTTGATATAAAATACCTGTCCACAGATTCACCGCGCTCTGACTTTGGAGATGAACTGGCCCAGTATCGGCGACGACTTGCAGCAACTTACACTACGCGTCATCAAAATCAACCGTCTCCGCCCATAAGTGACCGTTTTTTAACTGGATTTGATGAGCAGTTTGATACAGTCACACGCGAACAACAAGTCAATACCGACAACGTGATAACGCAAGAATTCACCCTGTGGCCAGATGGTTTGGGTGCAAAATGTAAGATAATTTCTTTTGATGAAATTTATGTATGAGTAGGATACTGTATTCAGCGGCTGTAATAGAAATATGCTACAGCTTCAATCAGCCCTTCTTTGCCTTCGAACCATCATGTATTAATTGGCCTTTCAACTGTATCCATCGATCATATGACGCCATATACAACTACGTGACGTATAGAATGGCATCACAATCAATGACGTTGTTATGATGCCATGAATGGCGTAGATAAGTAGATAAGTACGTCACGAATGCATAGTTGAAGATGGGCTATGCGTTGTTGTACGAATTGTATGTCTTTACTATTTAATAAATATCCTGTTGAATATTTTGAAACTAATTTGAGTGGGCGCTGTTGCTGCGATAGGCAGCAACAGCACCCAGTTAAGCTAGTTACAAAATATTCAACAGCTTAACTGTATAGTTTTCAGGAAATTGATAGTCAAGGCAATCGGAGATCGAACAATCCCAACACGGCGAAGTGTGGGTGGAGCTTAGCTAGTGATGGGCGGGGCATAGTTAAAACTGGAAAGGTCCATTGACCTCAGCCAAAATCTTTAGCTTCCTCAGACCTATTCTTGATTTGAGTGTACTGAATCCCAGTTAATTGAAGTCACATCGCGGCACTCTTAACAATGCAATGACGCCCTCTTTTGCCTTTCTATCTACTGGCTCCCAGTAATGCGAATTCCAAGACTCTCTGTGCGGCTGTTTCTTCTGCTGAAATAGTTTCAATTATATTGGCTCTTTTATAGTTCAACAAACTGATTGCATGCCAGTGACCATTACCGTTCTCTTATTGTTGCAATATCAAATCTCACGCCTACATACAAGCGTGCGTGCTTGTAGAGACACAAACGGTCAGCCCAGACACATTTCCTTTCTACCATACACCTCTGTTCTATGCAAAATATCTAATCACCGGCACATGCTGGTGGTCACAAGAACTCATGGACAATCGAGGGATCTGATATGTCATAAGTCTTTGACGTCATCATGAAATACGTAACTTGTTGGCTGACATCACAATCAAACTGACGTACGAGCCGGGCACATTAGGGGAAATGGTCCGTTACGAAAGTCGCAGACAGCAACATCGTCCATCAAAATTGTTGAAAAGTGTACACCAGTTTCTAAGCTACTGACACAGTAAAAGATAGAATATTGACATCAGATTGTCAAAGGTTAACTTGATAACTTGCTTCATGTTCGAATAATTTACAGATACTGTATTGTTTTTTTGTCCACAGCGAGTCGCATACCATTTCCAATGAACAGAGGAACCTGTCTTGAGGAGCGAACAACCATTCTTCCAACAGTGCATGGAGTGTCAATGGATAAGTTAAAGAGAATGGTGTGGGAGGACACACTAGCTCGCTCCAATATTCCACCTCCTCCAACACCGATGTGCCAGTCTAAAGCCAACATTGATGAAGTGCCCATCACAGCAGCAACCATGCCTGATTCACGGTTTGCCAGCGGACCGGCTGATACAGAAATAACAACCAATTTTGAGAACGGTGATAAAATAGATTTAGAGAAAAGGGATTCCAAAACTGAGCCATCTATACTTGTTGACCTGGACAATGAACTACCAAATCAGGATAAATCTGCATCTGTTCACAAGAAGAAAAAGAAGAAACCAGTTCTTGTTGACCGGTCTGTTAATGCGCCTTCAATACCAGATGATACTAACCATCTGACGGATGTATCTGTCCTTGGCACAGGTGTAAGGGGTACACACAGCCCATCTGACACAGGAAAGGGTATGGAGTTTGTCAATCAACATGGTGGCAAAGCAAATTCTCCAGGAGTGGTTGATTCAGTCGTAATGGCAGAGGATGTCATATGTAGAACTGAAATTGCGTCGGCTATTAATAAGAACCAGACTGGTGTACCACAGCCGGACAAAGAAACAGATGTAAGCAAAACTGGAGAAGCTAAGCAATTTCAGGAAGAAAATGATGAGGATAAACAGGCTGACAACCCGATCTCTGAAGGTATTTCTGTTGAAGTGAAATTTCACTCCAACTCAATCACTTCTGATGTCCCGATATCAGAGATCGGTCTTGATGTAGGGTCAGCTATGGACAATAAGAGTGAAATAGATAGAGAAACGCTGGACAGCCTTCCTGAGCAGTGGAAGTCAGGCGATGAGAGCAACCACGATCACGCAAAGTTTTACCTAACTGAAGGCGATGACGAGGATGAGCATGCGTAAATAAGGGGTATGGGCGCTATCTGGTAAATAGTAAGCAAACTGTGGTCCAATTCAATATATGTCATTTGGTGCACTCTCTAAAACCACGATTGAGTGGGTAATCATTGATTACTCGTTGGGTGTTGTTCTAATTTGGCGCCAATAGGGTGATTACTCGTTGGATGTTGTTCTACTTTGGCGCCAATTAGGTGATGCTAGGATTAGGATTAAACTTAAGAGTTGGGAGTTGAGATGGTACGATTAAGGATGTTGTTACGGTTACTACTAAGCATATATGTGAAACTCTGCATGACTAACGGCAACCTATGTTTTCTACATGGAAACAACCACGTTAACATAACAACACGCACGCACGCACGCACGCACGCACGCACGCGCATATATATATATATATATATATATATAATATTGTGATCAACACGAAAACCAATGATCTGAGACAAATGATTGTTATTTTTAAATCAGTTGTCGAATAGTTACCTCTCTTATGTGCAGCATCCGATTCCTTGGCAGGCAAAATAGATTTCCCCACTGAACACCTGACATTCGGGACCACTTTTTGTTGCCCATAAATGTGGACATTTTAAGACAATTGGTTCTACTACAGCAACGGTAGCTAACCTGTCTATAATTCACATTTACGGGCCATCTAAAACTAGATCCTAAAACATGTGGTTCGTTAACATAAGTATGGTGACATATGAAATGGCTTTTGAGCCACAAAATGGTGGTTATTAAAATGGTGGTCTCATAGCAACCTGTCTTAAAGAATCACTGCACAAAATGGTCATACGTGTCCATTGTAGATATTTTAATGGAGGAAGCCAGTTTTAGCCACGCCCATGTCTAGCTAAGCTACACGCACTTGTTGTCCGTATTGGGATCGAGCGATCCCTGAACTCCCTATCAATTTCAAGAAAACTATATACAGGTAAGCTATTGGATATTTTGAAACTAATTTGACTGGGAGTTGTTGCTGCATATCGCAGCAACAGCGCCCAGTCAAATTAGTTTTAAAATATTCAACGGCATGTTGATTAAATAGTAAAGCCATACAATTCGTACAACAGCGCTTAGTCCGTCATCAAGTAGGCGTTCATGACGAACATATCAACGTCATTCATGACGTAATTGATTATGACGTCATCCTATACGCCATGTAGTTGTCAATGACGTCATATGATTGATGCATAACCTGGAAATGTCCATTGCCTTAGATAGCCTACATTAAATGCAGAGCGTGTAGCTAGCGCGGTAGGCACGGCAAGTTCCTGCGATTACTAAATGCTAAATAAACTGGTCGAGACGTTTATGTAATAATAATTCGCCTTTCCAGAGTACCCACCCATCATATGACGTCATAATGAACTGCGTTATGTGTACAATGGCATCATAACGAATGACGTCATGAATGACGTCGATAAGTACGTCACGAACGCATATTTGAAGACGCTCTATGCGTTGTTGTACAAATTGTTTGCTTTTATTATTTAATAAATAGGCAGCAACATAGGCATAGGCAGCAACAGCACCGAGTCAAATTATTTGCAAAATATTCAACAGCTTCCCTGTATAGTTTTCAGGAAATTGATAGCTAGGGCATTTGGGGGATCGATCAATCCCAACACGGCGAGGTGTGGGTGGAACTTAGCTAGTGATGGGCGGGGCATGGCTAAAAATGGAAATGCCCATTATAATACATACTCACAATCGTCAGTATTATAGGCTACTATGCTGCTCTCAAACATAAATAACATCAGTCAGAGATTGCAGACCATGACCCTCGCGTGTCACATTATAGAAGGACCACGCCCAAAATGGTGGCATTTTTGTGTATGGTCACACCATTTCTTGCGTTATAATTGTGAGTCAAATCAGATCAGCAGTTTCCGAGATATCCACAGATCCAAAATTTGATCCAATTCTGAGCCAGGTTCTTTTTATCTGGATCAAGTCTGGAAACACATACGTGTACATAATATGTATAAATGTAAGTATTTGTATCCATCCACCCACCCCACACCACCCGTATATTAATATTTGTCATAAGTGTTTAATAAAGATGAATTCATTATGTATTCATTTGCCTGGTCGTTCAATTATTTGATCATTCATTTATTCACTAATCTATTTATCTATCCTTACTTTCGTTATTCATTCCTTTATCTATGCCTATCCCATCTTCCTTCAACTATTCATTTATCTATGCACACACCCATTCTATCGCTATCCATTTATTTATCTGGATTACCGGTAATTCCCTCATCGTGTCCTTCCTTTCTTCCTCCCACCATCACCGTCTTCACTCACTCACTCACTCTCTCACTCACTCACTCACTCACTCACTCACTCACTCACTCACTCACCCACCCACCCACTCACTCACTCACTCACTCACCCACCCACCCACCCGCTCACTCACTCACTCACTCACCCCTTCATTCCTTCATTCCCTCCTTCTCTCTTCCTTCCTTCCTTCCTCCCTCCCTTCCTTCCTTCCTTCCACCCTCCCCCGTCTCTCCGTCTAGTGTTCATCTATTCATCAAGCTGTCCATACATCCATGCATCTCTGTTATTTATCTGGCCAAATAAATTATAGGAAGAATAAGGACTATAGTAGGTGATTATTCTATTATTGACGGGCATACACGCCTTTCCATGCTTTCTATTCATCACGATTTGTATTCGTGTCATCTCTTATGACTCTCTCTTCTTAACTCGAAAACTTCCAATGGACTGATCCGATCTGTCACTCAAGTAACTAGCGTCATGAACAAATACGTTACACGATACTATCATGATGGTAGCTGACGTCACAATCAATATGACATTCTGTCAACGAGTCTGACACGAAAATCGAAAAGCCAATCATTAAAGCTTACGAATTGTTTATGTCTGAGTAATCTATAATTGAATAAACAGTATGTCTATAGTGATGTTTCTGCTCTGTTGCCTTAGACATCTCGCAATCTCCCAATCCATTAGTGGTAGCTATTTATAACGCATTATGAATGATACCGCAGTCTATTCTCGCATACTTTCAATTGACCTTTCCAGCTTTAGCTATTCCCCGCGCATCTCTAGCTAAGTTCCACCCATCCCTCACTCGTGTTGGGATCGATCGATCCCTGAATCCATGACGATCAATTTCCATCGAACTATACAGCATTAGCTTCAAAATATTCAACAGAATCCTTATTAAATGGTAAAGACATACAATTCGCACAACGTGTCGGACTATTAAGGGTTAAAGACGGACTATGTCGGGTTATTTATAATGTCATGATTATGACATCATCCTACACGTCATGTAGTCGATTATGATGGAATATGACGTCATATGATGGATGGATAAACTTGGAAAAGTCCATTGATTATTATCGCTAATCGATTAATTTCTGCATTTATGGTTCAGTTAAGACTGGTTTTCCCATAATTAGCTTGCTTTCTTCCTGAACTGATGCTGTTCTTAAATAGCGCTACTTAGCCCTACTTAATTGATGTATTTTTTAACCAGTTCGCTTTAATCAATCTTTTTGATTGATTCAAAATAACGGTAATACAGTCCATTTCATTATTTCTCGATATGCGCACACGACGACCGATTTTCATTGGATAGATAATGCCATGTTTCCATATTTCTCATTAACACACGTGGAATATTCAACGAAAGATTTTCATAGGTTTGATGATGCGAAAAACTGTTTTCCCTGGTCAGATAATCCCCCCCCCCACACCCCACCCCACCACGAACGCACACACGCACGCACGGGCCCCACAGCCACACCCCCACCCCACCCGGCATAAGACAGAATACGTTTTGTTGTTGATTTAAATTTTCTAATATATATACTACCTAGTTATGAAATATGTCCGAAATAACGTTAATATTTTGTTTGTCATTCTTTTTGTGGCTCATTGGCCAGTTTCGCGGAGACTTAACCCTTTCGTGACGAAAACCGGCCTCTGTAGTGGTTTTGAGCAATATCCATTTGCAAGCCAAGAGAAGACTATTTTTTTTAATTTTACCACTGAAATGACTGGCTCGGTAACCGAGCCAGTCATTACAGTGGTAAATTTTCAAAAATAGTCTTCTCTTGGCCTGCAAATGGACATTCAATAAGTAAATATTTTAATTTTTCGAAGAAATTTGGTCATTAAAGGGTTGATTAAGCAACACCACTCAAATTATTCAAGAACAAACTAGATATTGACTTAAAAAATTAAGTTTGAATTGCACTGAGCAAGCCAGTGTGTGTGTGTGTATATATATATTCTATAGCACCACCCTAGCCACCTGCACCTCTTTTCCACAAGACTTCATCACAGAAGTGGGAAGTGATCGATTATTGATTTTGATAGACAAGTCAGTGAGGGCGGTGATGGCATCATGCTTTGAGGAAATCCTGACCTAAAATTACGGAATCAGTTATATTAGCCACAGCAATGTCCATGTGGTCTGTTTATTACCGATTTGTATTTGGACACCATTTCCAATTTTATCAGATATGCCATTAGCCTGCCACGCACCCTTAAGAGATACATCCAGGCCCACTGGCAATGGGGTACCAGGCTGCCATCAAACTCGTCGCTCACTGCAGTTACCCCGTGCAGCTGTGTCTACTACGGCATCAACTGGTGTCCCGTTGATGATGACAGGTATGATCATGTTCATTGGATGACACTGATTCACATACTCGTAATGTTGACCTTTCCTGTCCTGGTCAACCAGATCCTTGTCAGATGCCGCTGTGGACGGAGAACGTGTAGGATGTGGGCAATCACGACTAAAATGGCCGAATGTCTGGCAATTGAAACAGGTGTTGCTATTACGTCCCAAACGGGATAGAGATCTTGCTTTCCTGGGCAGTGCGCATTCACGGCTGAAATATCTTGGGGCCTGGCAGTTGAAACATACAGTTTTCCTGCTATCAGACACTGGCGACATGTCATGTTGTGAAGCACTGCCTGCGGCTTTAGATGTTGACCTCACCTTGTTGACAGGACATTGGGCACATTATCAAATGATGGTTTTAAACCGACTCACCTTTCCTACTAGTTACTTCTCATTCCATGTTGTCGATCCTGATGGATGGCTGAATGGCTATGATCTTCAATCGAGGCAGCGGAGCGTTATCATCATCAAATCCATCATATGAGAGAGAGAGAGAGAGAGAGAGAGGGAGAGGGAGGGAGGGAGAGAGAGAGAGAGAGAGAGAGGGAGGGAGGGAGGGGGGAGGGGGGGGGGGGCTAATTTCATTGAGCTTACGATGAACAGTCTGTGGGAGAGCTTTCTTCTCAAACTGAGCCTTCAATTTAGACACTAATCGGGTGGCTTTCCCGCACCTGTGGGGAGCATGTGCAGAAATATTTCAAGGCTTTATATCGAAGATCCTCGATCAACATCTCCAGTTTGTGGGTATTTGGCCAGGCATATCGGGTGGCTATACGATGGGAAAGAGCAAAGAAAGATTGCCATTCAGTAGTCCCATCATACGCCATCATCTTAGGCGGAGGTGGCCCTCGATCTTCAATATTAAAATCAAAACCATCTGCATGGTCACTACGGCATGTATAAACATGGCTTGGAGCCAGTCGTTCAATGTAAGCCTCGTCAGACTTCCCACTATTGTTCAGGGGCGTCCGCCTTAATTCCTGTTTTTTACCTTTTCATTCAGCAGCTGCTGTCTTATTGCTTTATTCTCAGACTGGAACTGCTCTCGGAGTACTCTGATCTCACGTGCACGATCTGAGCCGAGATCATTATATTCTCAAACTCATTGATTATCAAATATTGTCACATACATGCCAGACAGTATTTCAAGATTGAAAGCAGTTAAAAGTATATTATAATCAAAAAATCAAGTGTGACACACTTAGCCCTGACTAAATAGTACTTTTACCGTTTTCAAATCGGTCCAGAAATGGCCGAGTTATCGTCGAAGCTCCCCGCTAAATTTTGCTTAAAATATTGCTTTGATGTTCTCCCCGCTAAATTGGGGGGGGGGGGCAGAATGACTCGGCCAAGTCCACGTGGTGACGTGACAGGCACGAATCCTGGTGGTGGTGCTCGGGATACTGATGAAACCGCGGATGCTGGTCTGCATGTGGGTGTCGGTGTTGGTGTTGGTGGTGTTTCCCATCAGTGTCCCTGATGATGCTGATAGTGCCGTGTCTGGGAAGGCGATTATCGTCGATGATGTTGCACATGGTGTGTAGGTTCCGCCGAATACCACCATGATGTGCGTCCATAGACAGGTGTAGGTCTATAGACTGGTCGTGGCATGTTGTGTAGACCGAGTAGACGTTCTGCGGGTAGCTCCGACAGATGCTCCTCATATGGTGGTGGTGCAGATGACTAATGGGGATGATGCGCATGATGTGTTGGTCTTCCGATGTATTGTTGGAAAGGTGTCGCCACATCCTCCGGTTCGTAACGTGGTGCTGTGTGAAAACGAGGTGATAACGCACGAAGTGGAGGAGATGCGGGATATGGTACCTGAGCGTCCGGCCACTGGTCACCTATTGATGACATGGGCGAACAACATGATTGTAAAGGATAGTAATATTGCCCCTGTGGGGGTCTTTGTCGTGATTGTCCGCGATCCAGCATTGGTTGTGTTTGCCTATCACGGATATCAGATAAGGTTATAAATTGAGTTCCCGCCTGCGAGGCATCACGGAATGGCCCCTCGCTTATCGGCAAAAATTTGTGTAAAGGCTAAAATTATTGACATTGTTGGTGAGCATGTGAGCAGATCATCCGTCATATGATGCTACTTCCATGTCTAAGGAGAGCTGAGTGTATGATGAAGGAGACTGAAAATTGTGCGTGTTGAGAGTTGGCGTGGGTTTGCTTCTCATTCGAGCCCCACATCTGGCACCACTTGTAGCTCGCAGGGGTGTGCACTGGTCCGCCATGATGTTCCCATCCATCGCGCCACAAATGCACGACAAACAGGAGGGCTGGTTAGCTGCGGATTTCGGGCTTGCGGATCCTGTATCGCATCTCTCCGGAAAGTACAAAGACCTACCCCTAAGGCCGGTGGAACACATTGTTTCCAGTGGGCCGTGCGACCATTGCCGCTGAGATTAAACCACACCATGTCGTTCCAACTGTTGGTGTCACTGGTATGACGATTCATATTACTTCAAACAATGGACAAGATGGTAATAATAATTAAACAGTCACTAAATTTACACCACTATACAAACAATTCTATACGTTTGGCAGTGAACGAGCACAATAATACACGTCGTAAAGCCGGGCCTGTGTTCTTTCCATGTGGTTTTGCCGGAGGTACCACACAGATCCTTGAATCCGCAGAGGTATCCCTGCAAGAGAGAGTTTCCACAACGAAGTCACTAGGGAGTTTAATATAAGCTAGTATACCACCAACACACACACAAAGAAAATATTGTTGTTGCGAGAGGACAGTGCCTCGCACGGGCCTCCATCACAGTAAAATTCCTTTAATGCTGAAGCGGAGGAAAAGAGCTGGCAAAAAGGGCCACTCTTTTGTTCAACAGAAAATGCTAAGTGCTAAAAATCCTAGAGAAGCTACTGTTAAGGTGTTGCACGCTGGTTTACATGAAGACGGGACGAACGATTTCCGAAGAATTCCCAAGTCACTGTCTTATGTAGTTCCAAAGTTGGTGCATTGGCAGTTTCCGCTTTTATTTATGCGAGCCTTCTGCTACATCCCAAACTACCAATTGGTTGTTAGTAACGAAAACAAGCTTTGGCCGCAAGTGGCAGGGATTACTACCTAACTTTTAGATACGTTTATCCGTAGTGCATAGATGCTCAGCTTCCCGTAGGTTGCCCCGCATAGCATCCACCTCCAAGGACAGTGCACGTATATGTCATGGAACAAAGTCCCGAATCAAATAACAATCCGGCCACCAGGTTCCGCAACCACATATAACATCACTAGACGAGTCTCACAGTTCACACAAGCAAATTTAAATGCTGACATGTCATTATGGTGGGGATGGAGAGACGGATATTCATTGCGAGCATCCTTCCCATGAGGGCGTGATGAGCTCCAACTCTTCATCCAGACACTGCAACGAATTGGATGGAGACCCGCATTTCGTTCGTCACCGCATGCTATGGGGCTAACATTTGACCTGTCATTATGGTTATGTTCCATGATGCACAGAGATGCACTGCAGGACGGTTATCAGAACATATAAATTAATATTATTATTATTTCACATTGCTTCCTACTTTGGTGGGGGAATCTACCTAATCAGTATCCGAAGAGACAACGGGTGTGTATGTAAATCGGCACTTTAACTATCACCGGTCGGAAACCTCTGATAGTTTCCCAGGGTCGGATCTGGTCAACGTGTCGATTGGGAGTCCAAACAATTAATAAGCCATAAGTCTGGTGGATGTGCGGAAAGAGACAATAACTTACTATATATATGAGGCCCTATAGGTCACTTGGCCAATTTTACCCAACCTTGCCGGTGCGTGGGGCTACATTACCACAACAACTGGAAAAGATGTGTACATTATGCATCTCCAATGAAGAAATTGTCCTTAACCACTTTAAACATATTCTATCGAGCTGAATAGCCAAGTTTAGTCGATAACATGTCAGGCTCAAACAATTAGAGCATGATCAGTGACTTCAGTTTAAAATTGATGCTGGGGGAAATAGTGATGCGGATATAATGTTGCTGTATAGTATTTCCTAGCGTACTGCATTCTAGAGTTTTTATAAATAAACAAAACATATGAACTCGATGGCTTCTTGCCATCGACCAACTAACCAATATGTAAACTAACGGATTTGAAGATAATGAAGCATCAGAGCTTCCCTGACAACATGTGTCGAGATTGGGAGTGAGGATATACTTATAGTGTACCGAGACGGTACCCGTAATTTCTTTAAACTGCACCGTTCTCGTCGTTCCAGGTACCTATACCTGGAATGACGAGAACGGTGCAGTTTAAAGAAATTACGGGTACCGTCTCGGTACACTATAAGTATATACTCACTCCCAATCTCGACACATGTTGGCAGGGAAGCTCTGATGCGTGCGCATGCGCACTACGAGTTTTAACGGATCACAGGTCACTAGACCTTACGGTGTGGCTAGTTGAAAGCACCACAGTAAATAAGGATAATATTCACAGTATGAAAGAGAAACGATAAGAATGCAGTCCTAGGACCGGTACAGTACCTAACAGTTATCAGTACCTTTATACAGAAAGAATTAAACATTTTATAACTAAATGTACAATAGTATAGCTACTTGAGTACCTATTGGTCATCGGTATGGAACAAGTTCACTAGTTACTGAAATTGAGGCGCTATTACACACATAACGTGAGATGACGCATTCTCAGGGCTGGAAAGATTTCCGCAGGAAGACATCCACAGGCAGGTCTCCGCAGGCAGGTCCCCACAGGCAGGTCTCCACAGGCTGACTTCTCCAGTACATTCTCAGGACAGGTAACGGAACAGTTCAGGAATGTCCACTAGATAGTCTTATAGCAGATACATGATCACAGCAGAAGTTGTAAAGTTTTCCGTCCAGCGACGGAGATATGAAAGTTAAGAGTAACCCATTAACAGGGAGGGTTACTTATATAATAATAACAATACACATACAATCACTGGCACACGGAGCAGGGTGAATCACATAGCTCTTGTGGCACACCGGGCAAAGTTCACCCAGACTGGTCGAAAGTTAAATTGTCACACATGACATGCAGTGTGGAAGTTGAAGTCCACTTTTCAGCGAGGTTGGCAGATCTGGCGAGTCATCCACCAAGAATCACCATCAGCTCCCCATTCTGTAGGATTACATCCCAGGCCTCCACGGCCTGTCCATAGGAAGACTCCCTTAGGAAGGTTCGGATGCAGGAGTTATAACTTTAAATTTAGTTTATTACCCTTGGATGGCCATCTGAGCGTGTACACAGACTGTGGAAGCCAAGGTCTCCTTACCACCATGGATGAGCTGAAATCCGAATGGCACCAGATGAAGTAGGAATCACCATAGGTTTGCAGATGCACACGTCTATCCCAATCGTCCAGTCGTCCTGCGCGGGCCAGCTTCCATGCCGGTGATGCTCCTGATTCTCGATTTTCACCCCTTTTATACTCCTCGGGACGTCAGAGCTAGGTGCCTCAGCCAATCATCGGCCGAGCACTATTCAATCAGCGTACTGCAGAGGTGGTGACGTAGTTATCACGTGTACAGAGCACTCTCTAGTCTGTTTAATATATATATACGCGATTAAGACGTCAATGCAATATTTTAAGTATAATTTAGCGGGGAGCTTCGACGATAACTCGGCTATTTCTAGACCGATTTTAAAACGGTAAAAAGTACTGTGGTCCTCGTCTCATTCCGGTCCTTCCGACCAATTTTCCAAAAGCTTGCAGATTACACTTGTTAGTCTCACTGGCCTGTAATTCCCAGGATCTGGCTTTTCTCCCTTTTTAAATAGTGCTGTGACATTCGCCGTTTTCCGCAGATCTGGTACATTACAGGTGTAGCAAGGATAAGAATACTTGAACACATGTACAAGAATGATCTGTTCAGTAGACAGCAATTTGGTCTCCTCTCTGGGAGGTCTACAGGTCTATATATAATTGCTCAAGGTGATGGATGAGTGGACTAGTATTTTGGACAGGAGTGGCTCAATCGACACAGTTTACATGGATTTCATGAAGGCATTTGATACAGTGCCCCATCGTCGCTTATTAGGAAAATTAGAAAGCTATGGCATCGGCGAGAAGCTAAGAATATGAATAAGAAGTTTCGTGATAGGTCGAACACAAAAGTTGTTGTTGAATGGGATTGATTCAGGAAGCAATGATGTTACAAGCGGAATCACCCAGCGCAGTGGGCTTGGGCCAATAATATTTGTCATGTATATATAAATGGCTAAACAGATATTGTGGAATCAACAGCTTACTTGTTTGCGGATGACTAAAAAATAAATCTACAGAGAGATAAGTAGCACAAATGATGAGGAGCAGCTGCTGAAGGACCTTGATACGTTGCAGGCATGGTCAGATACTTGGCTACTACGCTTCCACCCAAATAAATGCAAACTTATGACTGCGTCAAACAGGAAGAAAGATGATAATAAAGGCACGGAATATCATTTATACAACCCAAATAAAGAGAAGTGGTACTCGAACAAGTAGACAAAGAGAAGGGCATAGGTGTGATGGTGGACCAGTGTCTTACATTTAGAATACATTTAGAACCCACATACAAGCACACGTCAACAAGGCAAACAGCATCATGGACCTGATTCGGACAAGCTTCACATATTTAGATGAGGATATGTTTGTCTATCTATTCAAAGCACTGGTAAGACCCCCATCTTGAGTATGCAGTTAGTGTCTGGAGCCCGCAGTTGAAAAAGAATATCACATAATTAGAAAATGTGCAAAGGAGGGCAACCAGACTGGTACCATCTCTAAAGGAAATGGATTATCCAAGCAGACTGATGAATTGGGGCTGCCTATCTTCAAATATAGAAGATTGAGAGGTGAGGAAGTGTTCAAGATCATGAAGGGAATACATGACAATGACGTTACTGAAGATATGGTGGAGCTGGCCACTTTTAATCCAACAGGGGGTTACAACCTAAAGCTGGAAAACAAGAGATATAGACTGGATCTGAGAAAATATGCCTTTACAACCGAGTTTTGGAATTTTGGAATGGTCTACGACAGCACTGATAAATGCGGAAACAGTGTTTGCAATCGAGGTAGGATTGGATGCTTATTAGCAGGGTCAGGAGGTGAAATATGATTACATCGCAGACTATAAATTGCCAGGAAGTCAAACGAAAGAGAAGTTTAAGTTAAGGAAGAATGAAGATGTTGATCAAGAGGCAAAAAAAATTCCATCCTAAGGCATCCTAAGACAAACATAATAAGCTGTATCCAATAGAATTTCATATTAGAAGGCTGCTCCTTATATTGCACTCAACTAGATATTGATTAACCACATCATAAGTTCACCTTCCTGCAAATACTATGCAGTAATAATTATACAGTAATAATCATATGTACATAATTTTCTAGGCTCTCAAGTGTGTGTCAACTACACCTGTGATGAGCTTTAAATTTCCGTATATAAATTATGGTTCTAATAATTATACTGGAGATGCTAAAATAATCACAATGCCAGCACTAATAACAACTTATAATATTGCGCATGATGCGGTTCTCCTTTGGATGAGGTGAAGATATAATAAAAGATACAAGATGATAACATGGCATAGTCAAACACATGAAGGACAGCACTTTCTTCTCCAAATAGCAGTATGGACTCCAAACAAAGATCTGTAACTATGGCATCACTGGAAAGATATTAAGCTGGATCACGGATTTCCTCGACGAGTGAAAACAAAAGGTTGTTGTAAATGACACAAGTTCAGCATGGGCCAACATATTTAATGGGGTCCTCCCCCGGGAAGCATTCTCGGACCAATCCTGTTTGTCTTATACATGAATGGCCGGCCAGAAGAAATCAACAGTAGCATTAAACTGTTTGCTGATGACACTAAACTATATCGAGCTGTAGCTTCCATTGACGACTGTCTGGATGTTCAAAAAGATATTGAAACTGGAGAAGTGGTCACAAAAGTGGCTTATGTCCTTTCATCCCCAGAAATGCAATGTCATCAGACTAGGCCCTGGTCATCCTCCATTTACCTATGTGATGACAAACTCCAATGGACAAGATGTCCCACTTGGGGAAACACCCTTTGAGAAGGATCTGGGTGTGTATGTCGACAAAGACATGAAGTTCCATGAACACATTGGCAAGGTTGTCAGTAAAGCAAACCAACAGGTCGGCCTCATTAAACGCACCTTCAAGTACGTTGATAAGGACACCTTCCATCTGCTCTTTAAATCACGGGTAAGACCGCTACTGGAGTAAGCCAACTCAAAATGGAGTCCACATCTCAGAGGAGATAGTATAGCGATCGGAAAGGTACAAAGACGAGCCATCAAACTTGTTCCAGGGCTCTGTAACTTGCCCTATAATGAACAGCTGCTTATTCTTAAATTACCTATGCTTGCATACCTCAGAATGCGTGATGACATGATAGAAACCTGCAAGTATATGCACGTCATATACAACACAAGCTCTCCCTGGACGTTGCCAGACACAGTATACGACACCAGGAGGGGCCACAGCCTAAAACTGTCCAAGCAGCACTGAAGCTCACAGGTTCGACAAAATGTCTTCAGCAATAGGGTCATAAACACCTGGAACTCTTTACCAGACGTAGTCGTAACATCACAATCACTAAACTGTTTTAAGAACCGTCTTGACAGACTATGGTGCGAACACTCTCTGCTCTAGGATATTGTAGGTAACCAGCTAACAAGCAAACAACTGAATATTACATGAGTACAGTTTCTCAGACAGCCATTACAAATTAATGAGGAAATATATACTTAGTAACTAATCATGGAGTAGGCGGCATAGCGCTGCTGTCACCCTGATTAGTCAGGTGTTAAAGCTTGTAGGCGGCATACAGCAACAGACTGCCTTACACAACCACCCAAATAATTCTGGTTTCTTGAAATCAAATATACACCTGTACACACACAATTTACCAAATATTGAAATCAATGTACATATATACATATTTATATAATAAACTGTATGTATATCCTGTAAATACATTAAAAGAGAAAAGAATTGAACCAATAATATATATATATATATATATATATATATATATATATATATATATATATATATATATATATATATATATATATATATATATATATATATATATATATATACACTAATGTTCAAATGTTTGGAATCAATAAGAAATTTTTAAGTCCAATAAACAAATTGATAATTTTATTTATCAGGGTATCATAAAATTAATATAAAATGTAGTCAATACATCAACAAAGCATCATTATTAACATTTCTGTTTAAAATAACAGTTCTATACTTCAAATTTTCTCTTTTTCAAAAAATCCCCCATGTGCAGCAATGACAGCTTTGCATATCATAGGCATTCTAGCAGTAAGTTTTTCTAGATAATCAGGTGTAATTTCGTGCCATGCTTCTTGTAACACTTCCCAAAGGTGTGTCTGACTTGTAGGAAACTAATTATTATTTAGTCCATATGATCTATTCTAATAACCTGTATAAATGTGTTGTCTTTCCGGCCCCCTATGTCTCCGCTTTCCCTGAGTCGCCGCAGGGCAAAGGCGTAATACTACGAAATCTCTACTAACAAATAGGGCTTAAATAAACAAACCAAAGACACACAATCCAAACAGACAAGCTAATTTTTTTAAACCGCAACATTCCGACTACTATACCGTGTATGGTATTCATATAAAAAAAAGTATGCATAGATAAAATGTCAAATTAAATTTGTAAAAGATGGCCATTGGCTACTGTGATGACTGCCTTAAAAAAAGATGTATCAAACATCCCAAGTGAATACATGCTTTGTCATGAGTGTTGCGAAAAACACCACCCATCAAGTAGGCCCGCACCAGCCACCTGTGCCACTGTAGCCACAAGTAATGAAGAGCCAGGACACCACCAGTTCGCACTCTAACCCAAACAACATCGGCAAAATGAGCCGACCTATTCATCACTATTTCCCCAACAGGCACATTCACTCAAGACAACATGGCAAAAACCTGCACTTAATGACATCACTTTAGTAAACACGCCTAACCTACACCTAGCAGATGATAATCAGGATTGCGATTTTTTCCAGTGGTCACATTCTATGTACATGTGAGGATCCAAATAACAAGTACATGCTAATGTGCCACACCTGCAAAAACTGACAGCATTATGCTTGTACTAAACTCCCACTATACATGCTTTCAAGCCTAACCAGTACACGCCGTAGATACACATGCTGTGCTTGCACAGCTGTAACAAAACACATAGAAGAATATCTAGAATGGGTAGACGCTAATCACCCAATCAACATTTTAAATCAAAATGACACAACCGTAGCTGCTGCTACTGCTGTTGACTGTAGGGCGGACCGACCGGACGGGTATGGCCGTCCCAGCAAAGCTGGGTACAGAATGGCCACTCCAGATTTGCTCCAAGCACGCACCCCCTGGGTAGGATAGTACGCTTATATAAGCCCTATGAGAGAGGTTTTCATTAAAATCGGCAAAGTCCGATAAAGCGCGTGGTGCGCATGTGCGCGCGTCAGAGCTTCACTGACAACACGTCACCGAATTGGGAGTGAGTGCATGCCTATAGTGTACCGAGTTGGTACTTGTAAAAACCTCTAATTAATCCGTTCTCGTTGTTCTTGGTACTGCTCAGGACCAGAATAAAACGAGCTTTCTAGAACTGTTAACCATTTCAAAATCTTTAAAAGTTATCCGCGAAAATCCCCTTAAATTATCTTCAAAATATTGCTTTGACGTCGTAATCGTGTGTATGCAAAAATAGATCTAGAATGTTCTAGAACATGGTAAATACGTCACTGATCTAGCTGTATGCTGATTGGCTATTGCTCGGCCGCTGATTGGCTGAGGCATCTGTATGAGTAGTATAAAAGGGGTAAAAATCGAGAATCAGGAGCATCGTCGGCATGGAGACTAACCCGTCTGCAGGACTGGCTGGAAGTGCGGGACTTGATGAGTGAACCGGAACACCGATGGAAGATAGAGAACATCTCCGTGGTTCCAAGCAGCTTTCAGATCACCCGCACTGGATAGCAGTTCTCAGACTTTCCGCGCTACAGAATTTTGGATGCTCCCGGACGACCATCGGGGAGCAAAATAATTAAAAGTATGGCTCCCGCTACCGAACTTGTCTAAAGAATACCTCTGCTGAAAGGGCCATATGGGCCCGGGATGTAATTCTATGGAATGTAGAGCTACGGTGATTCTTGGTGGATGACTCGCCAGATCTGCCAACCATGCTGAAAAGTGGACTTCAATCTCCGTACTGCATGTCGTGTGTGTTTTAATTAACTTTTTGACCACAATCTGGTGAAACTTTGCTGGGTGCGCCGCAAGAGCTATGCTATAAATTGTATACTAGTTACTGAGACTATCTAATAGACATTTCTTCACTGCTTTGTTTCACTGCCCTGAGTGTGTACCGTGTCTACACTGTCTGGAGGAGTGAGCTTGCGGAGACCAGCTTGCGGAGACCAGCCTGCGGAAACCAGCTGCGGAAATCGCTTGTGGAAATCTCTCCAGCTTCAGAGAATGTGTCGACTCGCACTATGAATATGTTAGCTATTTCAGTAACATAGTAGTCTGTTCCATACCGATGACTATTAGGTACTCAAGTAACTATACTATTGTACATTTAATTATTATTTCCGTATTTGGTACTGATGACTAATAGGTACGTTTCCAGTCTTAGGACCGCAATTCCTAATTTCTTTATTACTGTGAATATTATCCTTGTTTACTGTGGGTGCTTTCAACTAGCCGCGCCGTCTAAGTTTATCAGTCTGTGATACTTAGTGACTTAATTTAATTATAATCTATTTATTGCATTGGTTAGTTGTATATGGCAGGTAGCCATCCAGTTAATATGTTTTGTTTAATTGTAGAAAACTGTGGACCGCAGTATGCTAGGAAATACTATACATTTATATCCGCATCACTTATTCCCGCCATCATCAATTTTACATTGAGGTCGCTGACCGTGCTCTAATTGTTTGAGCCTGGCATGTTACCGATTAACCATACTATTCAGCTCGTTTCTTTTAAAGTGGTTAGGGACAATTTCTTCGTTTAGAGACATATAGTGTATGCCTCTTTTCCGGTTGTTGCGGTAATGCAGCCCCGCACTCCAGCAAGGGTGTGTAAAATTGGCCAATTACCTATAAGGCCTCATATATATTAGGTTATTGTCTCTTTCCATGATCCACTAGCCGTATGGCTTTCTAATTGTCTGGATTCTGCATCAGCATGTTGATCGGATCCGATCCTGGGAAACTATCGGTGAGTGGTAATGGTTAAGTGCTGATTTACATACATCCCCACCCCACCCACCCCCGTATCTTCGGATACTTGTTAGCTAGATAACCCTGCCAATGAAGGAAGCACTGCAAAAACATACAGTTATAAATGTGAGTTAGTTAGTTTAGTTTATTTACCGGCCCGCAGTGCATATTTGGGCATATTGGAACTGAACCCTAATGACAGGACAACTGTTAGGTCCGTAGCACGCGGTGACGGACGAGATGTGGATCTCCATCCAACTCGTTGGAGTGTCTGGGTTAAGCGTTGGAGCTCATCACGCCCTCATGGGAAGGATGCTAGTGATAGATATCCATCTCTCCACCCCCACCATAAAGACATGTTAGTAATCAAACTTGCTTGTGTGAAATGTAGCCATTGTCTGGGTGATGTTTTATGTGGTTGCGGAACAGGGTAGCCGGATTTTCATGGAATTCGGATGAATTGTGTTGTAACATGTACACATGCTGTCTGTGGAGGTCGATGCCATTCCAAAGTGACCTACGGGAAGCTGAGCGTCTGCGCCCATTGGACAACTGTATCTAAACATAGGTAGGAATCCCTGCCACTTGTGACTTGTGGCCAAAGCTAGCTTCCGTTTCTAACAACTAATTGGTAGGTTAGACTTAGCAGAAGGCCCGCCTAAATAAAGCGGCATCTACCAATATAGTATCTTTAGAAACTACATAAGATGGTGACCTGGGAATTCTTCGGAAATCGTTCGTCCCGTCTTCACGTAAATCAGTGTGCAACACCGTAACAGTAGCTTCACTAGGATTTTCAGCACTTAGCATGTTCTGTTGAACAAAAGAGTGTCCCTTTTTGCCAGCTCTTTTCTTCCGCTTCGGCATTGAAGGCATTTTCCTGTGATAGAGGCCTGCGTGAGGCACTTTCCTCTCGCAACAACAATATTTTCTTTGTGTGTGTTAGGGGTTTATTAGCTTATATTGTAGCACGGACCGACCGGACAGGTACTGACCATCCCAGCAAAGGCGGGTACGGAACGGCCACTCCGGATTCGCTCCAAGCATGCCCCCCCCTGGGTAGGATAGTGCAAGTACATAAGCCCTATGAGGGAGGTTTCTCGTAAAAAATCGGCAAAGTCCGATAAAACGCGTGGTGCGCATGCGCGCACATCAGAGCTTCCCTGACAGCACGTCTCGGAATTGGAAGCGAGTGCGTGCCCATAGTGTAACGAGTAGGTACTCGTAAATGTTTATAATTCATCCATTCTCGTTGTTCTTGGTACCTATTAGGACAAGAATTAAACAAGTTTTTCAAAACTGTAAACCATTTTAAAATCTGCCCAGAAATTGCTGAGTTATCGTCGAAGATCCCCGCTAAAATATAATCAGAATATTGCTATAACGTCGTAATCGCGTGTATATATTAAACTAAATACATAGTGATATTGTATGCATGGTTGATACGTCACTGGTATACTAGCACGCTAATTGGCTGGCGCTCAGCCGCTGATTGGTTGAGATGACCAGCTCCGACGTCACAGCGAGTATAAAAGGGGTGAAAAATCGAGGATCAGGAGCATCGTCGGCGTGGAGACTGACCTGCCGAGAACTGACTGGAGGTTGTGGACTAGACGAGTGGACCAGATCACCGATAGAAGATTCAGCACATCACTGCGGTTCCTTGTGGCTTTCAGCTCACCCACGCGTAAAAGCAGTTCTCAGACTTTCCACATTATGTCAATTTTGGATGCTCTCGGACGGCCATCCAGGAGCAAAATAATTAATTAAAGTAATGATTCCCGCATTCAAACTTTTCTAAAGGGAACACCTGCGGAAAGGGCTCTTGTGGCCCAGGATGCAATCCTACGCGATGTAGAGCTATGGTGATTCTTGGTGGACGACGTGCCGGATCTGCCAAGCATGCTGAAAAGTGGACACTAAATTCCGCACTGCAGGTCATGTGTGTTTTAATTAACTTTTGGACCACAGTCTGGTGGCCTTTGCTGGGTGCACCGCAAGAGCTATGCAATGCATCCCGCACCATGTGCCAAGTTATGTAACTGCTTAATTTTATATATCGCCCTCTCTGTTAACGGGCAACTTTCAACTTTACTACTTCCGTTGTCGGACGGAGAACTTTCTCACTCCTGCATAAATGGTGATTTAGTTACAGAGACTACCCAACAGATGTCACTTCACTGTGCTGCTTCACTGTCCTGAGTGTGTACCGTATCTACGCCTGGAGGAGTCAGCTTGCGGAGCCAACCTGCGGAGACCAGCTGTGGAAATCACCTGCAGAAATCTCTCCAGCTCCAGAGAACATGTCAACTCGTGCTATGTATATGTTAGCGCCTCAATTTCAGTAACATAGTAGCCTGTTCCATACTGATGACTATTAGGTACTCAAGTAACTACACTATTGTACATCTAATCTTCTTCTTCTTCTTTTCGTTCGCTGATCATACCGCCAGTCCTGTAAGTGACTATCGACATGATCATAAGCGTTAAGTGTGTGGATCCATGGTTTATTAGAGTGCGTCGTGCGGCCTGGAACCTCCGTCTTCAGCACTCGAGGTTTATGTTAGGGTTACCTCACCCTTACCTCCTTTAGTCGCCTCTTACGACACGCAGAGGATACGGAAGGTGTATTCTAAGCCCCACCTACAGGGCGAGTACATCTAATTATTATTTCCGTATCTGACACTGATGACTAATAGGTTCATTCCCGGTCTTAGGACCGCAGTTTATAATTTCTTTATTGTTGTTCATATTATCCTTATTTACTGTAGGTGCTTTAACTAACCGCACCGTTTAGGTCTATCGACCTGATATTTACTTCCTCATCAATTATTATATAAATTGTCATTATTCATTGCATTGGCTAGTTATATATATGGCAGGTAGCCATTCTGTTGATATGTTTTGTTTAATTGTAGAAAACTTGGACCGCAGTACGCTAGGAGGAACTAAACAGCAACATTATATTCGCATCACTTTTTCCCGCTGTCATCACTTTTACACTGTCCGTGCTCTGATTGTTTGAGCCCGGCATGTTACCGACTAAACCGTACTATTTAATTCATTAGGATTTTTCAGCACTTAGCATTTTCTGTTGAACAAAACAGTGGCCCTTTTGCCAACTCTTTTCCTCCGCTTCGGCGTCGAAGGCATTTTCTTGTGATGGAGGCCCACGCGAGGCACTTTCCTCTTGCGCCATCATGAAACATTCGGTGGTGGAGGCCCACGCAAGGCACTTTCCTCTCGCAGCAACAGTGTTCTCTCTGTGTGTGTTATGGTATATTAACTTATATTAAGTTACTCAGTGATCTCGCGTTACGGATACTTCTCTTGCGGGGATACCTCTGCGGACTCAAGGATCTGTGTGGTACCTCCAACAGCACCACGTGCAAAGAACATCAGCTAGCTCTATATTGTGTATTATTGTATGCTCACTTACTGTCAAACGAGTGTCTTGTTTGCATAGTACTTATTTATATTTCTAGTGTATTCTTCAAATTGTTCCATTCTTTAAATTAGTATGGATAGACACACCAGTGACACAAATAGTTGGGACAACACTGTGTGGTTAAATTTCAGGGGCAATGGTCGCACAGCCCCACTAGAACATCAGTGTTCCACTGGCTCTAGAAGTCAGTCTTTGTACACCATGGAGAGACGTCATATGGGATCCGCAACCCCAAGATCCGCAGATAACCAGCCATCCCAGTCATCACGCACTTATGGTGCAATGGGCGGATATCTATCAGTGGACCAGCACGTACTCCCATGAGCTCCAGGTGGCTCCCAATGTGGGGCCCGAACGAGAAGTGAACCCACACCTCAACTCACCAACCGCGGGTTTCAGTCTCCTTCATCTGACAGTCAGTATTCCCTCGATTTAGAGGTAGCATCATATGATGAACGTACTGCTCGCATGCTCACCGACAATGTCACAAATTTAAATGGTGTGGAACGACCAGCACCGCCTCAACACGAGTTCTCAGCGATCAGCGAGGGGACATTCCGCGATGCCTCGCAGGCGGGAACTCAATACATCACCTTCGGATCTCTGCGATAGGCTACCACCATTTACGCTGGGTCACGGACGACCACGTCAAAGACCCATATGGGAGCAACCACTGCCTTCACGACCATTATGTTCACCCACGTAATCAATAGGTGATCAGTGGCCGGATACGCATGTACCACATCCCGTATCACCTCCTTTTCGCGCATCATCTCCTTATTATCCATCAGGACCGCATTGCGAACTGGAGGATACGGCTGCACCATTCTGGCAATACATCAGATGACGTACACATCACGCACTTCATTCACGTCAGTCTCCTGCACTGCCTGCGTATGAGGAATAGTGCTCACAGCATCTGGAACGTCCGCATCGTCTACACAACATGCCTCCACCAGTCTATAGACCTACACCTGTCTATGGACCCGCATCAGGGCGGTATTCGCCAGAACCAGCATACCATGCAACACATTATCAATGAGAATCTCCTTCACGGACACGTCAGCATCGTCAGGGACATTGACGAGCAATACCACCACCACCACCTACATGGTGACCAACGTCCGCATTCTCACCAGTTTCGCCAGCACCACCACCAGGTTTCACGCCAATTACTTCTCCACGTGGACATGGCCGGATCATTCTTCCCACCCCCCACCCCCAAATTTAGCGGGGAGACTGATTGGGCTAATTACAAAGTTCAATTCGAAATCATAAGTAGGACAAACCGGTGGAGTAATCAACAGATGGGAGAGTATTTAGCCGCAAAGTTGTCTGGAAAAGCTCTGGCAGACTTAGGCACAGACTACACACCATCCCACACCAAACTAGAGAACGCGTTGATGGAAAGATTCGGCGACACCGCCCTCGGGGAAACAAGTCGGCTTCAACTAAAGAATCTACGTCGACACCCGGAGGAAACATTGGCAGAATTAGCGAGTCGCATCCGTCGTCTTGTTACCCACGCATACCCCAGCACAAGTATCAAAGGCATAGCACATCTACATCTCGACACTTTTATAGACGCATTGAGCAGAGAGCCCGTCCTCAAAGAAAAACTGTTTCTTATGGAGCACGGCACCCTGCAAACAACACACGGCTACCATGGTTGGGATCGAGAACTTCTTGGAGTGGGAGAAAAATAATCGCCGCCAACTGCATCCAATTAATGAGGTAAATGATGTTAATGTCACAACAACAACCGAATCAACTACTACATCCACAAGCGCCACCAACAATGAACAACATACACAATCAGAAAACCCCGGTCAAAATCACGCATCTAGAAGGAGAGGGCGTGGCTTATCCTATTGCGGAGGCCACAACAATGCCCAAGGATGTGGGAACCAGCACAATAGCAATAGACAAAACATGCATGAAAGATTAGAAGAGATAACTAAACAGATCTCAGCACTCACCAATCTCGTGACAACACTCAGCACCACAGTCGCCACACAGTCCACGACAAGACTGCAAGCAACTACAGCATCAGCACCGCCACCAAATACGTGCTTTGGATGTGGTCAGCCGGGCCATTGGAGGGACCGATGTCCCATCCGTCCTCCATCTACAACTCCAACCGCTGACCGACGTACCCCACAGCCAGAGAATCCATCAAACTAGCATGGGCACCGATTACAGAGTTGCTTCAGTGCCCGTCCCTACAGCCTGGCTCAACTGCAGCCTCTGAACAACTAAGAGCACTAAGATCGAGTGAACAGCTACTCTGTGTAGTACCCAATTCCAATCTTGTCATTGGAGAGCGTGCTTTCTCCATAGCTGGACCAAAATTTGGAACGACCTTCCACCCAACATTCAAAACAGCAACAATGTTGAGGCTTTCAAAACTCTTCTAAAAAACTCTTCTAAAAGCCCATTTGTTCCAAAAAGCATATTTCACTATTTTAAATTAGCTTTAACTTTTGTAAAGCGCCTTTGGGCAGTTAATTCTGGAATTGGCGCTATATAAATGCATACATACATACATACATACATACGTCAGGCAGCCACACCTACTCATCAGCATATTCTTGCAACATCTTACACTCACCGGCACCTGGCTTCTTCTATGACGGTGCCTACGATGCACACTGCATCCGCAGCACTGCCATCTTCCCACTACAGAAAATGTGACCCAACAATTTCCGCATCTACACAACCGTCTTTTGTATGTAAAATGGCTGTAAGCACCTCCGTTGAAACAACGTTTTTGCAAGCACCACGTCCCACTGCCAAGGCACTTAACACCCGGTATCCTTTGGTGGTTTGCAACTCACAGCCACTTACCACCACATCACCAGCATGCACCATCAGCAGTGATTCCGACGAAAGCACCCATTCAACATTGTGGATCCGCAAGAAGAAACATTGTACAAAGAAAGGAAACATCCCACAAATCGCCGTTGCTTCTTCTGCACCTCAACTAAGCATCCCATGGCATGATGTAAAAAATGGCTCGCACAGGTATCCCCTCCTCAGTGAGCGTGAGAATCCTATCCGCACTGCAGTATACACCAACACCGCTTACACAGAATCAGCAACAATGCCACCACCACTGCTACCCTCGAACCCGTCGTCGCCCAAGCAATCACAGCAGCAGTGACGACGAGTCAGCCCTTTCCATACTCAGCCACCAACTGCACTCATGGAAGCTATATGGAAACAAGCCAACTATATACAGAATAATACAGCACCTCCATCACTGCCTCAAATGGTATCATTGGAGACTCTTCCGCAGGCTCACCGTAAAGTGATATGCAGGTGTGCCTGTCTGTTTAGCGGAATTTCCACCAGTGCCACTGTGGACACTGGAGCTTCCATCACCGTCTTTAACGAAGAAGCTGGGTGCGCTTATATGAGAGCATCTCACCTCATAAGAAGCCACCCCTTAGGCCTACAAACATCTTTTTACAAACAGCTACGGGAGCAGATGTAACCGTAGCTGGCGTAGTAAACTTCGTAATACACATAGAGGAGATGCAATTCATACAGCGAGTTGTTATCGCCTCCATCCAAAACGATGCCCTGCTCGGTTTTGATTTCCTCAGTGCCAGCGAACCGTCATACATTATAAACAACAGGAACTAGACATACACAGCTGACAGATACTCCTTGGACCAGAATCATCATTATATGATACGTGTGCAGTGATATTAGCGACCACCACCACGGTTGAGCCGGGACAGGAAAGAATCCTCTGGGCCACTGCACCATAATTAGGAAACAACACTCACACAGCCATGCTGGAACCCGGACCTGAATACATGCTCGCCTCACAATGCGCCAGTCTCCGCATTATCATGGACACCACCAACAAGGAAATATTCTGTTCCGAGTATTCAATGGCACTGCGGACCCAATAACACTTGAACCAGGAGTCCATTGTAGCCATTTGGTGGATGTGATATCACTGGAAACAGCCCCAATCGCAAACACAATAACAACAACGTCTGATGATTTGCCCGAACATTTACATGACCTCTATTTGCGTGCCACAGTTGAATTGATGTAATCCCAGAAATTACAAATAAGGAAATTACTTCACAAATATCACAATAGTTTCTCATCAGGAGACATGGACCTCGGAGAAACTCATTTAGTATGACACTCCATCGACACCGGAAACAACCGACCCATACGTCAACCCGTTAGACGTCTCCCGATTCATAAGGAGGCAGAGGCACAGCAACAGGACATGCTGCGGACTGGAATAATTGAGCCATCTGCATCCCCCTGGGCCAGTCCCATTATTCTAGCAGGCAAAAAGGACGGATCTTTGCGGTTTGGTATAGAATATCGCCGCCTTAATGATCTTAGCGTCAAAGACACTTATCCGTTACCTCAGATATACCCAAGAGGGATAGGCTCCTCAAAGGATGTCTGAAGCAGGTGGCAGTGGGCTCGCAAGGGTCTGGGGGAACGTGAAATCGGTAATATAGTGCAGAGGAGATACTGAAGGCCTCTGTGTCTAACAAAGGATGAATTAACATCCTACTGTGGTACCATCTAGTCGGCGTACTGTTCGGGCTACTGAGATTTTTGGTTCATCCTATCTCAGCAAGTGGACATGCGTGGTACGTGGGTGACAATCCACACCCAGGACATAAAAATATCTCTAGATTTTTAAGCATCTTTGCTAGATGATAGTCCTGCAGGCAAGGCGGGGGGAAAAGGTCAAAGTTTGTATACTGTTGGCAGATAGGTACGGATCATACCATCGGTTGCCCCTGAGCGTGAGCTCAGATGGCGATCGCTATTGACTGGGTCACCAGCCAGTCATCTTGATCATGTCAGTTCATCAACCCGCTCTTGGTTATGAGTGGTCAAGATGGCTCAATGTACAGTCAGGCCATGGCAAGTTTTCGTATTGCGAGTCATGCCTCCTGTGATCAGAGGTTATGAAAAGTGATTCTTTGGGAAGCGGGAGGGTATGTGTGTGAGACAGTGTAGCCTGTCACTTGCCAGATGGGTGGAGTGGTCTGAGATCCCAAGTGCCCGTGGGTGGATGACCTGGCTGGTACGATCTATGCGGGGCCTCTTGCTAAAATGACGTCAAAGAATGATCTATGCAGAGCCCTTAGCTAAAATGACGTCTAGCAGGCAGCGCTTCCATGGTACGGTCTATGCGGGGCCATGGTCCCTTGCCAAGATGACCCTTAGTTGGCGTCCAGTACTGTGTCTGCTCGGGTCGGGAGTCGGCAGGGTGCGCCTTGACTCTGTCCCAGATTATGTTCCCCTAACTGGGACAGGTTTTAACTCAGGCATATACGGAGAGGTACCTAGCCTAGGCTGCATCTTGTGTGGGGAACTGGGCATCCGTCCATCGTGGTGGGGACAGGGAACCACACCAGGAAGGCCAAAGGGTACAAGCGAGATCAGGCCTTGGATTCCTACTCCAATTCTCGCTTATCCTAACCCTCACCTCGATTTCATCCTGGACACTGATGCATCAACTTATGCTATTGGCGCAGTTCTATCTCAGGCCATGGAGAATAGAACAGAGCAGGTATTGGGTTATGTTTCGTGCACTCTGAATAAAACCGAGAAAGGTTATGCGACCACCAAGTGAGAATTACTGGCTGTGGTATACTTTGTCAAGTAGTATAAACACTTTCTGTATGGCCGCCCATTTACTCTCCATATGGATCATGCTTCCCTATGCTGGCTCCGCAACCATAAAAATCCGAAGGGCCAGGTAGCGAGGTGGCAGGAATCTTTGCAGGCTTTTAACTTCAGTGTGGTTCATAGACGCGGCAAACTGCATGGAAATGCCGACACCTTGAGCAGAATTGGGCTTAAGGATGAACCCGAAGTAGCCACCACCATGACACATACAACACAGCCAACTCTGGTGTTCCCCGAATTGTGGTGCGCAGAGTGGAACATGGAGAAAGTCACTCACAAGCAAGCAACAGACGTGCAGACACGAAATAGATACGCATGAATCCAGGAGGGGCTACACCCTCCCAAGGAATCTGTTACACCACTATCCGCAACAGTCAAGTACTAGTACCAGTGGTTCGAGGAATGCCACATACAACAAGGCGTTCTCTACATTAATAACAGCCTGGTGATTCCGAAATGTTATTGTGAAACAATATTACAATAATTATTACATGATAATGCTGGACATTTAGCTGTGGAGTGAACATTAGCGCAGATAAAACAGAGATTCCACTGGATCGGAATTTGCGATAGTGTGAAGACATGGGTCGCCAAATGTGTCACATGGCAAAGACGCGCTGTCAGCCAGCACCATTCCGCACCCATACAAGTAAAAATTGTTGGTGCACTGTGGGAGTGAGTGGCTATTGATGTGCTTGGACCCTTGAATATGACGGATGAAGGAAACAAATACATCCTCGTATTACAAGATTATTTTACGAAGTGGGTGGAAGCATTCGCTTTGTCGGACCAAGAGGCATCCACAGTAGTGGAGATCTTGGCAAGCAATGTGTTCTGCCGGTTTGGAATGCACTATGAGCTGCACTCCGATGAGGGAAGTAATTTTGGGAGTCGGCTGATCTGCGAGCTCTGCAAATTGTTCCATGTCGTCAAAATGAGAACTACGCCATATCATTCCCGCAGCGACGGTATGGTCAAAAGATTCAACCATACGCTGGTGGAGACATTGACAGGGAAACACGCCTTGATTGTCGAGATTGGGATCTACGACTCCCGTATGTGCTCATTGCATACCGCACTTCAGTACATTCCAGCACGGGTTATGCCCTGCGCGGATAATGTTAGGCCATGAATTAGCCTTGCCACTGGATCTGGCAAAAAAATTCACCATCTCTCTACGTAGAGCTCATGCGGCAGCGGATAGAACAGACCCATGAGCTAGTGAGAGCTACTTGATCCACTGTACACCGGCATCAGAAAACATGGCATGAACGGCGAGTGTATGGAGATCCATATGAAGCGGGAATAATGGTTTGGGTACACGATTCACAATGATCTGCAAACGTGCCAAGTAAACTGAGTTACCAGTGGAAAGGCCCCTATGTGGTGGTAGGTAAGACGTCGGACGTGACCTACCATATCCACGCTTCAGATGGCCTGACCTCAGTCATCCACTTCGATTGTCTTAAACCTTGTGTCAGTGATGCCCCCGTACCAGAGCTCGGACTGGGCATTCCATGTGGCACCGGTACCCAGACGGATGTCTATACAGAGACGAGTTCTCACGACATTAGTCTAGAGCACCACGGTACAAGTTAAACCCTTCTCCTAGCAAGCCAGGAGTCCGGTGAACAAGCGAATAACGCTGAGGACGATGCTGAGATACGTGCTTGCCCTTTCCCTCCTCAGAGCGGGTCTACAAGGTCTGGGAAGTTGTATCTGAAGACTTTCTCGTCTGTTTTGTCCAAGGGGAAGGACGGAACAGTTGTTCTGCCAACTTCTTCCCATTCCCACCCACTTCATGCTATAACCCCCATTATAGAGTTACCACAAGTGGAAGCTGAGGCTGCCCTGGGCCATGCTTCTTGTGGGGTGGAATATGTAGTGAATAGCATGGAAGTGCAGAGGCCAGATGAGGCCTTCGCTCATTTTGGAGAAGAGCAAAACTGCACAACTCGGTGTACCCGACCACGCCCCAAAATCGCGCAACCATGCCCCACCCAAGGTGCTCCCTCTCCATATGCACCACCACCGCCCCATCTCCAACACGCGTGCCTTCTCTATGCACCAAGTTCGGACATCATTCGTCCTGTCCACTTCACACTCCAGTCGTCGTCTGTAGACCGTCACTCTTTAGATATGAGAGAGTCAGCTGTTATAGAGGAGGTGGAAACCCGCACCACAGCAAGATGCCCGCACTCTGTCGTCCGTCGCGAGTAGGATTTTGCTACCGAAAGGTTGAATTCGATAATGGATTAATTCAAGTTAAGACAGCACGGATTCAAGGATCTGTGTGGTAGCTCCAGCAACACCATGTGCAAAGAACACCAGCTGGCTCTATATTGCGTATTATCATATGCTCATTTACTGTCAAACGATTATCTTGTTTGTATAGTATATATTAACATTTCTAGTGTTTTAATTACAAATTGTTCCATAACTCTAAATTAGCATGGACAGACATACCGGTGACACTAATAGTTGGGATGACACCGTGTGGTTCAATCTTGGCGGCAATGGACGCACGGCCCCACTGTAACATCAGTGTTCCACCGGCTCTAGAAGTCGGTCTTTGTATTTCCCAAAGAGATGTCATACGGGATCTGCAACCCCGAGATCCGCAGCTAACCAGCCATCCTGGTCATCATGCACTTGCGGTGTGAGGGTTGGAAATCTACTAGCAGACCAGTACGTACCCCCACGAGCTACAAGCCCCAAAGCAACCTAACAATGAATCTGAATGTGATACAACCCTAGCCTCCTCTACTGCTACGGCAGCTCCAAACCCGATATCTACCAATGATATAGTACCCAGAACCACAGTAGAACACAATGATTTACACATCACCCACACATCTACCTCAGCTTTACATAACAAAGTGCATGACAATCTACTCAAGGTGACCTCAGCCAACCCGACAAACACAGCACCTGCTCCCTTGCTGAGCACGCCAGCCAATCCACAGCACATAGCAGCACCCACATCTCACTCATCTATGTTGCAAGACCTAACAACACAGATGAAGCACAAGCAGCTTCATTTCGAAACAATGCAAAATAAATTAAACTACCTACAGTCAAATCTACAACCTGATCACACACAGACAACTACCTCCTATCGTGATGCAATATGCAACAATCAGGTCAGCTGGCATACTAAAACAAACCAGCAACCAGCCAGAACAATAACTAACCATGTGAACAAGAGTGCCACTGCCACACCAACTGATAGTAGGTCAATATCAGTATTAACCAGAGGTGGCAGCACTACAACATCACTGCAAAATACAGCTCTCCGCAAGCAAACTTCAGACACTGCGAGGGGCACGATTACTTGATGTGAATAACCAATTGAGAATGACCTTTCTACTAACAGTCATGATGCCATTGTCACCCATGTCGGAAGCAATGACATATCAAACAGAAACCCGGAAAACATCATAGAAGATTATACAACCCACATACAAATCTTTGTCTCATCTTTCTTGCCTCGGCCACAGAACGAGTATCACCACAACCTCACACTGCAATTCAACTGTATGCTCTATACCCTTTCTGAAACCCTAAATTTAACATTTGTGGACCACTTTCAGCTCTTCAACAACCCGAGTGGTGAAGTTATCAGGAACTTGTTCTGCGACCATATTCATCAAAATGTAATTGGCACCAGACTCTTATCTGAGAATATAATGAACTATCTAAGCTCCTCACTAAACCTTTCACAATACAGACACAAACCTAACCATCCACATACTTATCCAGCCTACTTCCAGCCCTCTGATCCACATTTTTACAATGGGAGGATAGACAGGATGAGTACCTCATATCACAATTAACAAAATATAATTACTGTACACATTTCCAAGACAAGCCTGTTTGTAAATATATAAATGTAAATAATTGTTCTAGCCTAAAAGAACTAGATACCAATCCACTGTATCAACACATGAATGTGAACAGTTCCCCTAGCCTAACTAAACTAGACACACATTCAGCCATACCAACTGAAAATTCATTTTCTGTACTTCTAGATGAATGTACACACACTGACGATGGTCAATATATGTTCCAATCTGATCCCCAATCAAATATTAAAACAACAAACCCAAATAAAGGCAAAAGACAAGCAAAGGATAAGCACTGTACAGTTTCGCATGATGTCTCCGTTTGTACAGGTATAAATGTAAATACTTTCTCACCCTTCTTAGGTCATAATACTAATAAACTAAACGAACAGATGCATGACAAGTTAGTTCACACTGAAACCGGGTCTGAAAACAGTATTTTAGTCTTCTATACAAACGCTGATGTGTTCACACCAGAAAAGAAAACCGAACTCGTGCATCTAACGCAGGATAAATCCCTGCATGTTATAGGCATTACTAAGGCTAAGCCTAAAAATTACACAAATCAACCCAATTTATCAGACTACATTATGGATGGCTATATCACTGAAGCAACACATATCACTACTACTACTAAAGTCAGAGGCATCCTTTTATATATATAAAAAAAAATCCCTATCATACAAACTGGTAACCACCACCCAAACGTTTGAAGAATGTATCATATGTAACCTACGATCTGAGATCGAAACATTGAGATTGGTGGTGGTATATAGGAGCCCAAATTCTAACAGTCAAAACAGCACAGATCTCGCTAAACTATTTCAACAAGTATGTGCCACTAATATGCATACAGTTATATTAGGTGACTTCAATATGCCACACATCAATTGGTCATCATATACATTCACTAGTCATAGCACCAGTCTTAACCCTGAATTTACACATGATTTTATTGAAGTAGTACGTGACTGCTCCATGAAACAAATAATAAACAAGCCAACTCGAGGGCGTGGATCCAACAAATCCTCAATTTTAGACCTGTTGTCCCCCTGTTCAAGACTACATAGTCGGCCTCAACGTGGCGCAGGGGTGTAACCTACTGGGTGTCAATCCAGACATTTGGAGGGGCTAACCAGAGCATTATGCACAACGGTAATGAAATGACACTTGGAGATCGAATCAACAGAAATGGTGCTCACCCTGTGAGGATCCGCCAGGCAGGTGCAGCGCCGGGCTCCATGCCTCGAAGGAGCTCACCCTCAGCTATTGGAGGTCCCATCAACTCGTCTTGTGGAGCCAGGGAACGAGGATGGAGAGCTACTGGCCAACCGAAAGAGAAGACCAAATCCAAAGAGAACCCCAGTATCAACATCATGCACTGGAACGCAGAAGGGGTTACCAACAAGAAATCAGAGCTCGAACAGTTCCTGTACGAAAACAACATTGATATCTGCTGCATCCAAGAGACACACCTGCAAGAAGGAAAACCATTTAAGATCAGAGGTTACCAGATTTTCCAGTGTGATCGAAGAGGAAGAAAGAAAGGCGGGGTGATCACCTTGGTCTGAAACAGCGTGAACGCCAGCCAGATCAAAACCTTTATGGAAGAGGCAGAATATATCAAGATCAAGGTAACAACCAGCAACTCTGTGATTGACATTGTCAATTATTACTGCCCTAATGACAAGAATCTCTCATTTGACACAATCCAGGTCCCGGACTGCCACTTCCTCATTGCGGGAGACTTTAATAGCCAGTCCTAGAGCTGGGGAAACAGAACACTTGATAAAAGAGAAGACATTGAAGCATGGCAAGATGAAAAGCACTTTTTACTTGTCAACGATCCCACAGATCAGCCTACCTTCTACTCGCGCCGATGGCACTCGACAACAATGCTGGACTTGGGATTTTGTACAGAAGACATTCACAGAAACCTCAGTAGAGTGGTCGGATCGCAGTTAGGAGGAAGCGATCACCGCCCAGTCCTCCTCTCTCTTTCTGGAAGTATTTCGACAAGTTCACCTCAACATCCATGGTGGAACTACAAAAAGGCAAATTGGAGTCTGTTCGGCATTCGTTCCAATGAGCTTACCCAAAATATAGCAGTAGAAGGGAGAAACATCAACAATGTGGTCAAGGAATTTAATTCAAGTATCCTCAAGGCTGCCAACGAAGCGATTCCTCGAGGGTTCAGGAAAAACTACCGCCCCTACTGGACAACAGAACTGCAAGCAGCACATGATAAACTAGACAAGGCCAGAGAAGATGCAGATGGTAATCCCTGTCATGAAAACCACTTCACGTTACAACAAACTAAAGCCAGGTATCTAAAGACCAAGCTTGAGGCCAAAAGAAGAAGCTGGAGGGAAAAGACAGCAGGGTTTAATTTAGAGAGAAACACCACAAAGCTATGGAGACTGACTAAGGCACTGAATGATGAGGGTGTCGGGGGGGGGGGGGAGAGAAGATTACTCTTGAAGACGATGGACAAACACTGACAGGAAAGATGGCTGCAGATGCCTTTGCGAAGGCATATGCAAAAGAAAGCAACATTTCTATACCACGAATTCGTCAAAAAGAGGTTAGAAAAGAGCAAAGGGAAAGAACAGACACCAACACTCACGATGCAATGAAAGTTGACATTAGTTTAGCAGAACTGAAGAAGGCTATCCTCCAATCGAAGAAGAAGAAATCTCCCGGGACAGATGGCATTACGAATGAAATGATCCAACACCTTGGTAATGCATCTCTTCGCAAGTTGCTAGACATCTTTAATCTCAGTTGGACCAATGGAGAGGTTCCTCAGTGCTGGAAGGAAGCCAGAATGACTCCTATTCTGAAAAAGGGAAGAACAAGACGAAAGTGCTGAGCTACCGTCCTATTAGTCTTACAAGCTGCATATGCAAGACTATGGAGTGCATCATCAACTAGCGGTTGCTGTGGTACCTGGAGTCGGAGAACATTATAGTTTCAGAGCAGGCTGGCTTCAGAAGATACAGGAGCACAGAAGATCAAACAACACATCTTGCACAGGTCATAGCGGACACTGTTCAAGCCAAGAAGGTGATGCTAGCTGCCTTTATCGATCTGCAGAAGGCATTTGACAAGGTGTGGAAGGATGGTCTCCTCGTGAAGCTCTGGCGCACAGGAATCTGGGGCAACATATTCCGATGGACCAAGTCATACCTACACAATCGCAGAGCTAGCGTGCTGGTGGATGGACAATCTGGACAGAATGTATTGCTGAGACAAGGGGTGCCACAAGGCGGAGTATTATCACCAACTCTGTTCATACTCTTCATTAATGACATTGTAGCAGAGCTGCCCAATGGGACCCAAGCAGCCCTCTATGCAGATGACCTCGTACTCTTGTGCACTGAGGAGTACACAACGACTGCCATGTACAGAATGCAGCTCTCCTCGGAGAGAATTACAGCTTGGGCAAATCGCTGGTGTGTTACCATCAACAAAGAAAAATCATCAGCCATGCTATTCTCACTGTCCACCAAAACCAAGGTTAGCTACCTGACACTGGGCGGTACTCCACTCGAGTACGAGGAACAGCAGACCTACCTGGGAGTCATCTATGACAGAAATTTACATGGAAGGAGAACATCCAAAACGCAGAGGCAAAGGCCAGAAGAAAGCTAAACATCATTAGGAAGCTGGAAGGAACAAAGTGGGGTGTCAATGAAAGGATCCGCAAGACCATCTATCTAGGTGCCGTATGACCATACCTTGAGTATGGATCCAGTTCATGGATGACAGCAGCTAAATCTCATCAACAGAACCTCGACAGAGTACAAAACCAGGCACCTGCGCATCATCACTGGTGAAATTAGATCAACACCAATAGAAAAAATGGAGCAGACAGCAGGCATTCCCCCACTTAGCAAAGGAAGGGAATGCAAAGCACTGATCCAAGCTGCAAAGTTCAAATCGTTCAACAACCACCCGATGAAGATCAGGCAAGCACAGCTGTCATCAGGAAGACTTAAAAGATCGAGTTTTGTGAAAGTGACAAAAGCACTTCAAAGGAAACACCAAGAAATGTTGCCAGCACAAATAGAAGACCCAAACCACACCCTTGATCCTCCACCCTGAGAAAACAAACTAGAGAGCATAGCTATTCGCACCACAGTACCTCATCTCACAACCAAAGATGAACACAGTTATGTGAGCAAGAAGGCCCTGACCCTAGCCATGCTGGAAGAAATGTACCCTCAGGAGACATGGATAAGGATCTACACAGATGGATCAGCCAAAAATGCAATTAGGAGTGGAGGTGCCAGACTGCACATACAGTATACAAATGGACAACATGAGTCAGCTGCAATACCGACAGGCAAACATTGCACTAACTCAGAGCTGAAATCGAAGCACTGGTTCATGCAGCTAATACCATCAGCAGAACAGCAGACCCTATTGCACAGATTGTCTTTTTATCTGATGCCCGCTCCGTCCTTGATGCTATCACCAAAGGTAAGCTGCCACAACTTGAAGAAGCACTACAAACCATCAAATGCTTTCGGATAGCATTGCAGTGGATCCCCTCACACTGTGGAGTCCAAGGAATTGAGGAAGCAGACAAGATGGCAAAGGTGGCTGCAGAAGAGAATTTGACAGAAAACATGGTTACCCATACAGAGATGAAGACTATCATCAAGTCACTCTATAGAACACCTCAATCAGAAGATGCCTACCATCATCTCTCGAGGCCAGAGCAAGTGACCATTTTTCGTCTCCGAACTGGACACAACAGACTAAACCAACACATGTACAGGCGGTTCCACCTTACGACATCGACCGTTTGTCCTTGTGGAGTAGCAGAACAGGCCACAGAGCACATACTTCAATGTTGCAGTACGTATCAGCTGCTGAGAGAAGAGATCTGGCCTTTGTCAACCTCTTTTCTTGAAAAGCTGTATGGGCCTGTGAAAGAACTGCAGAAAACCACAGATTTCATCTTGAGAAGGGCTCTCCAAGTGTGATACCATCGATCGAAAAGAAGAAGAAGAAGACCTATTGTTCACCAATTACCCCGCCCTAGTAGATGATGTCCACCATGCTGCACCTCTCGGTAAAAATGACCATTCTGTAATTCAAACAACCATCCACCTAGATGGAGACACCAATGCCAAACCAAAAACTAGATTCTGCTATGACAGAGGTAACTATGAAACTATGGCAGCATTGATGAACATAAACTGGACGAAACAACCAGAAGGTTGTATTCACATTGACCATATGTATGATATAATCTGTAGAAAATGTCTGGCAGCTGAGAAGATATACATCCCGGTGACAAAAAAAAAGAAACACAAATTTCCCCTCAATAGGACTACAAGAACTAAGATAAATAAAAAGAAGCGACTCTGGAAGAAATACTTAGAAAACAATAGTCAGACTACATATGAAGAATACTGCCAGACAAGAAACCTGGTCCGGCAGGCTACCAGAAAGGCACTGAAACTATACGAAAAGAATATCTCCAAAAGTGCCAAGAATAACCCTGAAATTTTTTGGAGCTATGTCCAATCCAAGACAAAAGTGAGGTCTGGAATCCCAGATTTACAAGTACCTGGCAACGCTGAAGAGATAAAATTCACAAATGATGACAATGAGAAAGTAGAAGTTTTAGCAGAATATTTACAATCTGTGTATACAATGGAACCGGATGGTGAAGCTCCATCAATCCCTAGTAGGAATTACCAGAATCAAATAACCTCTGTATGCATCACACTTGATATTGTAAACAATAAACTGTCCAAAATTAAAACCTCTAAACCTCCAGGACCTGACAAAATCTAACCCAGATTATTATATGAGTTACATAATGTTCTTAGTAACCCATTATCCACTCGCTTTAATGCATCATTAGATTTAGGCAAAATACCAGAACGTTGGGCTAATGCTAATATCTCTGTTATCGATAAACGAAAGCCTGATAACTATCGCCCTATCAGTCTCACTTCAGTGGTGTGCAAAGTAATGGAATCAGTTGTTAAAGACTCAATTATGAATCACCTAACCAACACCTGTATGCTGTCAGATAACCAATTTGGCTTTATAAGTGGCCAGTCTACTGTGCTTCAGCTATTGACAGTACTACAAAAATGGTTGGAGGAATTGGATAATGGAGGAATGGGCGATGTCATCTACTTTGACTTTATGAAAGCGTTTGATAAAGTCACCCACAAACGTCTACTTAAAAAACTAACCGCATATGGCATTGACGGAAAACTATTAAAGTGGATCCAATCATTTCTAATTGGGAGGAAGCAACAGGTCGTCATTAATGAAACATACGCCAAATTACTAAATATGACCAGCGGCATGCTGCAAGACCCAGTCCTTGGCCTACTTCTCTTTATATTTTATGTAAATGATTTGCCTGACGCAATTAAGTGTGGGGCAGAAATATTCTTGTTTGCTCATGATACAAAACTATTCAAATCAATTCTTAAACAACAAGATTGTGATACGCTGCAGCAAGATATAAACTCTATGCCTGTGGACAGAAAACTCACTCCTAAAACTCCATCCAGACAAATGTAAAAGTATGAGAATTTCTTCAAGAACCACAGTTCTACACAATGGACTCTAACCACCATATTCTAGAGTATTCCTAACCGAAAAAGACATTGGGGGTAGTAATTGATGAAAAATTTAGTTTCAACCAACACATAGATGAAAAAATAGACAAAGCCAATCAAATCATGGGACCAATTAGACGCACGTTTAACTACATGGATAAAGACAACTTTAAGCACCTCTTTAAATCCCTTGTCAGGCCTCATATCGAGTATGCAAATGTAGTCTGGGCGCCGTTCCTAAAAAAACATGTAAATGCTATTGAAAATGTTCAAATGTGTCCCACAAAACTTATCCCAGGTATGCGTAACCTATGATACAATGAAAGACTAAAAGAACTCAACTTACCAACTCTCACATTCAGAAGACTGCGATGTGATATGATTGAGATATATAAAATACTTCACAACAAATATAATCAACCTCCATCAAACCTTATCAATCTTTTTGACAATAACAGTATTACAAAAGGTCATAGCCCAAAAACTCGGAAAATCAGAGCTGGGTTAAATATCAGAAAGTTTTCATTTCCATTGCGCTGCACAGTTCAATAGAACAAACTACCTCAACACATTATCAATGCACCTTCTATTAACTCTTTTAAAACCAGATTAGACAAACTATGGAGTAAACACACACTGCTATTCAACTTTGAATCTGATCCAACCTTTCATCACACTTTCTTTAAAGAATTACTAAAAAATCATGAATGTGATGACAACCTACAACTGAATCAGCCATCCAGTATATGCAGCCCAGAACTCAGCCTCAGATTTGATGCCTTCTGTCAGAAAGGGATTCATGTGAGTTCATGTGAGTTAGTCCACGCTGCCAACCATGCTGCTCAGCCTTAGCCACCATCAGGTAGTAGCCATCATCTGCACACTTTATACATGAGCCTACATGTCTGACAACTAACTTTTTCCTATCAGCGTGTATTCATGACTGAACTCCCGATACAGGGCCTGAGACTCAGCATGAGTTCTTTTATGTCCCATGACACAGACACCAAGATTCAAAATTCTTTATTTCCATATTTGATTTGATGCCTTCTGTCAGAAAGGGATTCATGTGAGTTCATGTGAGTTAGTCCACGCTGCCAACCATGCTGCTCAGCCTTAGCCACCATCAGGCAGTAGCCATCATCTGCACACTTTATACATGAGCCTACATGTCTGACAACTAACTTTTTCCTATCAGCGTGTATTCACGACTGAACTCCCGATACAGGGCCTGAGACTCAGCATGAGTTCTTTTATGTCCCATGACACAGACACCAAGATTCAAAATTCTTTATTTCCATATAGCTAAATAATTTAACAATTCAATGCAGGCATCCACCAAAGGCAAGGCCTATGATGCGGTGGACCCTTGACATATAACATAAATCTATAATATAATGTTTATACATATAACATTTATATACATGTACATGGATATTTTATATTACAAATGACATAGAGTACGATACAATACATGTATGAATTATGTTTACACTTAAACACCACACGAGATGGGACCGATGGCTTTACGTACCCTCTGAAGTAAACTCGCCACCACGGAAGTTCAACTAGTAGACAGTAATATCATGGCAACTGCGTCTGCCAGAAACCTAGGTATTATTATTGACCAGGCTATGGGCATGAATGCACATATATGATCCGTGTGTAAATCTGCATATTTCCATCTCAGCCACATCAACTCCATCGGAAATGTGTTAACACACCAAAGCACAGAGACACTAATACATGCCTTCATCACGTCATGATTAGACAATGGAAATAGTCTTCTTTCCGGTATTACAGAACAGTCTCTGAATAAACTGCAGGGTCTTCAAAATGCTGCGGCTTGCATTATCATGAAGGTCAGGAAGGGGGAGCATATAACACCAATTCTAAAACAACTCCACTGGTTGTGAGTCCGGCAGAGAATAGAGTTTAAGCTTCTCCTACTGACCTGGAAATGTCTGGACAAAGAGTCCCCGAATACATGCAAGACATGCTAACATCCTATAACCCAGGCCGCATACTTCGGTCTAGAGACCACCAATTGCTCTGCATCCGACAATCAAACTTGCGCTCCTGTGGGGATAGAGCCTTCAGTGTTGTTGCCCCTAAGCTATGGAATAAACTGCTTCTTGCTATAAGAACATGCAAATCAATGGAAAATCTCATGAAAACACTAAAGTCTCACCTATTCACAAGCGCCTATGAAAATTAGTTTATCGAGACATGGCGCTATATAAATGATGTATTATATTGTATTTTTGAAGGACAGGGCACTGCGCTAATTTTTACACCCATCCACATGCCTGAATGCGGGATCCAACTGTAACAACGTTTTTGGATTCGATTCTCGCAGCAGAGGTGAAGGCTATAAACCATTGAGCCACGCATTCCATGAATAATGATGGATGAAATCGTGAATACATTCTTTATTTTAAAAGCACAAAGTCTCAACATAGAGACATAGCTACAACAGTACAGTTACAAAACAATGCAGATAAAAACAGATACTATAGATACTATAATAAAATTAAAATAATGTGAAATATTTACATGACTAAATACTATAGGCCCTATATATACTTATACACATTTACATATATTTACACACACCTATGCATACCTATACATATTTATGTATATTTATACATATTGATGCATATTTATACATACATATCCACATTTACACACACTTATGTATACCAATATATACTTGCATACACCTGTATATATATATTAACAATGTTTTATGAGTTACGGTAGGTATGTTTACCATGCGTGCATGAAGGCAAGCAAGAATTATGGCAGCTTGGGTCATATAGTAGGAGTTAGAATGCGCTGACGAGTAGAGAGGCATATATTGATATATGATGAGACAAGATTTATATATATATTTATACACATTCATATACATTTGCACACAACTATATATATTTACACATATCTATGTATACTTATACATATTTATGCATATTTACATATATTTATGTATATTTATATATATTTATGTATATTTATATATTAACAATGATTTATGAGTTATGGTAGGTATATTTACCGTGTACGGATGAGGGCGATCAATAATTATGGCTGTGTGGGTCATATAGTGGGAGTTATATTGCGCTGGCGAGTAGATAGGCATATATTGATATATGATGAAACAAGATTTATATATTTATACATATTTGTATGTATTTGCACACATTTACATACATTTACACACATTTATGTATATTTATACATATGTATATTTATACATATTTATGCATATTTGTATGTATTTATGTATATCTATAAATATTCATGTATATTTATACATTAACAATGATTTATGAGTTATGGTAGGTATATTTACCATGTACGGACGAGGGCAATCAATAATTATGGCAGTGTGGGTCATATAGTGGGAGTTAGAATACGCTGAAGAGTAGATAGGCATATATTGATAAATGATGAAACAACATTCAGGACTTCAGCATCACCCTTGTTGTAGGACATTAAACAAATTAATTTACTACTCTTGTTCAGGGAGTTAAACTTCGTAAATTGACTCAATTTCTTGAAAAGATTATTCCGATCTGAGGTGTAACATGAGCAATCCATTATAGAGTGCTGTTCGTCTTCAACTAAATCTAATTTACATACTTTACAAAAACGTAGACCCGCTGGCACTTTGGGGTTTTTTTGTGTCGGTCTATCTCAATTTGTAATGCATGTGCACTAATACGTAATTTTGTAATGTTTCTGCACTTGGTGAAGTTTTTTTCCATTAGGAGGTAATTCTCTGTGCTAAATGTTTAAAAAGTTTGTAGCATCTTAATTTAGAACCAGAACTAGATGTTGTCACACGTTCGCCATTTATATAATATAACCAGTTTTTATGATACTTATTCTCGATGGACTTCCGCAAGATTAATATAGATTTATTTTTGGTTTTGGAACCTTGATTACCCTTGAATAATACCGAGGGACGGGATCTACATCAAAAGAACAGAGAACAGTTGACTCCCTTTATAATTATCAGTTGCGGAAATCTTTAATCCGGATATATTTGTAAGTTTTAATGCGTATATTTACTTAATTTCATTTCTTATTTAATCTGAATCACCTCGAATCGGCGATTTATATGGTACTCTAGCGTATACTTATCACAACAATACCGTCTAACAGCAGGATTTTTCTAGAGATTCGTTAAACTGTAATTTTCGAAAACTGGTGACCATAGTTATTCATTTACTGCGTCACCACCTCTTCTTAGAACTTCTTAGGATGGTGTTATGGACTCGGGCATTTATTGCCTCTTCGTCCACATCTTCATTTTTCTTTAGCTTAAACTTTCCTTTCATAAGACTTCCTGGTGACTTGTAGTCTGCTGTGAAATCATATTTCACCTCTGTCCTCTAGATTCGGTGTATGACCAAAATGACCGCGAACTAAAATGACCGGGACAAGAATGACCGCTATTATGGCGATAATGACCGTGACGAGGACATACATGACCGCCACTGAATTTACATTTTGACTAAAGATGGATTCATTCTGTGCCTTATCATCCTTATGATTCGATGCTGCAACAAGGCGTGTACCGATAATGTGTTTTCACTGATCAGAAACAACAAATTATGTATGCTATATATCGCGTTGTCATTTTAAGAAAGTTATGAATAGTAAGGGGCGAATTCGATATATCACTCATGTATTAACTCACAGGCCTTTGAATTTTCGTCCATCCATATCACTACCGCATATCCCCCTACTACATGTATAAATACCTACTATATATAATATACACAAGGTGTGAAACCAATAGTGACACCTGGGTTGGATAGGCGACGCTTAAATTCATATTATTAATTGCATCACTTAATTATCGATGCCTACATGTAGAGGAATGATTGCTCTCAACGGAAACATATAACACTTTAGGTTTATTAAGGGCTATCATATAAAATTACGAACTAATATACGCTCTGGACGAAATCTGTGGGGACCATTGACACCCACTAGCTAGTTTCAGTGAATAACCATACTGCAGCAAATCGCTGGCAGGGTGCATATAAGAGCTGGAAAGGAACTAAAATCGCCGGATTTACAGGGACATGAACAAACACCATCGAAAATCGTCGGACATAAATCATAGCGTATCACACACCCATAACTCAGCAGAAACATTCTAATACAAATAACATGCCCCTTCCACCGCATAGCAGAAGTACATGCATCACAATGGATGGATCCAATCTGTCGCTCAAGAAATGCGATGTTGACACACTGGAAAATGTTGAATGTAGAGCGACGAGGTGTGTGCCTTCATTAAAGGAAGTTGACTACACACAGGGGCTAAATATACTGCAGCTACCAACAATTAAAATACAGGTGGATGAGAGGGGATATTATAGAAACATACAAAATCGTTCAGGGCATCTATGATAAACGGGTCACACATCAAATCTTCACGTTCAACGGACGGACAACATGGCTGATACCAGAGGACATAACTATAAAATCGACAAAAACTACTCAAGATTGGATATTAGGAAATAGTCCTTTGTTAATCGAGTGACAGACATATGGAATGGACTTCCACACGAGGTCATTAATGTGGCCAATCTCCAGTGTTTTGATAGTAGATTGGATAGGTTCTGTAAGGATCAGGACATGAAGTACGACCACAGCAAGAACTATTCTGTGATATGAATGATTAGTAGATTGGAATACAGACCAGCCTCGGTATACAATGTGGAGCTAGCGGTGTCTATACATTATAAACTTGATGGATTGGGATGTATTTTATGATTGTGAGCAACCAGATATGGGCACGGTATCCATAAACATCAAGACGTCAATTACAAAATAATGACAGGCGGAATTGTATGTCAAACGTACGTCTTGAAAGTCTCATGGTAAAATTGCTTTATTTAAAACATCTAAAGTCATTCTCTGTCCGTCCGCCGGTAGTAATTACACTATAATATATTCCCTATTCCTGTTTCTACTATTTGTAATTTATTACTTCATGCATTTTGTCACCGAACAAACATGGTAGAATAACAAAATAACATACAAACTGCGTGCTATTTAAACACAACAGCGATCTCGCAAAGGCGTATCTGATTGGTTGTTCATGAACTAGACCGTGGGAAAATACATTACTATGCTGAATTTATCAATGAAAATTTACTAAAACGTAGTATATGCTATTTTATTAAGAACGAGCAGCGTTGAAGTCGTTATTTTTTATTTTTCTGGCTTGTTTTAAGAAATTTTTTTAAGGATTAAATCCAGTTTAAGTAACAACACCTAAAAATTATAGTGTTTTAGTTTTTATAATTCATTTTTCAACTGGCTACACGTCGGAAGTTCGCGGAAATAGCTTTTTACACGCATTGTTCACGTGAAGTATGGCGAGTAACGAGTCTGCACATCGAGTACTCGGTAATTATCAGGAGCTTTGGAATCGGCTATATTCAATGTCGTGTTATATGTATGTGTATAGGCCTGTTTTCGCGAGTAACAGAATATACGACTCCAACAGAAATAAAAGAGTACAACACTCGTCCCGTTTAAATACTCGCGGATTTTGTCTAGACTCTGTTTATCAAAGCGCTCGACTGCCAAAATAAAATGTGTCGTTTGCGGGTCGCATGCATTAATAGCAAGAACAATCCAGATTGAAAATAGTGCGCCCCAATGTCTCAAACAGCGGGTTATAGTTAGCGAGTCGACCACACCCTTTGACCGATATTCCCGTGAATGATATTAAGTCAATAAAAATAGTGACCTAATAAAATCGTGAAACTAAACAGTCGCAATAGCCATGTTTTTCTTCTCTAAATCAGGAAGCCGATATATTTATTTTACCTATATTTACCGTTGATTGGAGATGGAAGTGAAAAGGAAATGGGAAAAATTGTTCTAATTTCTTGGTATGCCCCAAGCTCAGATGACGGTATACCGTGGTACCGCAGTATTTTTTCATGGTACCGATACCGTCATGTAAATATCAATACCGCCCAGCTCTAGTATCCATGTCAGATCTCCCTGCCTCATAGTAGTATGTACCCGGGGTGTGTATGTATATCTTATGTACTGTACTAGATTGGTTGTATTTAAAATACAACATGTAACCTGTATTATACCTGTAGTATATACCCTGGGTATGTATATATATTTTATATACTGTACTTAGTAAGAGGGATATGAAACTACGAACCCATTGAGCTTGGCTCATGCCCAAGCCACACCATGGAGAAGATGAACCCAGCTACAAACCAGTTCAAGCATCACACAATGCCAACACATCTCTCAAACCGATACTCAGTACTAAGCAAAGAAACTGTAAATATACCCAACAATGAGGCATCCAAATACACTATGAGTTGCAATGAAAACATAATAAGCTACACAACCTTGGACAATGGAAGGCATGAAAAAAACCCAACACAAACACGTAAGGCATAAAAAACATGTAAAAACACTAACTGGTGAGAACACAGGACAGATACCAAAACCTATTCAAATAAACAATGATAGAAATTCTAAAACAGTAACGAATACATGTATATGCACAAATGCAGATAGTCTAATTAATAAAAAAAAGCTGAGCTTGAAGCGCTAGTACATAAGATTCACCCTGCTATCATACTAGTAACAGAAGCCTTACCAAAAAACAACCATAAATATTAGTGAATTACAGATTGATGAGTACCATCTCTCGCTGAATAGTAATCCATCAAGTGGAGTCATCATCTATACCCATGTATCATTAAATGCTAAAAACTGTGAAACCCTAATTGATGACAGCTTTCAGGAATCGGTGTGGCGTACATGGACGAGACAACAAAAGGAAAAAATTCTTGTTGGTTGTATCTACAGAAGTCCCAACTCAGACGGCCCATTCTCCTTCGATCAATACTCACCATTCTGTTACTTCTGATATACAGCTGGCCCTGACAGCGGCTCTAGGATTATAGACTTAGAAAGCTTTACCGACTCCTGGGAACCGGGTACTCGGCTGCCGAGTACCCGTTTACCATAGAGCTCATTCTTGTTTGCATAGCAACAAGAGCAATACATGCTTTCTGCATTGAGGATTTTAGTGGGTTTTTTGTGAAAGAAAATCTAAGTCTTTAATCTGTGATAGTTTGTGTGTTCGTGAAAGGATTAACTAAGGACTATGGAGAATACCGCCGAAGATAACCAGGTTGTATCGTTCTTTATTATCCATAGTTAAAAGACTTAGGTCTCTAAATTTCGTTGTGTCGCATGTTCCAATTTCTGACCCCATAGAATCTGGGACGTGTGCTAACAACGAGATATGCCGGATGATCGCCTTCTTTAACCCCCAACAGGCGATCGGCAGATATGAAAATAGGTGTTTGCTACGGTATTTCTAACACGAATATCGGCTCACGTCGTTCTCCGTAGTATCTGAGCAGGTGATGTCACACCCGGTTGCTCAGATGTTTATGTGAAGAAAAATTTTTCATTAATTCGCGCATCTTGTTCTGGGTGCTGCGTACTAAAAATGGTACCGGAAACTTTAGAATGATCAAGTTTACATGCGATCACGATCGGTTTGCAATGATCGGTGGTTTCAAAATTCTTGAGTAAATGCATGGTCTGCGGTTTTACCGTGTGATACAGCAGTTTGTTATACATTTTGTTGTTTTCTTCACATATCGTGCTGCTTTCGTTAGGAGTATAATTTATATTGATTAGTAAATATACCCCGAATGCTATGCGATATGATTCCTGGAGCCGTTACACATACTGGAGGATCTATTATGGGTGTGTTTAATGCCTGCCTCGTTCTTGTCGTCATAATCAATGCGATCGTTGTTGTAACGTGGCGGGGTGGGGTGCGGGAAGGTTACGGTTAATTTATGAGTCAAAATTATTTGAAAATTAATTGTCTGCCTTCCATCCGGGTCTCGTTCCGCTTGTTTATTGTAGGTTTGTGCTTATGTTATAGGCCAAGCCAGCCCCGCCATCATGTGACGAATGCCATAAGTTTGTCCGTGTCGTGTTCAAGGACCATGCTTGTTTTAGGTGTTCCCTGTGTAATATTGATCATAGGTGTAATGTTTGTGTAGTGTGGTCCGTTGAGATGATGGTTAAGTTCCTTGCCCAGAAGGACTTGGCTGGGTCTGACGCGGGGTCAGGCGGTCCGAGAGGAAATCGTGGAGCGCCCCGTTCGGCCGGTGGGGGTGCTCCACGTCCCCAGCTGGAGGTGGCGGAGATGGCACCGCCGGCGTGGTTTGGTCCGGCTATGCAGGGTGTTCTGCCCACGCTGGTGTCGTCCCGACGGCCCCCTGGCAGTCCCATCTGGCTTCGGCCAGACGGGTTCTGTTTCTCTGCGGCCACCTTCGGGTGGTCCAGTAGCGGTGGCCGGTCCGTCAGGTGTGGGAGCCGTCCGCCAGGACGGCTCCACAGTTGACTCGTCTAGTGACGGCTCTTCGGAGTCTGAAGACGAGGAGGAGAGGTTGCCGCGGCCAGTGAAGCCGCAGGTGGAGAATATGGAGGTTGATTCCGTCCTGGACGGAACCGGCCTCCATTTGTCTGGTTTGGCGCAAGCCAGGTCAGCGGCTCCGCCTGTGGCTGAGGCCAATCCGTTACCGTGCACCGGTTCCGTGCGGCTTGGTTTGTCACCAGCCGTCACGGGAACGGGTGTGCCGGGCCAGGCGTGGTACTCACCTATCTCGCCTGGTCCGGCAGTCGGACATGGAGTATGCAGGGAGTAGTTAACCCTCTTGGCATATTTGTGTTTTCAGGCGAGATACATGTTCGTTAGTTCTCTCCCTTTTCTTAGGAGGAAAAATGGGGGGGGGCTGTGACGCGAATGTCATTCGGTTCCGTGAACTTGACGGTCCTTTTAGGTCTCCGATAGTCAAGTTTGAAGTCTAAAATCTTTCTCCAAGGGGCAAAATTAGCATTTATGGCTTGCCCCTTCCCACCAGGTTACTGATCAAATCTGGTGTATATCAGAAGTAACAGAATGGTGAGTATTGATCGAAGGAGAATGCAGGAAATGTCAATTTCCCTTTCTCCGAGATCTAACAATACTCACCATTCTTAAAGACATAATAATAATAATAACACCTAGTGCCATCGAAAATAAATTGAAAGGACTCAACCCAATAAAAGCAATGGCCCGGATGAAATACCAGTGAGATTATTAAAGGAAGCGGCTAAAGAAATTAGTACACCACTATGCATAATGTTTAACAAGTCTCTGGAAGAATGCATATTACCTGACATCTGGAAAATGGCAAATGTATGCTGCATACACAAAAATGTTTGCAAAAAACGGCCCAAGCAACTACAGACCAATCAGTCTCATCTCTACCGTATGTAAGGTCCTAGAGTCTTTTATAAGAGACAGCATTGTAAATCTTCGGGAAACTGCCAATCTATTTACCAAATGTCAACATGGATTCAGGCATAATAGATCATGTAAAACCCAAATACCTCGAAGATATAACAGCCAAACTTGACTCCAATAGAATATTTAGACTTCTCAAAAGCATTCGACACTGTACCACACAAATGACTCCAAACAAAACTGAGAAGTTTTGGTATTGGCGACAACTTATTAAGATGGATAGGAAACTACCTATGTAACAGAAGCCAGAGAGTGGGGATCAATGACACAACATCAGACTGGATTGAGGTGACCAGCGCCATGCCACAAGGAAGTGTCCTAGGACCTATGCTTTTTTTAATATATATATAAATGACCTACCTGACGGACTAACCTGCCACTGAAAAATATTTGCAGACGACACAAAGATATATGGCAACCCAGCTACCAGTAAGATGCAGGGCAATATATACAAAGTATGTAAGTGGTCAAAGATATGACAACTGTCTTTCAACACAGATAAAATGCATGTCATACATTTTGGCAGAAACAACCCTCAAACCAAATACTATATGACAGATATGCCTGATGTGCATCCTGTATCAACGTCAGAGGTAGAAAAAGACGTGAGTGCATATTGACAGAAACCTTTCATTTGATATACATATAGGGAATGTCCAAGGCGAACAGCACATTAGGACTAATCAAGAGAACATTTACCAACATTGACCCATCTACTTTCACGCTCTTGTACAAAGCTCTAGTGAGACCTAGTCTCAAATACTGCAACTCGGCATGGTCACCAAGATTGAAAAGGCAATCACAGCCATTAGAAAAAGTTCAACGCTGAGCAACAAAACTTGTCCCGCAAATCAAAGAGTATAGCTACACGGAACGACTTGAAGCTCTAAATCTAATGTCACTGAAATATAGACGATTTCGGGGAGATTTAATTGAAACATTCAAGCGCATCAGGGATCTATATAATATTGCTAAGGACTACCTTTTCGAGCCATCCAGTATTACACAGACCAGAGGACAGGTTCAAGCTCAACATAAAGCGCAGCAACAAAGTAAGCACTTTTTGGCTAACAAAGTGGTACCACTCTCCAACGTGGTTTGATCCGGGTGTGGGTTGCGAGCCGTTCGCGAACACGGCCCTGGTCTCACTCATCGTTCCTCTCTTGTTGGCTCGGAGATTATTGATAAATGGGTAACGAATAGAAACGTGGGCCAAAATTTCTCTCTTGCTCTCCCTCACTCTCTCTCTCTATCGCCGCCCCCCCCCCCCCCCCCCCCCTCTCACTTTCTCTCTCTCAACTGTTGGACGGAATTCAAACAAATTTGGCATGTTCTTTACCCATATGGGTGATGATGATCATCATCATCATATCAATAAATTGTCCTTGGCGATAGTCCTTAGCTCAAATATGTTCCTCTTGGTTGTCAACATAGATCATGTTTGTTGGGCCACGTTCACTGACAGTGGGATTGTATTGTCCATTGTGCATAGCGCGTCATTGGACTGATGAGTCACCTGGACTAATAGCTAATTCAATCGATGATGGAAACAGTCCGGAGCGTCAGTTTGATAATCTGGCCTATCAAATTGTACATAGTATAAGGATTCAACAGCCACATGGCCGGTCAGCTGGCGTGGACATCTCTAACAGTTCCTTGATAACACTGTGGAATTAGGGAATGAATTTGTGTTCCCCTGGAAGTATCAGCTGGAAACAATATTCATCTAGTTGTTTAATCTCTAACAAGAACGGTGGCCAACAAAAGTCTGCAGAGGACAGACAAAAAATATAATGGTTGTCGTGAGGAAATGAATAACTTTGACTCAGAAGTTATCGAAAGTCAGTTTTAAAACCACACATGGAGTCTGCTAGGCATCTCCTTTTATAGTCACTGAAGTTCCTAAAAAGGCGTAACTCTAAAGGTGAGGAAACCAGTCAGTGTGCAGGAGATGGGGCAGGAAGTTGGGTGCGTCGTTTGAGATTATACTGTCCATGACAGACATCGGCCCACAACTGGTGTCTAGCATCATAGCACACAATCACTTCCATCAAGAAAATGCCATAGGACAAAATCTTATTTTGTCGATGAGGCCTTTACTAGTGTAGATTTGTGAGACACAGTGGAATTCTGTGGCAAACACGTGAAAGAATAGGATTTTTGTCCTGCGGCATTGATCTGATGGAAGCGGTTGTGAGCTATGATGCTAAGCACTGGTGCAATTCCTGGGTCCAATTCCACACATTCCGGAGTTGTTCTGCAGCTTTAGGGAGAAGGTTATCGAGTGGCTTCTTTTTCACATCTATGACATCCTCTATTATCTGCGCACTCCATCTCTAGTGGGAGGCACAATGGAGATACTGGTGGGTTTGGACTTGTGGAGTGTTCTCTCACAGATGAGAGAGCTTTGGTAAACACAACACCGCAGAGCCAACTCCATATGTAAATGCAATGAAGTTCTCGAAAACTGCATACTCCACATTGTTGCTCCTCATTCATCATCATTGTGATCAGCATATTTGATGTTTGATGGTGTTAAAGGCCTGTGATATGTCGATGCTCATCTTAGGAAAGCCCCGGTGCTTGGACCTGACCACTGACATGGGCATTCGATGTGCCCATACAATGTCAGTGCATCTTCATCTAAAACAGCTCTGGTAGGCTCCAGTGAAACTGTTAATCTTTCCTCAGATGCAGTACAGTGTCACAGTGGACAAGATCTTATGGATGCTGTTGAGGAGCACTCTGCATATAGGTTTGCTGGTGGACTAGGCGGTTTGTGGGTTTGATCAGGGTAGCTTGGCCATCAGCGTTGAAAGGGAGGTGTTGCATCAAGGCAGAGTTTATTATGTGCGTGATTGTTTTGGAGAAGCTTTCACCTGTATACTTAAAGTTCATTGACGATGCTGTCAGGTCCATTTCTCAGGGCCTTAATTGCTTTCTGAACCTCAGTTGTTTTGATCGGTGTTTGTGGTGGGCTACAATCGACTGCAAACAGGTGTAATTGCTTACCGTCTGTATTTGTGAACTGGCATCAACTTTCTCCTTCGATCAATACTCACCATTCTGTTACTTTCTGATACACACATACATACTGATTTTTTTGCAGGAGAAAGATTAAAGTTTTTGAAAAGAAATCTAAGTCTTTTATACTGTGATTTGATAGTTTGTGCGTTCTTGAAAGGATCTAACTGGATAAAATGAAGAATACCGCCAATGATGACCAGGTTGTATTATTCCTTATTATCCATAGTTAAAAGACTTAGGTCTCTAAATTTCGTTGTGTTGCATGTCCCAATTTCTGACCCCATAGAATCTGGGACGTGTGCTAACAACGTGATATGCCAGACGATCGCCTTCTTTAAATCCCAACAGGCGATCGGCAGATATGAAGATAGGTGTTTGCTACGGTATTTCTAACACGAATATCGGCTGACGTCGTTCTCCGTAGGGTCCGAGCGGGTGATGTCACACCCGTGATGCTCGGATGTTTATGTGAAGAAATTTTTTTCATTAATTCGCGCATCTTGTTCTGGGTGCTGCGTACTAAAAATGGTACCAGAAAACTTTGGAATGGTCAAGTTTACGTGTGATCACGATCGGTTTGCAATGATCGGTGGTGTCAAAATTCTTGAGTGATGCGTGGTCTGCGGTTTTACCGTGTGCTACAGCAGTTTGTTTACATTTTTTGTTTCTTCACATATCATGTCGGGAGTATAATTTATATTGATTGGTAAATATACCCCGAATGCTATGCGATATGATTCCTGGTTCCGTTATACATCCTGGAGGATCAATTTATGGGTGTATTTATGCCCGCTTCGTTCTTGTCGTCATAATCAATGCGATCTTTGCTGTAACGTTGCGGGGTGGGGTGCGGGAGGGTTTGCAGTTAATTTATGGTCAAATTATTTGAAAATTAATTGTCTGCCTTCCACTTTTGTTTCGTTCCGCTGGCTTATTGTAGGTTTGGTTTATAGGCCAAGCCATCCCCGCCATCATGTGTCGAGTGCCACATATCGTACGGGTTCTATACAAGGACCATGTCTGTTTCCACTGTACTAAGTGTAGTCTTGACAGTAGGTGTAACGTTTGCGCTGTGTGGTCGGTCGATATGATGCTTACGTTCCTTGCCAGAAGGACTTGGCGGGGTCAGGCGGTCCGAAAGTAAATCGTGGAGCATCCGTTTCGGCCCGTGGGGGCGTTCCACGTCTGCAACCAGAGGTGGCAGAGATGGCACCGCCGGCGTGGTTTGATCCGGCTAGGCAAGGTGTCTTGCATAGCGTTCTGCCCACGCTGGTGTCATCCCTGCTGCCAAAGGTTGTAGGGCAGTCTCTCCCCATGTTTGATTCGGACCCTGTCCTTGGACAGGGTTCTGGACTGGACACCGAGGGAGCCGTTTCGTGCGGCCCCCCTGGCAGTCCCGTCGGGCTCCGGCCTGATGGGTTCTCTCTCTCTGCGGCCACCTCCGACGGCTCCACAGTTTTCCTTGTCTAGTGACGACTCTTAGGGGTGTGAAGATGAGGAGGCCGAGGAGGAGAGTGTGCTGCGGCCTGTGAGGCCGCGGGTGGAGAGCATGGAGGTCGATTCCGTCCTGATGGAACCCGACCTCCATCTGTCTGGCCTGGCGCAAGCCAGGGCAGTGGCTCCGCCCGCGATGACGGGTGTGGCCGGCCAGGCATGGTACTCACCTATCTCGCCTGGTCCGGCGGTCAGACATGGGGTGCCGTTGGCGCCCGTGTTTGGCCACGGGTCCTTAACCGCTACGGGTCTGCACGGTTTCCGTGCAGGCCTACTCCATGGACTGGTGTGTTCCATGGGGTGGCGGCGGAACCGTACGGTACCGGAGTTCCTAGCATATCAGCAATGGCTCCTAGCCGGGGGGCCGTTGCTGGTAGGGCCGTGAACATGTCAACGGGTGACGTGTTCACGGGAGTGTCCTCCTCGGAGACGGATTGGTCTGAGGCTCTGGCTTGGCTAGCCAGGGTGGACCCGTCTGCGGTTTCGACCACGGCCGAGGAGGATGTACCCCGTCCATCGGTGCATCGATTAGGACGGGGATCTTGCCCGCAGCCCTGATCCAGTCTGTTGGACTGGATCCATGGTTTATGGTGTTGCTTGATACTATGTATAGCAAACAATGCATGAACAAGGGCCAGCTTCTTGCGGCCTCCATGGAGGTGCGGCCGAGGGGTCGTATTCCACGGGGGGAATACGACAGGTATGGTGTTGTCCCGTCGGTCACCGAGAATGACCGCTGGGTACTGGGTGTTCAGAGTGCTGGAGCGGGTAGCCCCGGTCCGGCACTTGTGGACAAGTTCCAGGCACACCAGGATGAAGTCCTGTCCCTATGCGATGTGGGTGTGAGGGCAGCTATGAGTGCTGTCAACCAATCGTATCGCCTTCAGTCGGTGTGGGCTGAAGCGGGGGCAGGCCACCCTGTGTCACCTGTGGCGCTTTCGTGCGTCAATGACGGCTTGGTGCTGTCTATGGACGCACTGGCAAGGGTGCAGGCGCGTGTGACAAAGTCCAGGAGGCAAATGGTTCTTGACCATATGCATCCGGCTACGGCAGTCAGGGAGCGTCTTCTTGGGACACCCCTGTCCGGACAGGGCCTAGCATCTTCGGTGGCTAGGCGCGGGCCATCCTAGAGGACACTGCCAGCATTGCGCAGAATCGGTTGGCGGTAGGCCTACAGCTGGAGCTAGTGCGGCAAGCGCACGCACTAGGGGCTGTAGGGAAACCGTTAGCTGTCCAACTTTCGAAGACGCAGAAGAAGCAGAAAGGCAAGGCGAAAGCTAAGCCTACTGCGACTTCTGCTTCGTCTGGATTTTCTCAGCCGCCGCCGGCTAAGAAAGCCAGGATGGTTGTGGAGGCCCCTACCCTCCCCACTGTTGCTCATGATCGCCCTAGAGGCGGGAAGGGCAGGGGGAGGGGTACGGGTAAGTCCTCCAAGGGCGGAAAGAAGGGAGCGGATCGTACCTGAGGGTACGAGGGCTCCCTTCATATCCGCCTTGACCGCACCTGTGCGACAGGAACAACGGTGTCGGTTATACCTGCCGAGCCAAGATGGAAATGGTTCTCTCTCTCTCTCTCGTTAAGAAAGGGGGGTGGGGAGCGGACTGCGAGCTGGTCAACCCCGTTAGACGTCGAGGCGTCTATGGTGGGTGGAAGGCCCACCCCACCCAGGTGGAGTCAAATATAAATGTCATCCCACAGTCCGCAATCATATGCGGAATGCACAAATTTGTTTGGTTGAATTTCACCCATCTGTTTGGGAGTTCTGCGATAGTACGATTCACAGACGGACGGACGGAGGCGATTACATAAACACAGTTTTTTTAGATGGGGGGTTAAATAATGTGTACAAATTGTGATGAAGCATTTCGAATGAGGTTTAACTCATAAAAATCTGTTAATATGGATGAGAATTCAACATTGTAATAATAACAATTTCTGAGAGTTCATCAATACAAAAGATTTTTTTTTAATATGTTCTAATGAAAGAAACAAAATAAAATTGTGGCTAATTTGCAGCTCAGAGCTTGTAGTTACATGAAAAAAATATTTGAATACTGAGCTGCGTTTACCTCTAAAATTTTTGGCCTGAAAAATGAAAATTGTTGTCTTTAAGATTTAATTTTTTTAAAGATCTGTGCAAGCCAAATGTAATTTTTTGTGCATGACAGTTCATAATACTATAATAAATATGTGTGAAGTAATCATATTAATCTAGTTAGAAAAATTAGTGAAATAACATTTGAAATTCTGCTCAAAAAATGAAAATTCATATTTTTTGCAAAGTTTGAACAAAAATACATCACGATTACATAGGGCTAGGATAATTCTGATACCATGTGTGGAATCCCCATCCATTATACTCTTGACCTACCAAATAAAGACCAGTCGAGTTATGAATTGCCAAAGTTTGGACATTGTCATTTTTGGAAATTGATGATATGGGGTTGTCCATCTTCAGAGTGGGATAACTTGAAAACTATAAGGAATACTTCTGTGGGATTATTTCAAGCGTTCAAAGGATCAACAAGATGTCAGACAAAAAGAAAAGACCTAAGATAAGTGGTTGTAGGTCTTTTTGATCAATATTGATTTTATTGATCATTTCTATTTTCGTAGTAGGCGTATTACCAGTTTTGTTTTTTTACGCCCAGTGTGTTTTAGACATAGTTATTGTCTATAATTGCTTCTTCCTTACAGTAGCGTGTTTAAGTTACCTATGTACATGCTTGGTTAGCATTTGAGCATGAAATCCATGATATCTCATAACATACTCTCTTAAAGAAAAACCAATATTAAATAAATTAGAGACTAGTTTGGTCTCTATTGTTTATTGGGTTCAGCGCTGTCTGATCCCTTTTTTATCTTCGGGACTTTACCCTATCAAATCTTTCTCTTTCATGATTCAGATTTGAAAAAGTCTCCGAAGAAAAGTAAAGTCAAGTCTAAAGAAAAGGAGATTGCTCTTCATTCTATTAGATGTCCTAACACCAGCTGCCATAGATTCATCAAGACAGATCATTCTGGCCATGTGTGCCTTAAATGCACTTCATGCTCTAGTGAATCATCCTGTCTTATTTGCAGCTCATGGTCCCAGGCCTCTAGACTTGCCTTTTTCAAACCTAACACACCTGATCACTCTAAAGGGAATACTTCTCCTTTAGGGTCTGTGATTAAAATAAAGGCCAAACCCGAGCCCTCACTTGATTCATCCATCCTTGAAAGGATTGTTTTATCAATGGAAGTCCTGCAGAAACAAGTGAGCAACATAATCTATGCGTCGATCGATGGCAGGACTAACAAAATGATCCTGGACCAGTCAGCTTCCAACATTTCATCTCCTGATATTGTTGAAGGGGAAAGCGTCGGAACTGACTGTTCCTAGGAAACGATTATTCAAGTCAAAGAGTGTTTTAAGGCTTACTGATCTTCACTGTTTCAGGGGTTCAAAATCATCATTGACAAGAAAGAACAAGAGTACGAAAAATCCTCGGGTTTCGCCTCGTTCATCGCTTCAGAAGCCAGTCATTTCTACTGAAGTATCATCTACAGTCAACATTCCGCATCCTGCGCCTATGAGGACCGAGTCAGGTTTATCCTTTCTCGAGCTCGAGCAGGTTGTAAGTCGGTCCAGCTCTCCATCAATCAACATTCCGCAGCCTGCGCCTTAGTGGGTTGTAAGTCTGTCCGGGTCTTCATATCCTATCACTACTACTTCTTCACTGGCTGGATAGAAGGATTCCCGACCAGAGATGTTTTTGAAAGTGATCTCACATCATACATTGTTTCTACTGTTTCTCCAGCTAGTCTTCCGGGCCCGGGTTTTCTCCCGGCCCCGGGTCTGGGGATGGACTGGTCTAGGTTACCGATTTCTTCCTTCGGGCCCGACCTGGAATTCGATCCGCGTTCGGCCTCTGGGGAAACTTTGGGAGTACTGTTGGTATCGGTTCTGGCCCCGGGTCCGGGTTTTGTCCCGGACCCAGGTCGGGAAGCCGGCCAACTTAAGTTACCGATTTCTTCTTGTGGTCCGGACCCGGATTTTTATCCGGCTCCGGCTTCTAGGGATTCTTCGGGTTCTATTTTCCGCTCTAGTCTATCTCTTCCAGGCGTGTCAGAATAAAAATCTAAAATTTTTAAATAATTTCTGCCGGTGCTCCGGCCCTGGCCAGAATCGGGACCAGTCATTCTGGCATGTCAATTAAATTTGAAAATTTCTCCCGGTTTTCCTGCCCCGGCTCCGGCCTAGTCGGTACCGGTAGTTCCAGCATGTCTAATTAGAATTAATTTTGGTCAATCCTCATACAGCCCTCAAAATTTCAACTATTTGCGAGACCCATTTTGGGGTCCCGTGATTTCAGGTCTGCGTAACCAATTGTTCGGTTGCGCAAAATCAGTTTTTGTTTATTGTAGGTTTGTGCTTATTTTATAGGCCAAGCCAGCCCCGCCATCATGTGACGACTGCCATAAGTTTGTCCGTGTAATGTTCAAGGACCATGTCTGTTTTATGTGTGCCCTGTGTAATATAGATCATAGGTGTAATGTTTGTGCAGTGTGGTCCGTCGAAACGATGGTTAAGTTCCTTTCCCAGAAGGACTTGGCTGGGTCTGACGCGGGGTCAGGCGGTCCGAGAGTAAATCGTGGAGCGCCCGGTTCGGCCGGTGCGGGTGCTCCACGTCCCCAGCTGGAGGTGGCGGAGATGGCACCGCCGGCGTGGTTTGGTCCGGCTCTGCAGGGTTTTTCTGCATAGCGTTCTGACCACGCTGGTGTCGTCCCTGCTACCAAAGGTTGGGGGGCAGTTTCTCCCCATGCCTGGTACGGATCCTGTCCTCGGACAGGATTCTGGACTGGTTACCGAGGGGGCCGTCTCGTACGGCCCCCTGGCAGTCCCGTCTGGCTTCGGCCAGACGGGTTTCTGTTTCTCTGCGGCCACCTCCGGGTGGTCCAGTAGCGGTGGCCGGTCCGTCAGGTGTGGGACGGTTCCACGGTTGACTCGTCTAGTGACGACTCTTCGGAGTCTGAAGACGAGGAGGCCGAGGAGGAGAGGTTGCTGCGGCCCGTGAAGCCGCAGGTGGAGAATATGGAGGTTGATTCCGTCCTAGACGGATCCGGCCTCCATTTGTCTGGTTTGGCGCAAGCCAGGTCAGCGGCTCCGCCTGTGGCTGAGGCAAATCCGTTACCGTGCACCGGTTCCGTGCGGCTTGGTTTGGCACCAGCCGTCACGGGAACGGGTGTGCCGGGCCGGGCGTGGTACTCACCTATCTCGCCTGGTCCGGCAGTCGGACGTGGGGTGCCGTGGGCGCCCGTGTCCGGCTATGGTTCCGCGACTGCTACGGGTCCGTACGGTTTTCCGTGTGGACCTACCCCATGGACCGGAGTGTTTCATGGGGTGGCGGCGGAACCGTGTGGTACCGGAGTGCCTGGCGTGTCAGCCGTGGCTCCTTGCTGGGAGGCCGTGGCTGGCAGACCCGTGAGCACGTCAACGGGTGACGTGTTTGCGGGGGTGTCTTCATCGGAGGTAGATTGGTCAGATGCTCTGGCGTGGCTAGCCAGGGTTGACCCGTCTGTGGTTTCGGCCACGGCCGATGAAGATGCGCCCCGTCCGTCGGTTGCGTCGATCAGGACGGGGATTTTGCCCGCGGCCCGGATCCAGTCAGTGGGACTGGATCCACGGTTCATAGAATGGTTGGATGCTATTTATAGCAAACAACTGATGACCAAGGGTCAGCTCCCTGCGGCCTCCAGGGAGGTGCGGGCAAGATGTCGTATTCCGCGGGGGGAATACGACAGGTATGGTGTAGTCCCGTCGGTCACGGAGTGACCGATGGGTACTGGGCGTCCAGAGTGCCGTGCCGGGTCACCCCGGTCCGGCACTTGTGGACAAGTCTCAGGTACACCAGGAAGAAGTCCTGTCCCTAGCGATGAGGGTGTGAGGGCAGCGATGAGTGCTGTCAACCACTCTTATCGTCTCCTTCAGTCGGTGTGGGCTGAAGCGGGGCAGGCCACCCTGTGCCACCTGTGGCGCTTTCATGTGTCAATGACGGCCTGGTGCTGTCGATGGACGCATTGGCAAGGGTGCAAGCGCGTGTGACGAAATCCAGGAGGCAAATGGTCATTGACCATATGCGTCCGGCTACGGCAGTCAGGGAGCGTCTCCTTGGGACACCCCTGACAGGGCCTAGCATCTTCGGTGGCCAAGCGTGGGCCATCTTAGAGGATACCGCCAGTATCGCGCAGAATCGGTTAGCGGTAAACCTACAGCTAGAGCTAGTGCGATAAGCGCATGCACTAGGGCCTGTGGGGAAACCGCTAACGGGACAACCTTCAAAGGAGCAGAAGAAGCATAAGGGCAAGGCGAAAGCTAGGCCTGTTGCGACTTCTGCTTCAGCTGGGATTTCAGAGCCGCCGCCGGCGAAGAAGCCCAGGAAGGTTGTAGAGGCGCCTACCCTCCCCAATGTTGCTCCTGACCGCCCTAGAGGTGGGAAGGGCAAGGGGAAGGGTAAGGGTAAGGCCTCAAAGGGCGGACAGAAGGGGCCGAAGCGTACCTGAGGGTACGAAAGCTCCCTTCATATCCGCCTGGACCGCGCCTGTGTGACAGGAACAGCGGTGCCAGTTATACCCGTCGTGCCTAGAACGAAATGGTTCTCTCTCTCTCTCGTTAAGAAAGAGTGGGGGGGCGGACTGCGAGCCGGACAACCCCGTTAGACGTCGAGGCGTCTATGGTGGGTGGAAGGCTCATGCGTTTCGTCGAGGCCTGGCAAGGTGTGACGTCAGACAGTCTGGTCCTGGGATGGTTATCCCAGGGTTACATGCCGGAGTGGTGGGACTTTCCACCACAAAATCTGTCTTTGGCACCTGTCTGGACACCCGTACCAAGGGAGCCAGACAAGTTAGAAGCCGTTCAAAAGGAAGTGTCGGGTTTGCTTCTGAAGGGAGCAATAAATCCAGCAAATCGAAACACTCCAGGCTTCTATTCAAACATGTTCCTTGTCCCCAAGAGCACAGGGGGATGGAGACCCATACTCAATCTCAGGCCATTAAATTGGTTTAGCCATACGCCTCGGTTCCAGATGGAAATTCCGAGGTCGGTAATGCGGGATTGAGGAAAGGAATGTGGTGTGTATCGATCGATCTGAAAAATGCATATTTCCACATTCCTATGAATCAGAGTTGGCACAGGTTTCTGAGATTTGCGTTTCAGAGTCAACTATGGGAGTTTACAGTCTCCCGTTTGGCCTGTCGACAGCTCCGAGGGTTTTCACAAGAGTGGTCCTTGCGGTGACAGCGTTTCTCAGAAAAGAGAACGTGGCGCTACACACCTACATAGACGACTGGCTGCTTAAGGCAGACTCGGCAGCCAGGTTGAACGTGGATACTGCTCTGACTCTGAAGTTACTTTCAGATCTAAGCTGCATAGTCAACGAGGAGAAATCCGAGTTGACGCCCACTCAACGTTTCGTTTATTTGGGGATGCGATTCGACCTTGAGGAGGGCAGGGTTTACCCATCAGAGCCCAGAGTGGTGTCTCTGTTAGCCATCCTCAAGAGTTTTCGAGTGGGAAACCACATTCAAGGCGAGGCGGTTCCTTCAGATGCTGGGCATAATGGTCTCCATGGAGCAGGTTATCCCGTACGATGCTCTAATGCGAAGACCTATCCAGTTGTATCTGATGTCTCTGTGGAAACAGAGAACAGAACCCCTGTCAAAACTGGTGCCAGTTTTGGAGCCGATAATATCGCATCTGCTATGGTGGAAACAGCGTCAGAATCTCCTAATAGGGGTTTCGCTGCACCTACCCCAACCCCAGCTGTCCGTTTACACGGATGCATCGCTGGAAGGGTGGGGTGCCTGCCTGGGAGAACCAGGTCTCGGGCACATGGACTCTCCCGGAGAGTCAGCTGCATATCAATCTGTTGGAAATGATGGCAGTGGAACTGGCGTTGGAAGAGTTCCTTCCGATGATCAGGGGCAAGGTGATATTGATACGGTCGGTCAATTCGACAGTAGTATCATATATAAATCGCCAAGGCGGGACCAGGTCGCCCACTCTGTGTATCAGGGTGTGGCACTTGATTCAATGGTGCAGGAATTACTCGGTTGTTTTGAAAGCAGCTCGTATTCCTGGCCGATTGAACATTCTGGCGGATGCTTTGTCTCGCAGACAGAGAATCCTGCCAACAGAATGGTCCCTCAACCCTCCAGTTCTGCGACGGATCTTCGAGCATTGGGGCAAACCCAACGTGGACTTGTTCGCCACAAAGGAAAATGCTCAAATCATGACATATGTCTCGCCGATTACAGATCCAAATGCCGTCGATACAGACGCTCTGGCGATAAGCTGGAGAGGGATGCACGCTTACGCGTACCCACCCACCATTCTTCTACCGAAGGTTTTGGTGAAGGTCAGGGAGGAACCGTGTCTGGTCCTGCTAATAGCGCCGTATTGGCCGAGCAGGGCGTGGTTCACGGATCTTCTAGATCTGCTGGTGGAAAATCCTGTGCAGTTGCCCGAGATTCCGAACATAATCTCCCAGGCCAAGGGACGCTTCCTACACGAGCGTCCCGAGATGTTCAATGACTGCGTGGATGTTATCAAACAACGTTCCACGTCGGAAGGCTTTTCTCGACAGGCTGCTGATTTCATCGCGGCTGCGAGAAGTAGGTCAACCTTCAAGTCATATAACAACAAGGTTAACAGATTTGCAGACTGGTGTGAAGAAAAGGGTATTGATACCTTTCAATCCACTATCAGCAAATAGCAGACTTTCTCTGTGAGCTGTTCTTTTGAGGACTAGCTCCCGTCACAGTTGCTGGATACAAGTCAGCTTTGGCATCATTTATCCCTTGTCTAGCCAACAGGGATAGTCCAGAGGTGGCCCAGTTAAATGTGATGTTGAGGGAATGAGCAATCTCCGACCGAGACAACCGGTAGTCATTCCAGCCTGGAGTCTATCTTTAGTGCTTAATGTACTGGCCAAGCACCCTTTCGAACCGTTGCGTTCGGCTAGTCTAAAGCATTTGACTCTAAAGGCGGTTTTTCTATTGGCAGCTTCCTCAGCTAAAAGGCGCAGTGAGATCCATGCGCTTTCGGCAGAGAGGAACCGATTTATTGTTTCTGGAGAAGGTCTGCGTCTTCTGCCAAGAGCAGAGGTTATGTCAAAGAACCAATCTTTGAGATATCCCGGCAAACCGATCATTATACCGAAGTTAACTAGGTTTGATCGTGATGCCAGTGTCTGGTGCCCGGTCCGTGCTTTGACTAAGTACAAGAAACGGACTGACTCGTTACGGTCGAACGATAGACATCTGTGGATCTGCCATAAAAAGTCTTATGGCGCCGCATCCATGGATACTATCTCTCGTTGGGTGGTCGAATGCATTCAGACTACTCACGAGATGGCGACTGGGCACCAGGTGCAAGGCGTAAGGGCAGACAATGTCAGAGGAATAGCCGCCTCGACCGCCCTTTACAATGGTGTTCCGTTATAGGACATCATGGCCGTTGCACAATGGCACTGTGAGTCCTCATTCACGGATTACTATATGAGGGATGTGTCAGACTCAGCCAATCCACTCGCTTTAGCTGTTTTGAAACGATAGTTAGTGACCACACTGCTTTTCCCCTTTTCTCACTTCGGTAAGAAAAGAACCTAAAGCAGGCATGGTCAGGCGAGAGGATGTCAACCAGATTGTGTCACTGATGGCCGAACCGGTGAATGGTTGTAGGCGGTACGTCTGAAGTCCTGTTATCATAAGGTAATTCAACAAGTGAGAGTTTTTTGTATTATGTATATGTATCATGTTCATTCATCGTATATATTCATGCTCATTCCCAGGCTAATACAAGCGATATGCAGGGAGTAGTTAACCCTCTTGGCATATTGGTGTTTTCAGGCGAGATACATGTTCGTTAGTTCTCTCCCTTTTCTTAGGAGGAAAAAGGGGGGGGGAGCTGTGACGCGAATGTGATTCGGTTCCGTAAACTTGACGGTCCTTTTTAGGTCTCCGTTAGTCAAGTTTGAAGTCTAAAATCTTTCTCCAAGGGGCAAAATTAGCATGTATGGCTTGCCCCTTCCCACCAGGTTACTGATCAAATCTGGTGTATATCAGAAGTAACAGAATGGTGAGTATTGATCGAAGGAGAATGCAGGAAATGTCAATTTCCCTTTCTCCGAGATCTAACAATACTCACCATTCTGTTACGGACCCAGCCTCCCAGCCCCACGGAGGCAAGCCATAGTTTTCTCTTGTTTGGTGGCTATGCAAACAATATGAGCTCTATGGTAAACGGGTACTCGGCAGTTGGGAGCCGAGTACCCGGTTCCCAGGAGTCGGTAAAGCTTTCTAAGTCTATAGTCCTAGAGCCGCTGTCAGAGCCAGCTGTATATCAGAAGTAACAGAATGGTGAGTATTGTTAGATCTCGGAGAAAGGGAAATTGACATTTCCTGCATTGCATGACCAACTGGTTGCGCAAATTGGTTACGCCATTTTTTATCTAAACCTGCTTTATCTGAACATAGTTCATCTGTATATTATGTTAATAATGAATTTAAAGTGCATGTTGCTGAATTATCATTAGCATATTGATTACAGCATGGACTTATCCACCAATTACCTAATTTACAGATAAAATATGTTTAGTTACTCAACTATTGACCTCATAATCAATTACATCACATATAGGTTGATGTCACCAGTCACTATTATAATTGACAGACAAGACTAACTCTCATAGTAGTCTGTCAGTAAGTAGGCCTATTAATTGTATGTCTTTGTCTTTAAGTTTGTTTCAAAGTATTCACCAAGTTAGCTGTATAGTTATCATGAAATTGAGATTCTGGGACAAAGCTTGGAGCATAGCTTAGCTAGAGATGGGTGGGGAATAACTAAAAGTCGATTCATCCATTGTGATATATACACCTGTGCAAAAGTTAAGCACCAGCAAAAACAATAGAACGTAGAAACATGATGGTACAACTAGGTTGCCATACTTTTTGTCCCCGCGTTAGCTGACATAATTCCAAGTACGAAATGCACATGCATGCATGACTTCACGCCGCTTGATGTCCGTGCGTGGCGGGAAACAGCACACGTGTTCAGTTATGTAAAAGTCCAGTTTGAGGTGTAGAACATTACATACAGATTTAGGCGACAAGATTAGGAATTTTGTGTTCATGACCGTGGTTTATTTGTACAGAGAGAATTAGCTCTTGATTGTGAACCGCTATGGCAAGATGAAGGTTAAGTGATCGTGTGAAATGGCAAATCATAGGCATGCATACCACTGGTATGTCATGCGGAGAGATTGGCAGACAGCTGAACATTAACCATACTGTAATCAGTCGTTTGATTGCAAAACATGGGCAAACTAACGAGGTGAAGGACAGGCCTAGATCTGGAAGACCGAAGAAGACTACTGCCCGTGATGATCGAGCCCTAGTACGCCTTGTTAGGAGATCTCCATTCACCAACAGCAGAGTGCTCAGCCAGCAATGGGAAATGCGCAATAGAGTGTCAATGTCTACCGTCAAAAGGAGACTGTATGCTGCTGGCATGAAAGCTAGGCGACCTGTCAGACGTCCTCTCCTCACTGCACACCACAAAGAGGAGCGTCTGAGGTGGTGCAACGAAAGAAGACACTGGAACATGAGATCCTGGAGACGGGTACACTGGTCCGATGAAAGTCGGTTCCTGCTTCATGCAACAGATGGTCGAACTCGTGTATGGAGGTCCAGACGCACGGCGTACGACCAATGTAACATCATGGAAGAAGTTCCATTTGGTGGAGGTTCCGTTATGATATGGGGGTGCATCTCATTTGATTGTAAGCTGGATCTGTTGACTGTACCTGGAACACTAAATGGACAAAGATATCAAGATTCTATACTGGATAGAGTTGTGGTCCCTCATTTTGTAAATCATGCACCTGGAACCCACCCTATATTCATGGATGACAACGCCCGACCACATCGTGCTAGAGCTGTGCATGAATACCTCCGCCAGAATGCCATCGAAACCCTACCATGGCCAGCAAGGAGCCCTGACATGAACCCTATTGAGCATATCTGGGACATTCTGGGAAACATGGTGAGAAGGAGGGATCCTCCTGTGCAGAACCTACAGGAATTAACAGACGCACTCCATCTTGAATGGCAACGAATACCACAATGGCGTATCAGTCAGTTGGTGACCAGCATGAGACGTCGTGTCCAGGCCGTCATCCAGGCACAAGGTGGATATACCCGGTATTAATAATGACAGTCTCAAACTCGTGCACAGATGTTAAACTTCGTTTTCAGACACCATTAATGACAATCTAGCCACGTGTGTCAACTGTAGGGCAATAGTTGTCAGTTGTGTCAACGTAACCATATTCAGGCCTCGTTTTCAAGTTCAAACAAAAACATACAGTCTTTCCCCACCATCATAATCAGCATTCCTCTAGTTGCATTATTACCTCTTGCACTAAGATGGATGGGTACATAAATGTTTATGCTATTGCTTTCTTCATAGCACATGAATATACCCTCGCATGTGCGTAAAAATAGGGTGGTGCTTAACTTTTGAACAGGTGTATAAGTAAATATATGACCAAGAAGAATATTTTGGAAAATTTACCCCTGAAATTACAAGCTCGATAACCGAGCCAGTCATTCAGTGTTAAGTCTCCAAAAACAATACTCCTTTGGTCTGCAAATGTACATTTTCCCAGCCAAAATATCAGTATTTGTATGACAACACTCATTGGTAACATCTTTCCAGCTTGCAACAATTTCAGGCTTCATACACCATGGGCACAATAAAATTCCATACTTTTTCCAAACATATATTTCAAAATTCCAGACCCACTATAATAATTAGTGACTAATGACCCAATATTTATAAATATCTTAACACCCTCCTCCCACCCCACCCACGAACCCCACTACAAAAACAAAGAATTTAATATCTTACATTGTTGTTGCTTAGTTAGTTGAGCAACCCTCTCCAGCCCACCCACCACCACCTTGAAAGCAATGGCTTCCAGTCATATTATTTTCAAAATATTTAAAAGAATATGCTTTAATTTGTGAAGAATTCCACCTGTATCAAAGAACTACCGTCTTAATTGACCCAAAAACAACAGCGGTTGAAATGTTTATAAAATTGTACCTGTGACGGGTAGATTTTTTTGTAACTGTTACCAAATATTTGTACTTGTACATGCAGCGTACATTTCTAATATAAAACAATAACCCGCATGTCCGCCATAATAAAAAGCGTAACCAGCTCTAATGCATTTAGTAGATAGCTTGACCCTTCTTAACTTGTACGCTTTAAACTGACAATTTAGTGCAAATGCGATTTACTTGAAAATAAGAGTTACTACGCACCAGTTTTCCTGACATATAGTCCTGTTTTCTCGGTCGCTCCAAAGCAATGAACCACTTAAATATCGGGTGGTATTACTGTCAGAACCTTCCAATAATAATATATTAGGTCATATAACCCATCAAAGTGGGCGCTAACATATTGCTTGACTGCGTTTTAATAGCGGCATAGTGACTAGATTTTTTGTTCGCCATTAGCCATCAATATTAATCGCGAAAGTCACAGAGATTGGTTGAAATAAATCATGTGATTAATTCGTTATGAATGACAACGAGGCACGTGATCAAAATTTTACTACGATAGTAATTTTCATTCATGCCTATTGAAATCGGATATCCCGCGAGCCAATCAGAAACTACAAGTGCACATTATCGATTGTTATTAACTACGACTGCGCAGTCACGCGAGATTTCTCATTACCGATGTATTAGCAGACCCCACCTCTAGGCTGATTCGTGACAAATTTTATTGGTGAAATTAGTAACCGGGATCGTGGCGTTCTGTAAGAACGGAATGTTTACGTTTTTGAAAGCGTTTATTTACGAGAATCCAGTTGGATTCCCGTATTTTTCAATTTCTGGAATATTACGCGAATCCCGTCGAATTTCGAGGCCTGAATTATTGTGTGTCATGGACAAATACACACCGACACAATAGCTAGGATCTATGAATGTAACAGTTTAATTTAACAGATAAATTCTTAAACAGCTGTCTCTACAAGCCAACTGAAACTCATGGAGAATATACTGTGAGACTCACTCAACAATGCATGTCTTCCTATGTAATATCGGGATCCAATCGCGTATATAAAATAATACATCGGGAACATGCCAGCCGACGGTTGCACGTACTTGCATGCAATGGTTTATAATTGAACAGTCCGTTGTTGATGCATAACGTGTAGCGAGACTAGTTCCCGGCCTATGTAGTAATGCTAGCGGAAATACAACGGAAGTTTGTCTCTGACACATGCGCGCTGTTGCTTATTTATAGAATTTGACAGACAGATGTTATCGATCTTTTAGATGTTTGAAAATGCTAAATTCTGTTGTAAATAGCATGCTTCATATAAAAAAGTTGTTGATCAGAGATAACTACCGTTCTGGGCTTTGTCACTTATGCGACCTTTTTTTCGTTCACGGTAATTTTACTTCACGTAACCGGCACGCGAACGAAACGATCGTTCGCGCCAAATTTTGAGGTCTGATCTTTGGGTTACATTTGCAGATGGTCTAAATCGTCCTGTCTCCTTAATCACTATTTTCCCTTGGATCCGTGGATACTATTAAAATTCGCTATGAATTAGCCTCTCCAGGAGATAATCCTCTGGTGGGAGTCAAGGCCCATTGTGTTAAGGGCCTTGCTCCATCGTGCTCTCTCTTTTTAATGGATCTTCATTAGATTACATCATGCTAGTTGCTAACTGGAAGTCAGAGTACACCTTTATTAACCTCTATATTATAGATTTTAGTCCCTCTTCCTTTTTCCATAAAAAGATTCATAAGGTAACTTCAGGGACCATAACTCGTATTCCTCATTAATCATCTTCTCTTACTTCTTCATCTTCATTCTCTTTAGTCTCTAGTTGGGGTTAGTGGGAATTCATTACTTAATTCTCATGTGTGTATTTCACCCCTTTTTTCATATCATATCTCTCCCCGCCCCTATTATTCATCTCTTTCTTGCATTTTCATTTTCTCTTGCTTCCAGGGGTCATTTATGACCTTCTTTATTATCTTCTCGTTATTCTTTAATTTCATCTCTTTCAAGATGCTTGATAGAGCAATTCTTAGAAATTGCTATCTCTTAGTATCTTCCTTACTCGTTATTTCTAACTTCGTATTCTTTCTCTATTTTTACATCAATTTTGCGCAAAAATTCGCCTCCGGGTTTTGTGCAATGTTGAAATCTGTATTTGAGCAATAGTAATGCAAGGATGTAGGTTGTAATGTAGTAATAATGACCAGACGCCCCGTAGGGTCTGGTCTTATGTTTTACTAATTACATATACCGACCTTGCATTACGGCCCACCTCAAGTCTCCCCTCTGTCGGATTTTTTTGGGTGGGGGTGGGGGGGGGGGGCGGCGGGCCTTGAGGCTTCGTTCTTTGGTCATATCTTGTTAGAATAGTTATATTCAGTATAAGATATTCACTATATCTCTCAGCCTTAGAGTATACCCGGATATGTCAGTTTTCGACATATTTGGGTATTTATTAAAGCTTTTTTAGTCATATAATATTAAGTATTTAGGAAAATTCTTAAGTTTCAGCTTTAGTTGGATTCAGAGTCGAGTAGTGATAAGATCATCTGCCTCTTCATGAATCTGCACAAAGCTGGATTATATGACTGGATTCGTCAAGGAATGAAGACTTGGTTGCTACAACAAAGTCATGTGATGGCTGTAAGCCAATGAGATTGTCATTATGCCTTATGACTCACTCATTGGCTCTGGGTTATGTATTAACCCTCTTCCTGCCTCATTCTAAGATATAGCATTCAAGCGAATTGCTATGGATCTCATCATTGGAGAGAGTATGGGCATTGCTGAAGAAGCCTTCAGTCACTCTGTAACCACAAAGCACAGCAAACATTGGCCGTAAAAATTTCATCCTACTACGCTTCCCTTCAGAGATGGAAAGAGCAATAGTAATGCAGGGAGGTAGGTATATGTAATTAGTAAAACCTAAGACCAGACCCTCCGGGTCGTCTGGTCGTTATGTGTATGTCTTTAGTGAACTCATTTGTTGAGTTATTTGTGCAGATGTGCACTTTCTAAAAAATGTGTGCCAATCACAGTTGTGATCATAAGAGGGAAACATCTGTTTGTTGGTGAAGCCTGAGTAGGCTTATTTCGTTAGAGAATTCCCAAGGGAGGAGGCATGGACAATCCTCCACCTGGAGGGGATCCGCCACAGATATTATTTTGATCTGAAACATTTCTAATCTGTGAATCTAATTCTCTTTCCAAAGCAGTATACCACAGAAATAGACCCATATTTCTGAAGTAGTAAACTACTACTACGCGTCTACAGTAAGAATGAGAGTAGTTACTGTTAGTAACATTCCCAATATATGGAGAATGTAGACAGGCTCAGCAATGACAGGCATGGACTGGCCACCCTGCTTGATAATTAAATGGATGTCATTTACCATCAATCCACCTATTAGAACAACACTGGACATAACACTATTCACAATTGAAAGACAACTTCCAAACAGGAAGACATGGTCACCCATTTTGCCAAGCAGTTCTTTCACATATTATGGGAAAGACTAAACCTTCTCGCTTTGGAGGAAGGAATCCTCGACCCAACCATTGGATCATCTTGACACAAACAAACACCTCAGGTTTACAGGGTCACCCAATCCCATAGTCAACACTTAAATCTACCCGCCTGTGTCATTGGAACATGCTTCATTATGCATTATACAGGTCTTAAGAAGGGGGGGGGGTCTCAATGCGTACACCCAAAAACCTCAAATCAGGAGAAAAACAAAACATAGCGGATCCATCAAACTCCACATTATGGAAGCTCTCGGCCCAACCTTATTAGATGAGGGCCCCATATTCCCTTTTACCCACGTTTTTATTGCTACTCCAAGATCAATCCACTGTATTGGCAGAATTGCAGTATGACTTTGTGATGGGCGTGTATACGTATGGCCTGTTCAGTCAAATTCAAATGTTCTTTCTTTGAAGTAGATATCTAGTTTGTTCTTGAATGATTCGACTGTTGTTGTTTCAGCTAATGTAGCTGGCAGTGAATTCCACTGTGGTGCATGTACCACTCTATTGGTGAAAAAGTGCTTACGAATACATGTATCTTTGTTGCTGCGCTTTATGTTGTGGTTGAACTTATGACCTTTGTTCTCTGTAACACTGGATAGGTCAAAGAAGTAGTCTTTATTAATATTATATCTCTAGATCCCTGAGAAGTGTGAACAGTTCAATTAAATCGTCTCGAAACCTTCAATATTTCACTGACAGCTTTAATTCTTCAAGTCTTTCCATGTAACTATACTCTCTGATTTGCGGGACAAGTTTTGTTGCCCGGCGTTGAACTCTTTCCAAAGGCTGTGATTGTCTTTTCAGTCTTGGCGACCATGCCGAGTTGCAATATTCGAGAATAGGTCTCACAAGAGACTTGTGCAAGTGCGGGAATATAGATGCTAAGATGTGTCTAGATTGGTAACGGTTCTTTAGATTAGTCCTATTGTGCTGTTTGCCTTGGATACGATGTTACCTATATGTATATCAAAAGAGAGGTTTCTATAGATCTATATGCACTCCCAGGTCTTGTCCGACTTCTGATGTTGATACAAGGTACATATTGGACATATCTGTTATGTAGTTTGTGGTTTATTCCATATAATAATAATATAGAACATGATTTATCTGTGTTGAAGGGTGGAGCTCTGCCATATCTGCGACCACTTAATACTTTGTCCATGTTGTCCTCAATCTTAATGGTAGCTTTGTTGCCATATATTTTTGTGTCATCTGGAAATATTTTGCAGTGGCAGGTTAGTAGGTCTGGTAGATCATTTATATATAACAGAAAGAGTATAGGTCCCAGGGCATGCGGTTTTGCCGGGTGGTGTGGGTGGGTAGGTTGGGGGCACTGGGTCCCCACCTAAATCCACCACTGTACGTCTCGCAAAAACGGGCCAAAATCTATCAAAATAACATTTATTTTATATTGACTAAATGCGAGTCTAGTTGAGGGTTACGCAATGGAATAAATAAATAACTTTGAATTTAGATGCCTATATAGGGATTGAATTATCTAGTCTTATATGCTAGCATATTAGCAGAACAGTAACTTCAAAATGTGTCATCGCATAATTGGGACGTAATTTAGAAAGTGGAAAATGTTTGACAATATTTTATGTTGCATGTATTTTATAATTTTCTTTTGCAGTCGCAATCAACTATAAAGCTTGTTAATAAGTTAGTGATTTGGTTGCTAGTCGTGGTGAAATGCCATTGTTCGGGCGGTCACAGAAAGGCCCTCAGGAGCTGGTAAAGTCATTGAAGGATGCGGTCAATGCTCTTGTCAAGGAGCAGGAGCGAGGAGAAAAGAAGGCAGGAAAGGTAGGATCATCTGGACATGATTGAACTGGCTTAGGCTTGTGCATTTATAACTTTGAGTTAGCTCACCTGGCCAGAATGGCCAAGTGAGCTTATGCCATGGCGACCGTCTGGCGTGTGTCCGGCGTCCATCCATCCGTCCATCCGTCTGTCCGTCCGTCAACTTTTTCCTTTAGACGACTTCTTCTCAAGAACCACTAGGCCAATATAAGTTATCTTTGGCAGGAAGTATCCTTAGGGCATAGGGATCCAAGTTTGTTCAAACGAAGCCGATCGGCCAATTTGGCCGGTGGCCAATTTGGATTTCAGCCGATTTTAGGAAATGTCTTTAAAAATCTTCTTCTCCGAAACCGCTTGGTCGATTGAAGCAAATCCCATGAAATATGATCTAGGGCAAGAGCTGAACCAAGTTTGTTCAAGGGAACTTGATTGGTCAAATGGTTCAGCGGCCATTTTGGTTGACCTAGTTTTAGCGAAAATTACTTCTTCTCCAGAACCGCTGAAGGGATCAGGCCGAAATTTGGCAGATATGATTAGGGACTAAAGGCCATTAAAGTTTGTTCAAGGGAAGTTAATCCGTCAAAAAACATGGTGCAGTCGGCCAATCAAATTTTTATTTGATGGATTTTGAGGCTGAAATTGGTTTTATATAGGTTTTTTTGGTATTCTGATCACAAATTTGCAATTTTCAAAGCTGTCGGATAAACGGTTTGGTGGCCATCTTGGATCATTTTCCCGACAAAAGCTCCCATACTAAAGCAATGGGAAATTTAAAATGTCTACTTTTCGAGAACTTATGGGACAATTTAAATTATATTTGGCAGGAAGCATCCTTAGGTTGTAGAGATTCAAATTTGTTCAAACGAAGCTGATCGGCCAATTTGGCCGGTGGCCATCTTGATTTTTGGCCGATTTTTTTTTAAACGGCTTTAAAAATCTCCGAAACCGCTTGGTGGATTGAAACAAACCCCATGAAATATGATCTAGGATGAGCTGAACCAAGTTTGTTCAAGGGAACTTGATTGGTCAAATGGTTCGGCAGCCATTTTGGTTGACCTAGTTTTAGCCAAAACAGCTCCAGAACCGCTAAAGGGATCGAAATTTGGCAGATCTAATTAGGGATTAAGGGCCATTAAAGTTTATTCAAGGGAAGTTGATCCATTAAAAAAACATGGCCGCAGTGGGCCAATCAAAATACAGCATGTTTGGCGGCCATATTGGATTTTTTTATTTGATGGATTTTGAAGCAAAAATTTGTTTAGTACAGGTTATGAGTATGCTGATTTCAACCATGCCATTTCTGAATCTATCAGATAAACGGTTTGGCGGCATGTAGTAAAATTGGCATTTAGTACAGGTGGTCTTTATAGCATGTTTAACTGCATTCTAAAACCCTTGTAATCATTTGACAGAGTGACCAAACTCACTTAGCAGCAGTTGTTCACTAGTTCAAAATAATAATTTGACTGAAAGTCATTGCTGCCTTAGAATGCAACAACTTTGTGTCAAATAAATATCAAAATATTCAGTCATATATGTCAGCATACACAATACATATCTTAGATATTTAGCCAGCATAGGAAAACATTTAATCTTGTAATTTAAAACCACAACTCTAATTCTCAGGATTGAAATGAAATTAAAACCCTGTGAGGTAGTGAGCTGATGAAGTGTGCCATATTCACATACTGATTCTAAAAGATTTATTTAATTAATTCATCATTAACCCTTTAACACTCATATCAGCCAAAAACGGCTTTTGCAGTGGTCGTGAGAAATGTCCATTTGCCGACTAAAAGAAGACAGTTTTTGAAAATTTACCACTGGAATGACTGGCTCGATAACCGAGCCAGTCATTCCAGTGATAAATTTTCAAAAATAGTCTTCTCTTGGTCTACAAGTGGACATTTTCTTTGGGAAAATTTAAATTGTCTTGAATAAATTTGAAGGTTAAAGGGATAAAGCCAATTAATTCTAGCAATGAATTTAGTTGAGTATTGCGTTATTCACAAGTTTTGTTGGATAGCATGTAGCATGGTGACGGACATTTTGAAAATGGTTTTGCTGATGATGTCTGTTACTGTCAAGTGCAGCAACAGTTTTCAGCATGACTATTCAACCCTTGTCACACCAATGTATAGAGATTAATTGTTACAAAGCCAGTATTAGAAAGGCTGGTGTACAGTTTGTAAATGCCATTGCTGAAGACCATTGCTGTCATAGACAGTGCTGTTGCTGTTATACAATTGACAGCAACAGCTTACACAACAACTGTTAAGCAACAGCGTAGCGCATTATTTCCGGTTAAATGCGTTAATAAGATTTGCTTCTTATCAATTTATTATTATTAGCTCACCTGGCTATAGATATCAGAGGACACAATATCTTACCTATTTTGGTAGGTTAGGAAAACGGTTAACCCTTTAGCCATCATATCAGCCAAAAACGGCTTAGGCAGTGTGGTCTTGAGAAATGTCCATTTGCAGACCAAATGAAGACTATTTTTGAAAATTTTACCATTGGAATTACGGACTCTTTTTAACGAGCCAGTCATTCCAGTGGTAAATTTTCAAAAATAGTCTTGGTCTGCAAATTGACATTTTCTATGAGAAAATTGAACTTTTCTTAAATTCAATGGTTAAATGGTTAATTAATGTGCAATTGGAGTTTTATTTCCACCATCCATTGACATATGACAGCGTTTATTACCATAATAGATAAAAACTAAATTAACAGGTTAACCTTTTCCCTGCAACTGCTGCCTAAATATTTAAGATATGTATTGTGTACTCTGATACCTATAGTGTTAAGATATTTTGAAATGTATTTGATTCATTGAAAGTTGTTGCTGCCTAAGTCAGCTGTGACTCAGTCAAATTATTTTTTTAATAAACTGCAGCATCGCGAACTTGGCCATTCAGCAAGATGTACACGTGTTAAAAGGATGGTTTGGAATATACTCAGTTGAACCTGCTATAAAGACCATCTGTATTAACCCTTCTTAAATTAGTTTAACGGAAAGCCAATGTTGCCTAAGGCGGCTTCGCGTCAAATTAATTTCAAAATATTCAACAAAATAAGTTTTATATCATAAAGAATATACTTTTTCCGGGATTTATGGGTGAAAGGGTTAAGAGACCACCTGCCTTAAAGACTATTTTCTTCATTTGCTAAATGCAATTAAGCAATGTATTTGAAACTTTATTAGCCCGTTAATGGTCAAACCAGCGAAAACCTGCCTCTGCAGTGGCCTTGAGGAATGTCGATTTGCAGGCCAGCATGAGTATTTTTGAAAATTTACCACTGGAATGACTGGCTCGATAATCGAGCCAGTCATTCCAGTGATACAATTTCAAAATGCTCCATATCTTGGCCTGCAAATAGACATAACCTGAAAGTTTTGTTTTACTGAAAAATCATGACCATTAAAGGGTTAAGAAACCAGTTACCATAAGAGGCTGTCTTCTGATTCTCACTTGAGGGGTGTCTTAATACAAGTTTGACTGCATGTCATCAATTTCTGTTGTTAGTACTGATGTCTTCTATTCAAAAGAACCTTTGCAAAATCAACCATTTCAGTCATTGGAAGTGGCACTGATTGAAGTAAAACTCCATAAAGATTAGTTGAGTTGTAAATGTTCCAGGTGAGCGACACAGGCACCTCTTGTTTAAAAGATTAATCAGCTTGAGTACAAATTACATATACCAAGACATAACTGTAAAAGAATATCAATGATGAAAGCTGCAATGGTGTTTAGAAAAATTCATTTGCAGGCCAAGAGAAGACTATTTTTGAAAAGGTGTCACTGGAATGACTGGTTCGAGGATCAAGCCAGGCATTCCATTGATAAATTTTCAAAAAAGTCTTCTCTTGCCATGCAAAACGACATACATGTATATTCACCGAGCAAAATGTCAATTCTCATGACCAGTCACATTAAAGAGTAGTTCAGTGTTCACAGTGTTAAAATCGGGTCAAATGCGAGTAGCATGTGTGGATCTTAGCTAGAAATGGGTGGGGTATAGCATGTGTGGATCTTAGCTAGAAATGGGCAGGGTATAGCATGTGTGGATCTTAGCTAGAAAGGGGCGGGGTATAGCATGTGTGGATCTTAGCTAGAAATGGGTGGGGTATAGCATGTGTGGATCTTAGCTAGAAGTGGGCAAGGTATAGCATGTGTGGATCTTAGCTAGAAATGGGCGGGGTATAGCATGTGTGGATCTTAGCTAGAAATGTGCGGGGTATAGCATGTGTGGATCTTAGCTAGAAATGGTCGGGGTATAGCATGTGTAGTTCTTAGCTAGAAATGGGCGGGGTATAGCATGTCTGGATCTTAGCTAGAAATGGGCTGGGTATAGCGTGTATGGATCTTAGCTAGAAATTGGTGGTGTGTGGCATGTGTGGATCTTAGCTAGAAATGGGAGGGGTTTAGCATGTGTGGTTCTTAGCTAGAAATGTGCAGGGTATAGCGTATGTGGATCTTAGCTAGAAATGGGCGGGGTATAGCGTGTGTGGATCTTAGCTAGAAATGGGCGGGATATAGCATGTGTGGATCTTAGCTAGAAAGGGGTGGGGTATAGTGTGTGTAGATATTAGCTAGAAAGGGGCGGGGTATAGCGTGTGTTGATTTTAGCTAGACAGGGGCGGGATATAGCATGTGTGGATCTTAGCTAGAAAGGGGTGGTGTATAGCGTGTGTGGATCTTAGCTAGAAAGCGGCGGGTTATAGCGCATGTGGATCTTAGCTGGAAAGGTGCAGGGTATAATGTGTGTGGATCTTAGCTAGAAATGGGCGGGGTGTAGGGTCTGTGTGGAGCTTAGCTAGAAATGGGCGGGGTGTAGGGTCTGTGTGGAGCTTAGCTAGAAATGGGCGGGGTATAGCACATGTGAATCTTAGATAGAAATGGTTAGGGTGTACTGTGTGTGGATCTTAGCGAGAAATGGTCGGGGTGTAGTGTGTGTGGATCTTAGCGAGAAATGGGTGGGGCATAGCTAGAAGTAGGCATGCACGATATTGTCCTAGGAAGTATCACGATATATCGTGCTGAGAAAATCGTGATATTTCGATATATTGTATAGCTTATTTTATGGCATGAATTCACGGGGTGAATTGGTCTTGGGTTGAGTTGGACTGCACGGTTTGGCTTATGTAGATATGTCGGCTTCGCTGAGTATTCATATCAGTTTTAACCAAATATGACTACTAATAGGTAAATTTTAACAAAAACATTAAATGCAGTCACCAAGATGCTTAAAGAACGATCGTTACCGGTAACAACACGAAAATAGGAAATTTTGTACCCTGGCTTAATGTGTACCTGTCCATCAAAGCGGGAGGGAAATTATTACATTGGACAGCCCAAATATTGCGTACTCTGTTATAACCATCGTTTATTAGATCAAAATTAATCTAAAAATTTGACATTTCATATCGTCTTTGTGAAAATTTACAAATCACGTCATATTAGATCCATAGATATCTAATGTTTAGATCTGATCCATATTTACTGAGTACCCGTTTACTAATAATAGTTAGCCTTCAGAAACATCTCGGATAGTTCACCTTGCAGGATAAAGCGTGTATACAGTCTCATTTAGCTATCAGATTTGTGAATGCACCACCTCTCGCTTCCAAATGCAAGAGTGTGAGCAAAATCACGTTATTTATATATTTTACTAATAATAGTTAGCCTTCAGAAACATCTCGGATAGTTCACCTTGCTGGCTAAAGCGTTTATATCGTCTCATTTAGCTATCACATTTGTGAACGCACCATCTCACGCCTCCAAAAACAGGAGAGCAAGCAATATCACGTGATTTATATATTTTCGCAACGCCATTTATTGTCAAATTTAGGATTAATTAAAATTTTATAAATCATGCTTAATAAGAAATATACAGTATTTATACCAGCCCAGGTAATAATTTCACTCACGCGATCATGGTTTTGAGGTATACAGTACGGCGGCAAGAAATTGTACCGGTAAATTGCGTTCAATTTTCATATTATTAGTCCATCTTTTAAAACAATTTTAAAGAATGAACTTCAACTTTTTCTTGACCTATTTCTAATATAAGCCCACCCTCTCGCAAAGATGTTGGTTTGGAAATAAATTGAACAGCCTGCGGTAATAGAAGGCTACTCTACAAATACGTGACAAATAGGCAGAATATGGCGTGACAGTAACATTTTCGCGATATTTCGATTTTTTCAAAATCATATTGTAAAAAATCGTGGCTGAAAAAAAAATCGCGATTTTCGATAATATCGGACAATCGTGCAAGCCTAGCTAGAAGCGGGCGGGCATAGCTAGAAATGGATCCTTCTGTTGAGTTCTTACATGTACATGTAGGCTTGCTCGATTACGTGATTTCATCGAAAATCATGATTATTTTCTAAATCGTGAAATACAATGATTGAAAATTAAATAATTGAATAATCATGCATAAATTAAATAATTGAATAATCGTGCATAAATTCTGCTGCATTAATATATTTCAAAACCTACTATTTAATTGCTCTTTAATGCAGTCACCTCATTTGACATGCTTTATATAGATGCTCTACGTACATATAGCCATGTTGTTCTTTGTTTTGTGGCAGGCATCAGAGGATGTCACAAAGAACCTGCAGTTGATTCGGACCATGCTGTATGGCACTGCGGAGCAGGAGCCACAGACTGAGCTCGTCGCTCAGCTTGCGCAGGAAATGTACAACAGTCACATGCTCCTGGTACTCATTATGAGTCTGCATAAAATTGATTTTGAGGTAAATATTTGTCTATAAAAGTCTGGAAAAAGCAAATATTTTGAAAACAATTTGACTGAAAGTTGTTGGTGGCAGATATAACCTTTGGAATGTAATCTGAAAATTGCTGCAAGCTACCAGAGAATAATTTCAGTGAGCAAAAACTCTTGACTTACTTAATGTTTTGAAAACAATTTGACTGAAAGTGTTAGCCACCAACAACTTTCAGTCAAATTATTTTCAAAATATCTAAGTTTTAGAGATATAACCCTTGGTATGGCGTCTGAAAAAAACTTGGCAGTCAGGCGGTTAATGGTCAAGACTTGTGAAGAAAATTGTAATTTCTGTTTAGTAAAGGATTATTTGCAGATCAAAATCTGACATTTTTTTGAAAATTTCCCACGTAGTGACTGGCTCAGTAATCGAGCCAAGGTGACTTGCTCTGTAATCAAGCCAGTCATTTCAGTTGCAAAATTTCATAAAGTGACTTCTCGTAATTTTCTAATTGATTGACATTTCTCACAACCACTACAGAACCCATTTTTTCGCCGGCTTAATATTCTTCAGTGTTAAAAGTGTTAGATGTAATATTAAATTCACTGGGTTTGCACACGGTTAAAAAAATCTGTCAAAAAAATTAGTGTTTGCTGGGTGAAAGTCCATTTTCAAACGAAGTCAAGACTCTTTGAAATTTTGCCACGGGAATGTCTGGCTCGGTTATCGAGGCATTCATTCCACTGGTAAATTTTGAAAATTTAATATCTCATCATCTGCAAATAGACGTTTTCAATTTGACTGGAATGACCATTAACCCTTTCACTGACAAATCCCTGAAAAAGTAGATTCTGTACGATATTTATAACACTTATTCTGTTCAATGTTTTGAAATTAATTTGACTGGAAGTCATTGCTGCCTAATGGCTTTTAATCAAATTAATTTCAAAATGTTCAACAGTTTTCCTGCATGGGTGGCTTGAAAATGAGAAATTTTAACCATTGAAATTCCAGTGTCTCAATTTTGACAGCTCCCAGTCGAATTAGTTTCATTGTAGTCAACACAGTATTCTTCACGTGATAACAAATTAGCCAATCCGTGTCTGTAAGTGTGAAAGGGTTAACAAAATTTAAGAATTACTGAACATTGTGATTGAAAACTGAAAATCTGCTGTCTATAACCCTCAAATTTGTGCAAGAGAATCTCAATTTGTGCAAGAGAATCTCAATTTACTCATTGGGCCTGTCCATTTGCAGATCGAGAGACTATTTTGTAACAATTACCACTGGAATGACTGGCTCGGTTATCTAGCCAGTCATTCCAGTGGTAAATTTTAAAAAATAAGCCATTTTTGGCCAGGAAATTCTTAAGTAGATGTCACAATGTTTATTTTTAATGGTACAATGTACCCCTCAATGTTCAACAATATCCTTCTGAAGCGTGTATCTGTTTAGTTTCAAGGGCTCTTAGAAACAGAATTGTGACTAGTGTTTCTCATGGCATCTAAATGTTGGAGGTCCCAGGGAGGCCAACCTAAAAATCTGGTGCTCCCATCCTAAAATCAGGGGGTTCTCAACTGAAATCTGGTATTCCCTTGCAGTTTTTCTCATCCATGCTGAAATTAGAGAGTACATTTGTACCATGGGCTTACAGCTATACATTATGGGGATCTCGTGCTAGATTCTGTGAGTATTTCTGTCCAACAACCTATAACACTATTAGTACATTTATTTAACAATTATACAAGATTTTTACGGGTGCCAAGGAACTCAATGCCACTGCTGGTTTGGGTCCCAAGATGCATTTTTGAGAAACCATGACCATTATTTGCTTTATTGATAGGGTCGGAAAGATGTTGTTGCAATATTTAACAATCTCCTGCGACGACAGATCGGAACCCGCACACCGACCGTCGAATATATCTGTATGAAACAAGAAATTGTCTTTGAGCTGATGAAAGGGTGAGTAACAATGATACAATATAATCCATGTGCATGCACGCTTGCATGCACACACACATACACACGCATGCACGCGCACACACAGATGAACGCACGCATGCGCACACACCAAACAAATCTGTGTATATCTCGGAAACTACTGGTCCGATTTTGCTCAAATATTAACATAGGAGAGTGTGTGACCATACACAACGTTGGACGTGATCCAGAAAAATCTGAAAATGAGAAAATGTTTTAGAGCATCACAAAAATGGGAGCGCGAAGGTCTGCAATCACTGATTGATCTTGTTACAACTTACATCGCTAAAGCACATACAAACTGAGGCTTTGCTAATCATGTGTGATAAATTTGATCTTGGTTACGGTCCTATATTTAAAGACATGTATTTTACATTTCAGCGTAAGCTTCCATGTAGCACTAAGTGTAGTCAGGACGTGTGTTTATTTGCAAGCCAAACATGCCAAAAGGAGAAGTTCAGTCATTCCAGTAGTAACTTTTTAAAAATATTCTTGGTCTGTGAATGAATCTTCCTTGAGATTTCTATATTAATTTCTAAACCATTAAATGGTTGAATTTATTGTGTGTTTTTACTATTAAGCTAATTTCATTTCCATTGTTGTATTTCAGCTATGAGACTCAGGACATCGCCCTGAACTGTGGCATGATGCTGCGCGAATGCTGTCGCTTTGAAGCTCTAGCCAAGATTATGCTATATTCTGAACAGTTTTACAACTTCTTCTCCTACGTCGAAGTCTCTACATTTGATATAGCTTCAGATGCCTTTTCTACATTCAAAGTGAGTTGGATGATAGAACAGCATATGTCCAATGATACAAATATAGTTTTTTCTGAAAAGTTGCTTTTTATCCTTTGACACTCACCAAAACTGTGTTCTGCAGTGGTCTTGAGAACTGTCCATTTTCAGACCACGAGAAGACTAGTTTTGAAAATTTACTACTGGAATGAATGGCTCGTGAACCAGTCATTCCAGTGGTAAATTTTCAAAAAATTGATTCTTGAACAAATTTGAGTGTTAAAAGATTAATCCTTAAAATGCCAATGTCTCAATTTCAAGGCAGCATCAGCTCCCAGTTAAATTGGTTTCAAAATATTCAACAGCTTATCTATATCATTACTGTGTGTGTGTCAAAATGTCAAATTTTATTAAATAGCAAAAACATACAATTCGTACAATGTGTTTGACTATTAAATGTTAAGGCAGACTAAATCGAGTCATTTATGGTGTAATTGATTATGATGTCATCCTACACGTCACAGTTAGTTATGACATCATATAATGGATGGATAAACTGGAAAGGTCCATTATCCCGTGCCTTAATCCGGGTGTGCGTGTTCATTTCTATTTCAGGAGTTGTTAACCCGCCACAAGATGTTATGTTCAGAGTTCTTGGAGAGTAATTATGAGCGTGTGTTTGGATCGTATCAGCATCTTCTCAATTCTGAGAACTACGTCACCAGAAGACAAGCATTAAAGGTAAGCATGTGTGGCCTCTTGTACTTGTGATGAGAAGTGTCATACATGAAGGTGATACAGTGTACTTGTGATGAGAAGTGTCATACATGAAGGTGATACAGTGTACTTGTGATGAGAAGTGTCATACATGAAGGTGATACAGTGTACTTGTGATGAGAAGTGTCATACATGAAGGTGATACAGTGTACTTGTGATGAGAAGTGTCATACATGAAGGTGATACAGTGTACTTGTGATGGGAAGTGTCATACATGAAGGTGATACAGTGTACTTGTGATGAGAAGTGTCATACATGAAGGTGATACAGTGTACTTGTGATGAGAAGTGTCATACATGAAGGTGATACAGTCAAATGGAGGAATCAAGTTTTGCCCCGCCCATTTCTAGCTAAGCTCCATATACACTTCGCCAGTGACGGGATTGATCGATACATGCACTCTTTGAATTTGAATTTCCATAAAACTATACAGGTTAGCTGTTGAATACTTTGAAACCAATTTGACTGGGTGTTGTTGCTGCCTTATGGCAGCAACAGCGCCCGGTCAAATTAGTTTCAAAATATTCAACAGAATGTTTATTATATAGTAAAGACATACAATTTGTACAATGTGTCAGACTATTAAGTGTTTAAGATGGACTCAATCGAGACATTCATCCTGTATAAATAGCATGCTTGGGGCTCATCAGTTTATTAGTTCACTTATATATGGTCAAGTGACGTTCAAAGTCGTCTTGTCTGTCCACTTTTGCATGAACCCTTTAACACTCAAATTTGTTCAAGAAAATTTAAATTTACTCATAGAAAATATCCATTTGCAGAGATATAGAAGACAGAAATAACTGGCTCTGTTATCAAGCCAGTCATTCCAGTGGTACATTGTCAAAAATAGTCTTCTCTTGGGCTGCAAATGGACATTTCTCAGGACCACTGCAGAGGCTGATTTTGACTGATATGAGTGTTAAATTGTTAGAGTGCATCTCCTCATTTACTGCTTGGTAGATTTCAAGCAAATTTGCCTCGAGGCACCCAAACCCGGAAACATGTTTCCTTGTAATAAGCGGGCATCACACTTTACATGTACCTTGGGGTAAAAATGTCACGGTCTCCGTGACATTGGTAAAAACATCGGGTTTTTTAGCATTAACATTTTGCACTTAGCTGAACTTAGCAGTTCATATCTTGTTTGATTAGGCATACTGGACATAACCTTGGACATGTTGGACGCACACTTCTGTATTATTAGAGAGCATAACTCAATGATGTTGGGGTCAACAGGTGAAAGGTCAAGGTCATTGTGACATTGCTAAAAACTTTGTTCTTTTTTTATCATTAACATTTTGTGCTTAGCCCTAATGACAATATATTGTGATATTTTCTTACACATATTTACCATTATCATCACCTGGATAGCTAATGCCTTGTAATATCTGTGTGCATATATATTTATTTCAGTTACTAGGAGAGTTGTTGCTTGATCGACACAACTTCACAACGATGACAAAATACATAAGTAACCCGGAAAACCTCAAACTAATGATGAATATGCTTCGAGAGAAGAGCCGCAATATACAGTTCGAGGCGTTTCATGTCTTTAAGGTACCAGTACACAGTTCTCTCCCTTATATCAAGATGGTTTTAATGGTTTTCCTGCTGAATTTCCCCATGGGCTGTAACTCTGGATATGCTGAATATTTTGAAAACAATTTGACTGAAAGTTGTTTGTGGCTAAGCCACCAACAACTCAGTCAAATTGTTTTCAAAATATTCAGCAGTTCCAGTGTTATGGCCCAGTGAAATTAGTGTCTGGTGGGTTACAGCAGTCACACAGTTAAAGGATAACTAATCCAATCTCTTGATGGCTATTCAGGGCCCATGTTCCCGAAGCTCTCGTTATGTTAGCCATATCGTTACACCATATTAGAGCAATGGGTGTAACGATATCGCTAGCTAACGATAGCTTCGGGGACATGGGCCCAGGTGATCTAACACGCCGGTCATGAACTATCCAGGTAATTTTAAGCTTTTTATTACGCCGCTAAGGAAAGATATTCAGGATTTAGTAGTTAAATGTTGGTACATTTCTACACCCTATGATGGCTGTCATGATTTACTTTTCAACCAATCAGAAAAAGCCTAGTGTGTCTGCCTCGGTATATACGCTTAGTCATAGAGGCTCCAGCTATAGTTTGGCAATGTGGTATAAAAGCAATCCTACAGGTAATCTGTTGAATATTTTGAAACCAATTTGATTGGAAGTTGTTGCAACAACTTCCAGTCAAATTAGTTTCAAAATATTCAATGGGGTGAGCATTACATAAAGATTGTGATGCTTTGGAGCTTACATGACATCACACACAATAGCTTGAGGAGACAAAATGGTGTCGATCACTACTCAACGTTTACTCGATATTACAAAACAAATAATTGCGATACAGATCAGGGAATGTGACAGGATATGAATGATATGGAATCTATAAACCATATTCTATCTGTGCAATACAACATTTGAGATGAGATTAGCATGGTTTTAATGATTACATGTATATGACAATTCAGTATCTTTGCCACGTCAAATTCTTGCTAGACTAGGTCCACAGTGTGCATGCTTTTTGTCGAGCCCATTGCAAGGCGGAGAATCTCGACATAGTGAAGTGGAGGATCTCGACATAGTGAAGTGGAGGATCTCGACATAGTGAAGTGGAGGATCTCGACATAGTGAAGTGGAGGATCTCGACATAGTCAAGTGGAGGATCTCGACATAGTGAAGTGGAGGATCTCGACATAGTGAAGTGGAGGATCTCGACATAGTGAAGTGGATGATCTCGACATAGTGAAGTGGAGGATCTCGACATAGTCAAGTGGAGGATCTCGACATAGTCAAGTGGAGGATCTCGACATAGTCAAGTGGAGGATCTCGACATAGTCAAGTGGAGGATCTCGACATAGTCAAGTGGAGGATCTCGACATAGTGAAGTTGAGGATCTCGACATAGCGAAGTGGAGGATCTCAACATAGTGATCTAAATGATGTCCGGTGTGACAAGAATTATGGAAATGTTCAAGCTTTTCAATGGACATTTAATTCATCAAAGACTTATAATCCGATGTTAATAGAAATATACAGATTTGTTCTATACCATCATTGCATCCAGTTACCATCATAATTGAAATGATTTTCAAATTCTTTCCATATTTATACGGGTTTTTAACTTAATTTATTGTGGGCAAAGTAGAAAGTTAAAGTTTTCAATGGATTTTTAATTTACTAAGGGTGTAAACGATCTCAATGAAAAATCCATGATCTCGATTTCATGGTAACCTATAAATGTAAGCTGTTATGTATTTTGAAACTAATTTGGCTGTGAGCTGTTCCTGCCAATAGCAGCAACAGCTCCCAATCATATTCGTTTCAGGATATGCAACAGAATGATTATTAACTTGTGAATTCACCAAAGATACTCAATGGACGATTCAAGATAATCGAGCCAGGCATTCCAGTGATACATTTTCAAAAATAATCTCTTGGCCTGCCAATGGACTTTTCTAAACACCATTGCAGCCATTCATCATTAATATGCTTTTGGTGTTATGTCTAAATATTTTGAAAACAATTTGACTGAAAGTTGTTGGGGCTGGAGGCACCAACAACTTTCAGCCAAATTGTTTTCAAAATATTCAGGTTCCGAGTTATTGCCCATTGAAATTATTGTCTGGTGGCTTCCAACGGTGAGACAGTTAAATAATTAATCCTGATCACTCAAGGCGATAATCGCACAAGCCTCTGACCATAATAACCAGTCCTTTGTTTGAATTTTGCAGGTGTTTGTAGCCAATCCTAATAAACCAAAGCCGATCATGGACATCCTACTACGAAACAAAGACAAACTCGTAGAATTCCTGACCAAGTTCCACACAGACCGCACAGATGACGAGCAATTTAACGATGAGAAAGCGTACCTTATTAAACAAATTAAAGAGTTGAAAGTTGATGAGTCATAACACTAATTATCGGCCATTTTTGTTGTGGCCCCGCCCCTTTCCCTCTTAATTAACATTGAGTGTATAGTATTACTATAAGTAAACTTTAATAAATAATTCTATTATTGAATACTTGTTTGAAAATGATGATGAATGGTCTATTGTACAGCTTTGAAATGAAATTATATATTTAACATTATAGTGTATTAAAGGGGAATATTCACACCAAAATACTTGATAATAAAACTTAAAATTCTATACTTTTCGAGGCTTAAATTGTGTATCTAAATGTAATGAAATGGAATAAATCTTAGCATAGGGTGGTTTCATTTCATAGAAATTAAAATAATTTCTTTAGTTTTTAAGTTGAATTAGGGACTCGTGTCTCTAATTTAATTTCACAACAAAAAATTACATTAATTTTCCGTAATGAAATCGTCATATGACTATGTTAAGATTTATTTTGTTTCTTTATAATTTGGTTACACAATTTAAGCTTCTAAAAGCATATAATTTTAACAATTTTATTTTCAATCATTTTGGTGTGAATACGCACCTTTAATTAATTATTATTATTTATTGTGAAATCATTAACCCTTTCACTGATCACTTCCACGTATTTCAATTTTAGGCCAACCATCCAGCAAACATGTTGAATATTTTGCAGTTAATTTGACTGGACGCCATTGCTATTGCTTCCAGTCGAATTAATTTCAAAATATGTTACACAGTATTTCTTATATTGAAAAGAAATTGATTTATTTGGTGATTTGTCACTGAAGGCGTTAATTTTGTACGTATTATTTATTTTTCAGAAGTAGGACTTTAACCCTTTAAACCTCGGATTTGTTCAAGAAAATTTCAATCTTCTCATAGAAAATGCCCGTTTGCAGACCAAGAGAAGACTATCTTTGAAAATATACCACTGGAATGACTGGCTCGGTTATCGAGCCAGTCATTTCAGTGATAAATTTTCAAAAATAGTCTTCTCTTGGTCTGCAAATTGATATTTCTCAAAACCACCATAGAAGCTGTTTTTGGCTGATATGAGTGTTAAAGGGTTAACCTTTTACAGGCCATGAGATGTGATCTTGAGAGATGTCCTTTTGCAGGTCAAGATAAGATTAAGATTTTTTTAAAAGTTTACTACTGGAATGACTGGCTCAATGTTCGAGCCAGCCGTTCAAATAATAAATTTTCAAAAATAATCTGCCTCCGAAAGTGGACATTCACTTTAGCAAAAACCTTTCTAGACCAATCTTGACCATTAACCATTTAATGGTCAGTGGTCAATACTGTCCATTTATACTGCTCTTAATGCATGTTAATATGAATCAGTTGAAGATTCCAGTTTATCTATCAATCATATTGCGCTATAATTAACTACAGTTTGGATGATGTCATAATCAATAATGTCATGAATGACGTAGCTAAGTTCATCACGAGTGCTTAATTGATGATGGACTAACTGTTATTATACGAATTGTATGGCTTTACTATTTAATAAACATGCTTCTGAATATTTTGAAACTAATTTGACTGGGCGGGTGCTGTTGGTGCCAAAGGCAGCAACAGCACCCAGTCAAATTAGTTTCAAAATATTCAGCAGTTTACCTGACTGTATAGTTTTCTGGTGGAAAATGATAGTCAGACAGTTCAGAGATCGATCGCTCCCAACACAGGTGAAGCATGGGTGGAGTTTAGATAGAGATGAGCGGGGCATAGCTAAAACTGGATTCATCCACTGCAGGCTTTGATAAGACTATTTTTGAAAAATTGTACAAAATAATTTTCCACAAGTGGACATTATTGAAAGAAAAAGTTAAATGTTTTTTTGCAAAATCTTGACTGTTAAAGGGTTAATTTATTAGAATGTTAATAATTATTTGTCTGGCATAAAGTTATTGGAACTAATGTTACATCTGAGATGTGAGTGATTCATTCACATTCTGTTTTGTTATCGATCCCTGATGTCCCAAAATTTGAAGTTTAGCAAAATCATATGCTTAAATACTACTGAATATTTTGAAACTAATTGAACTAGCAGCAGCCAAATTAGCTTCAAAATGTTTAATAGAGTATTTTTTGCGTGTATGAAATTCATTTAAGGTAGCTATTACTATCTAGAGATAAATAGGTTTATGTTATATTCTATGCTAACTTAATAAAAATGTCTAAAACCTTAATTCTTGTAATTATTAGTAATGAGCAGTTTTCAATATTTAACAGACTAGACAACATTTTCTGGTTCTTCAGATTTTGGATTTCATAAAAGAAATTCCATCGAAATATTAAAATTTATTCCACCCACCGCAATTATGGGCTATTAAATCTTTTTTTCGTTTTTGAGTCGGTTTTCAATACAATTTTTCCCAGCAAACTAGACAAAATGTTGAGTATTCTTCTATAATATTAAGTCTACTTGTAGCAGTATTTTCTAGTAATATATTTTAAGTATGCCAATTTTGCCATAAATTAGGAATAGCTGTTGTGATAATCCTGAATGTTGTTTGTATTCTCACGCACAGCTAAATAAACCTGCAGGAGATGCCACAAGTGTGTCTTGTGGGCCAGAAGCTGGTGGCTCGTTACCTGTCTGACCACATAACATTAATTTTCATAGACAATAACTAAGGGCGTGATAGATATTTTGAAAACAATAACTGAAAGTTGTTTGTGGCTTAGCCACCAACAACTTTCAGTGAAATTGTTTTCAAAATAATTATTTAGTGCAGAGTTATATCTCTTAGACCATGTTGTTTCTACAAATTAGCAGCCAGGCAGTTAAGACAGGGTGCCATAGGACCACGTGCTGTACCTGTACTTTAATGGTACAGCTGGTTAAAAAAATAATTAACACGTTAAAATTCTCAAAAATAAAGATGTTAAATGCTTTTGTTACCAACAATTACCAACAGGAATTTGAAGGCAGCACATTTATGTTTCACTTTTGATTCGTGTCTGTCCAGTTTTAGCTTGTTTTTGTTTTATAAGAATTTATTAACAATACTGTATTGCACAGGCACTTGGTACATAGCGCATAATGTGGCACACTCTCAGTGTTTGTACATAGTTAAAAAAAACTACCGATAATTAGTTGCTGTTGAAGTATTATACCTGAAAATAGCTTTGTAAAACTGTTTTAACCATTTCACCTACAAATCCCTGAAAAAGTAAATTCTTTGCGAGATAAATTGTATTCTCTTGAATTTTTTGAAATTAATTTAACTGGACGTCGTTGAGATATAGGTGCTAGAATTTCAATGTTGAACATGTTAATGAGTACATAATAAACATCTAATGAATGTTATTTTTTAATTAAAACAAATTACCATTAACAAGTTCTTTAGGGGATACACTTCTTGCCCACAATTGTATAGCACATTTTTCATAGCACAAGTAATATTTTCCTTGGCCATGGATACCTGTTATAATTTAGCAACCTCTATAAGCGTTTAATGGCCAAAACCGGCCTCTGCAGTGGTCTTGATGAATGCCCATTTCCAGGCCAAGAGACTATTTTTGAAAATTTACCACTGGAATGACTGGCTCGATAACCGAGCCAGTCATTCCGGTGGTAAATTTTCAAAAATACTCTTCTTGGCCTACAAATTGATATTCAATAAACAAATATTTGGATTTTGTTGACCAAATTTGACCATTAAAGGTTAATGTGAGATAGTTTCTGTTTTGGTACATACAAAGTATATCACCATGATACCTCAGTATACCTCAGTGTACCAATGTACTCGTCTTGAGTGCGAGAGATGAAAATAAAAAATTGATTCTTGGTACCAATTATATTTAAATGGATAGCTTTACTTATGTCACCGAAGTTACCGTACTAAAATCTACTTAAGACTGGCTGTATTCATGAAGGGTGTGTAGCTTATGCCTCTCCCAAAGTATACAACAGACCTATCGGAATGCCTTATGCCTCTCCTAAAGACCAATCAGAATGCCAGATTTGACACGTCATGTACTTAATGCTTTAACACTCATACTTGCCAAAAATAGCTTTTGCAATGGACTTGATAAATGTCCATTTGCAGATCAAGAGAAGGCTATTTTAGAAAATTTACCTCTGGAATGACTGGCTCGTGAGCCAGTCATTCCAGAGGTGGATTTTCAAAAATAATCCTCTCTTGGTCTACAAATGAACAATATCTCTGAGAACCTTGATATTTTAATGCATTTTATAGTTATGTGCATGTACTCTACACGACCGTGGTCGCTAATTTTTAAATTTTCCTTGATGAGAAAGAGTTTTCAAAACTTGAATCAATAAGAGTTTCTTCGTGATAAGTTCACTTCTGATGCACCTATGCGGGTCATTATATATCAGCTATGTTACAAATATTATTGTTCACTTAATGCAATACAGCTCATAAATAAGTGAATATGTTTTCAAAACAAAACCAGAAACATGTTAAGTTAGGACAATTTTGACAATGATGCCAGGAATGTTCTGTTGAGTATTTTCAACATAATTGGATTGGAAGACATTGCTGCACTGTTCCCATTTCAATCCAATGATGTCTTGCAATCGCATGTGTAACTTCTTTGCTTGCTTTGTGTGTGTGTGTGTCCAGAGGTGTGTCTCAAAAACTACTTATCCGATGTGGCGCAAATTTTAAGATGATGAAGAAATGTGACATATTAGAGGATTTCCAGACTTTGGACGTGATCCGAATAAAAGAACCTGGATCCTGATAGAATCAAATTCAAATGTGGATATCTCTGAAGTATGGGTCTGATTTGGCTAAATTTTTAACCCAAGAAAGGGTGTGACGATACACTAGGATTACATAACTTTTTGTCTGATCCAAATTTTTTTTGGAAAATCTGGAAAAACTTTAATTTGACAAAAATGCGAGGACAAGCTTTGACTGCTCTTATTTTGCTCTGTAAACATTTTAAGGTATTTGTGAACTGTACTTTAATTCTTTCTGAGCTGTACTGTAGTTCTCATATTATTATGTTTATTGTTATTTATATATCAGTATTTCGCATTGACAGATCTGAATTATAACATGTAAGCACACTTATTTATTCCAAGAAAAAACATTTTCAAAATAATGATGAATGTTGTAGCTTGTGATTGAAAATTGTCAAATCCTTATGGAAATGGAACAATATTGCGCCTCGGGAAAACTTTGATCAAATTGTTCCCAAGAATATTTCCTTATTAAATCTCTGTTTGCAGACCAAAATAAGACTATTTTGGAAAATGTACCACTGGAATGACTGGCTGGGTTATCGAGCCAGTCATTCCAGGGGTAAATTTTCAAAAATAATCTTCATCATGGCAGGGTTCACCCATTTCATGGTCAAGTCGGACAAAATCTTTCCTGGAACTGCTGTGAAGTCTGTCAGTTCATAAAAGTACATCCATAATATTGTGTAAGTGAAAATCATAATATATGTGAATAACCATAATGATGTAGTGCACTAGACTCCAAACTATGACACTTACTGGCTTGATAAGGTTAAAGGTCACAGGTTCCCATTTCAATGTCCCAAGCAATTCGAGTTTGCAATTACCACAGAGGATTTCACCAAAGATCTTTCGGTTTTCGTTGTATTTTTCGGGTTTTCGTACTTGGTGAATTCTTATTAGGTGTTGATGAAAGTAACCCTTTAAATGTACTGTGGTTTTGAAGAATGTCCATTTTGCAGGCCAAGAGATAACTATTACCACGGCAGAAAAAAATTGGTAAAAATTTCACAAATAATTATCTTGTTCTGCAAATGGATGGATATTCAGTAAGCAAAAATTTCAATTTTCAGAAAATCTTGACCAGCCATACTATTACAACTTCTTACCATGTAAAAATTGTTCCCTTGAATGTTTTGAAATTAATTTGCATTGAACATGTCTCTTCAAGTCAAATTATTTTCAAAAATATTCAACAACTTTCGAGTGTATTGGCCTAAATTTGAGCTACTTATGGGATTTCATCTATGACTAAGTTAAATGAGCTCATGTACTCTTTTTGAACGTATTCTTTTAAATATTTTGAAATTAATTTTCGCTGGAAGATGTTGCTGCTAACATGGCTACAGCACTAATGGCTTCCAGTCAAATTATTTTCAAAATAATTTGACTTATGGAATAAATTATAATCATTGTATGTACATAGAATATGAAGTGCGAAAGACATAAATAAATAAATAAGGTGCTGGAAATGATGAGGGAATGTAGAACTGGGTTGTTTAACGTAGGAAATTTCCCATATCCCACATAGTGCTTACAGAGACCAAGGGTGATAACCCTGTTTATAGAAAATAACTATAGACGTATTATAGGGAAATGTGCTATCTTTAATTCCCCTGATATGACTGTTATATAAGACTCCCCCCTTGGATAACTTAGCTAATGTTTGCATCACAGAAATACGATAGATTTTCCGCTTAACCTCCTTTGTGTCACCAGCGCGTTAAAGCACTCAAAATACAAATTATTTCAATTAACCATTTAATTGGCAATACTTTTCAAGGAAATTTTGGTCTTTGCATCGAAAATTTACAAAAAAATAAATTTGTGTTATCCTTCTAATGGTCATTCTTCAAAAGCATAATAGACAAGAAAATTAAAATTTCTGCTTAGCCAGTGTCCAATTGCAGACCCAGTATTTTTGAAAAATTTACTACTGGAATGACTGGCTCGGTTACCGAGCCAGTCATTCCAGTGGTATATTTTCAAAAATATTCTTCTTGTCTGCAAATGGACACTTCTTAACATCACTGCAGAGGTCATATATTTACCAAGTTGCCACACGAGATTAAATGTGGAATTTCAAAATTCAGTGATATTCAAGGTGATGATGTTTTCGAAAACAGGTAACTATCAATCGCAATACAGTGTTTTTTTGTGCATAAGAATTTGGAAAAAATATCCCTTTCCTAAAGTTACAAAAATTTCTACGTCAGTACCGTAATATTGTGGTATGATTACTTTGAAAAGTTGAAGCGACATTTTATTGAGTTTTTTTATAACAGTTTGACGTTCGGTCGTCAGGTGTGGACTGGTTACTCGTTCCATGCGGTCTCGATACCAGATCATGTGCACCTGTGTTTTACTGAATTCACGCAACCTGCGGTCATGACAACACATCCTATAGTGAAGGTATGTGGATGAGCGATCTATATTATTTCAGATCTGTGGGTTGCATCTACAAACCGGTACATCTAAAATGAAGGAAGAGAGAGCATTTTTAGCGTCCTAGCAATATTTGCAACACAAAACAGTTTAATCTAAGAAAATATGTTTTGGTTATAAACTGTTTGTTGTTGTTGTTGTTGTTGTTGTTGTTGTTGTTGTTGTTGTTGTTGTTGTTGTTGTTGTTATAATTATTATTCCAAAATATGTAATATAATTATAATTATATATCGCGCATTAATGAAAGTGAATAATAATAATAATATTAATAAATATATAATTATGTGTACATAGTTGGGGATTTTATAATTACTACTATTAACAGTTGTTGGTGTAAATGGCTACTATTGGGCTGTATGTGGATTTTGATATAAGATTACTTAGCAGGTCTGATCACATATAACATTGTGCGTTATATATGCACCCATGTCAATAACCAAGACGATGGATCATGGGGAGGGTGGGGGGGGAATCTGATATGTCACTGATATCTGATGTTTTAATCAATATGTCACTAGTTTTCTGACGTCACTCATAATGACGTATAACTGTAGCTCCGTTTTGAACATGAAATGTCGGTCACTAGTGTACGAATTGTATGTCTGATATATTTACCATTTAATAAACATTCTGTTGAGCATTTCGAAGTTATAAGTTAACTGGCCTCGGGAACAGCCCCCAGTTAAATTAGTTTCAAAATATTCAGCAGATTACCTGTAATTCAGGGTTCAGGGTATATAAACATGTGTACAAAATGGGCGGAGCTTAGATAGATATGGGCGTGGCATAGGTTAACATGGTTCTCTATTAATTCACAAATAACAGTAGAGTATGTCACTGATGTAGTGGCTTGGCTATTTTACGAATTGCTGTGAATAATATCATTGCGATCAAGCGTCCTTTTTATTTTGACGGAGGCCCCTTTGCACGACAAGGACTGACCGGTCAGTATTTTTCCTGAACCTGTCCAAATGTTTAGACCATGAACATATCGTCCAATAAAGATTTTAAAATTCAGACTGTCAATAAGATTTGCTGGGTAGCAAGGTATCTTTTATCATAAAGTACAGATGTAATAATGATCCAGATAATAATAATAATAATAATAATAATAATAATAATAATATTTAACTCTTTGCCAGCTGAATTTCTGCCAACTACATTTTCCATCGGTTTTAGCTCTTGATATGCTGGATATTTTGTAAACAATTTGACTGAAAGTTGTTGGTGGCTAAGCTACCAACAACTTTCAGTCAAGTTGTTTTCAAAATATACAGCTGGTCCAGAGTTATTGCCCATTAAAATTATTGTCTGGTGGCTTGTAGCAGTTAGATAGTTAAGTATATACATACTAATATAATAATGACATAATATAAATATTGTATGCAACCCGAGTTTGGTAACTATTGCACCCTTCAGTGGTCAAGTAGGCAAAAGATGGCTTCTCAATTCATCTTGAGAAATGACCATTAGCTGGTTATAAGAGACTTTCGAAACATTACCACTCGAATTACTGGCTCAATAAACAGTCTTTTCTTATCGAGTTAGTCATTCCAGTGATAAATTTTCAAAACCAGTCATCTTTTGGCTGTCGGATGGCCATGCACTAAGCAACAAGGATTTTGATCTTGACTGCTAAAGCATTTAAATTCATGATATGTAACAAGTGTGTGGTGGGTTTTTGATTATTACCTGTGGGAATGTTATAGCAAGCAGCTCATTATTGACTGTTAACATGGTCTTGTTTAATTAAATTCTCAAATGTGTTCAAGAAGAATCTCATAGAAAATGTCCATTTGCAGACCAAGAGGAGACTATTTTTGAAAGTTTATCGCTGGAATGACTGGCTCGGTTATCAAGTTAGTCATTCCAGTGCTAAATTAAAAAAAATCGTCTGCTCGCCATTTCTCAAGACTGTTTTTGACTGATGTGACTGTTAAAGGGGTAATACTCAAATTTATTCAAGAAAATTTCAATTTTCTCAAAAAATGCAAATATTTGTGCTAAGAGATTAAAAAAAATTTGAATATTGAGGCGGTTATGCGAGTGGTAAATTTAAAGAAAAACTGTTCTCTTGGCTGGAAAATCGACTTCTCAACACCACTTGAGAAACCATCTGTGGTCTACTGGACCAATGAATGGTTCAATAAATTAGCATATCAATACCCAGACTCATAATGCAAAATTTACAGAAGACAGAAAGTTATTTGTAGCACTATGTAACGGGTATTGGTTAATATATACTCATTTAACATGTCAGTCCGGCTTTAATATCTCACGGCTGAACTTAACATTGTAATAACAGGTATCGTCCTGCGCATGAATTTCAACTCATTATTGGTCAAGGCAGCCTACTTTTGTAGGACTCTTAGATGTCCATTAGCAGACTAAGAGACGATTTTAGAAAACCTACCAATGAAATCACTGGTTCGATAAATACGCTTTTGTTGGTCTGAAAATGGACGTTTTGTTAGAAAATTTCTTTATTTGTGAGACCGATAGTGACCATTTAAAGCATTAAAACTGCTTATGCTCGCTGTTATTATTATTATTATTATTATTATTATTATTATTATTATTATTATTATTATTATAAGCAATAAGAACATAACGGAATTATAAGAAAGCAGTCTGCTTCAGTCAAGCCAATCATTTCTCTTGTGTTTTTTCATTCCCCTCATCACCTATTGCTAGTTACTTAGTTAACTCTTTAGCACTCAAACTGGCCAAAACCGCTCCTGATTTGGTCTTGAGAAATGTACATTTGCAGTCCAAGAGATTATTTTTGAAAATTTACCATAGGACTTACTGGCATTGTTATCAAGTATAATCAAGTATATTGAATAGTATTTTGGTGTTTCACTAATAAATACTGAAAGTTGAAATTTTTTGAACAAATTTTATGATTATAGTATTAATCTTTTGCTCCTTGAAATTCCACTATTTGAATTTCAAGGTGATTACTGGAATATTTTGAAATTAAATTGTCTGGAACTGTATGACAGCAAGAGTTCCCAGTTAGATTAATTACTGAATATTAACGGCTTATCCACTAACAACTTTCACTGAAATTGTCATTAAATTTTCAACATATTCAGAGGTAAATTAAAGGATAACTAATCTGAACTCTTGATAGCTATTCAGGTGATATAATATAAAATTTTGCTACATTTCTACAACCTATGATGGCTGTCATGATTTACTTTTCAACCAATCAGAAAAATCCTAGCTTTCCTGCCTCGGAATATAGCTCAGTCATAGAGGCGCCAGCTATAGTTTGTCAGAGGTAAGTGGTTGAATATTTTAAAACTAATTTGACTGCAACAACTTCCAGTCAAATTAGTTTCAAAATATTCAACGAGATGAATATTACATAATAAAGAATGTAATACATTGGCAGTTACATGACATCACACTATTGCTTGAGGAGACAAAATGGCGGCGATCACTGTTCAACATATACGCGATATTACAAAGCAGATAATTGTGATACAGATAAGGAATGTGACAGGATATGAATGATCTGGAATCTATAAACCATAATCTATCGGTGCAGTATAATATTTGAGATTAGATTACCATCACTTTAAGCACATGTCAAATGCAGTCTGCAGAAATTCAGCCGGCAGACAGTGAAAGCGAATCTTTCAAACATGAACAATGGACCTTTCCAGTTTTAGCTATGCCACGCCCATCTCTAGCTACGCTCCACCCACACATCGCCCATGTTGGGATCAATCGATCCCTGAACGACCTGCCTATCAATTTCCAGAGAACTACAGGTAAGCTGGTGATTATTTTGAAACTAATTTGACTAGGTGCTGTTGCTGCCACAGTCAAAGTAGTTTCAAACTATTCAACAGCATGTTTATTAAATAGTAGAGATATAGAATTTGTACAACAACGCTTAGTCCGTTACCAATTATGTTACCAATCATGTGTCATATGATGGCTGTATAAACTGATATCTGATATGTAGGTGTCAGAGTGTTAGTCATGGTAAAATGAATCCCCCCCCCCCCCGCCCATTCTCATCCACGCCCCCACCCCAACCGCCCATGTCACTGAACAGTTAAACAAAGAAATGTCAGTAAAATCGTCGATATTTTATATCAACAATTTCTCGTTTAATAAACAGTCACTTACGCGAGCATTTACGTTTAAAAGTTTTTTGGACCTTATTAAATAGACAATATTTCTTGTCATTTTAAAAATGACGCGGGTCGTGTCCCTTGCTACAGAGTTATGACCTATGGTCAAAATAGAAATTTGTGAAAACGCTAATAATTTTGTTGAGCTGATTTGCCCCCAACGTATGGGATGGGTACAATTTGACATCGGGGCTTACATTTTTGAAAAAATACCAGAATTATTGTCCATTGGAAGGGAGTTATTACACTTTTTGAAACTTTGTCTTCCTCTGGCTTTATGTTTGCTGGTTCCCATTAGGGCGAATTCCAAGGCTCTCTGTGCTGGTGTGTCTTCTGGCATCCTTAGCACATGGTCAAACACGGACCATCTTTGCTGGGCGACTTTTACGGGCAGCAGCGATGTATTACACGTGTTGCATAGTGAATCGTTGGAAATTATTCTGTCAGGCCATCGGTGTCCAGTGATGGCATGGAGGTGTTTGCGGTGGAAGGCGCGACGCTCAATTAGAGCTGCCTTTGGATCTGGCCAGCTGTTAGTCATACATTTTCAAAGATAGTCTTTTTGTCAAGGGCATCTTTGATCTATGAATCCATAGCTTCCAGAAGGACGAAATCTATGTTCCTCATAAGGCAGCATGCAGCGATGTCAGGAGTATTGCAGAGCAGTGAGCCAAGGATTTTACGTTTCCTCCTTGGTTCTCCTTCACGAAGTGGATTGTCATTTTCCTTAGTTTCATTCTTTGTCAATAGTTATATGTGGGTGAACTCTGTTTGTCGATTCATTCCTAAAGAGATTTTTTTAGTTTGCTTGCAACTATAGTGAGTAGTTCGTCAAGGCGTTTATTTTCCTCGTCTATGAAGTCCACATCATCGGCATATTCCATCTCTAGCCGCATACCCAATATGGACACGGGAGGGTTTGGTCCTGGAATTTTCTCGCACAGGTTTCAATGCAGCATCAAGGTGCTAGGTTGTAGGTGACCCTCTTGCTTGGTATGGCGTTTTTACATTAGGTAGAGATGTTTTAACTGACGGTGTGTAACGACTGGCTTGTGCACAGAATTGTGGTCTGCACCTCCATATGACCAAGCATCCCGAAGTAGGGGATTTGCTTCTGTTTTACATAGTATTCTGATGGAGAACTGTCGGGGTGGTCTCTTCTTGGTCTGCAAATGGATATTTCTCATGGCCTCCGCAGAAGCCATTTCTGGATGACTTGATTGTTGAAGGGTTAAATGCTATTATTTGTTTCTACAGTGCGCGACCTTGATGCATTTAATGTATTATATCTTTATAATGTATGGGAGACACAGTTATAAGACATATTGAAGATTTTGGAGTTTTACTTACGCGAGACATCGGTAGGAGTCTGACATCGACTCTTCTAGACTGGGCCTGATGACTTGAAGATTTAGATTCGGGAGAAAGGTTACGATTCTCTCTACACAGATTAACAATTGTCCTATTCATAGACTAACTTGGCTACTGGTAACAATAACGAATATAGATTTATTAAACTTATAAACAACTCAATAACTTGAAGAAATAACTTGATAACTTACATATAAATATTCATAAATTAACTTCTATAATTGACTGAATTAACTGCTGTAACAAATTCGTACTAAGATAGCTCTTATATTAGCGACTGGTCTTTTGAACATCAGATGGGCGAGTGTTTTAGTTTGTAAGCAACAGCTACTTGTATACACAAAGGTGGGTTTAGCCTACATTGGGACTTCCGCTAACTCTGTGTCGTCGAGGTTGATTGGCCATTTACATACATTACGTCATTATATCTCAATCGATCTCCACTTATTCTCATCAGGAAACTTCCATCTGTACAATTATTATCCAGATTGATCCACTACAAGCTGGATCCGTTTGATTGCTTAATGACAGCTAGCAATAACAAAAATTGCGTTGACTTGCCAGTTAACTGGAAATACCACGCATAATTTCTATTCCAATTTAACTTTGGCAGATCTATGGCTAAATCTGTTCTATTCGTTTAGAATGGGCAAACCTTGAGTTCGCCGAGTTCTTATTCATCAAAATGCATTATGGGTTGATCGCTGACATGGCAGGTACACGATGCCTCATTTCTGGAAAAACCACGCGCGGTTGTAAGCTGTGATTCGTAAGCACATGCTCCAGTTATGAGTCAAAGAGAACCGGAAAATTAACCACATATGGCTTTGAGATAAATTTTGGCTTTGTCTCTTAAAAAGATGTGTTAAAGCGATGCTAATCTCATCTCAAATGTTGTATTTCACAGATAGAATATGGTTTATAGATTCCATATAATTCATATCCTGTCACATTCCCTGATCTGTATTGCGATTATCTGTTTTGTAATATCGAGTAAATGTTGAACAGTGATCGACACCATTTTGTCTCCTCAAGCCATTCTGGGTGATGTCATGTAAGCGCTCCAATGCATCACATTCTTTATTATGTAATGCTCATCCCATTGAATATTTTGAAACTAATTTGACTGGAAGTTGTTGCTACCATAGGCAACAACAACTTCCAATCAAATTGGTTTCAAAATATTCAACAGCTTACCTATAGGATTGCTTTTATACCACGTTGCCAAGCTATAGCTGGAGCCTCTATGACTGAGCTTATATACCGAGGCAGACATACTGGGTTTTTTCTGATTGGTTGAAAAGTAATTCATGACAGCCATCATAGGGTGTAGAAATGTACCAACATTTAACTACTAAATCCTGACTATCTTTCCTTAGCGGCGTGATAAAAGGCTTAACATTACCTGGATAGTTTATGACCGGCGTGTTAGATCGCCTGAATAGCTATCAAGAGTTCCCATAGTTATCCTTTAAAGAACGTCACACAAGATATTGTCGCTAATGCCAGAAATTCTTTCTTAAGACATACCTGCATTGAATCCGTCAATACTGTTGTAGACTTTTATACACAATCCCGTATAAACACATGGTCTTATTAGACAGGTTAAAATCAGTCGGTATAATACATATTTGCTAATCGGGGTCCAAAGTAAGAATAATAACATGGATGACCTCCATGTCAAATAGTTTTACATTTACAACTTTAATGTACTGACGTGACAATGTCACGTGATATTATGCCATGAAAGTCTTAATTGAATCTATTTTCGTTTTTCCAAATAGCCAAATTGTCAATATGTACAGATAGATTATCCTAACCTGACCACAAATCAATATTAATTAGTTCATTCCGATGTTGACCAGGATCCAGTGGATCGATGATTAGCTGCACATCATTCTGTATAACTGTCCCGTTCTTTGCACCATCCTTGATTCTGGTATGTGCTCTTTTGATATGTTTTAGATGGCTAATGAACCACCACTTTCTCAAGCATATCAGCAAAAGGACAAACATATTTATAGCCTAGCTTATGATGAAAGATAATGAACCACCAAGGGACTTTTCCAGTTTTACCGCATCGTCCCATCGCACGGTCTCGCCCCCCCCCCCCCCCCCCCCCCCTCTGCTCTTCTCCCGTATCGAGTACCGTGCTTGCAGGCTATGATATCCACACTAAGTTAACAAAACGTCCTAAATATAAAAGAACTGTGGGTCTCAGCCAATGAAATTGTTCGATAAGAAATACACGATGACCTGATTGGTTGCCCTGAACCCCATAAGCGTAATGTTACTTCATATAGCAAGAGATGAAAGGTCTGCAAGTACGGCCACATACAGCGGAGCGATGTGAGTGGGCGTATGTTAGTACGATGGTTTTACCTATGGCCCACTCATCACTAGATAATCTCCACTCACACCTCGCTCGTTTTGGGATCGATTGATCCCTGAACTCCCTGACTCAATTTCCAAAAAACTACATGTAACCTGTTGAATATTTTGGAGCTAATTTGACTGGGTGCCCAGTCAAGTTAGTTTCAAAATATTCAACATGATATTTATGAAATAGTAAAGACATACAATTCATAGGGGGTGGGGGTGGGGGGCCTACAACAGTGCATAGTCCGTCTTCAACTATGCGTGACGTATTTATCTACGTTATTCATGACGTCATTGATTGTGATGCCATTCTACACGTCACATAGTTTATTATGACGTTATATGATGGATGGATACCCCAGTCATGTATGATGGCGCTGCAGGTATGTCGACTAGCTTTCTGAGTGGGTGTATTTAATGGTGTAGCACTGATCGACCGGACGGGTACGAACCGTCCCAGCTAAGCTACCCAGCTGGGTACGGGATGACCGCTCCGGATGCGCTCCAAGCACGCCCCCCCCCCTCCCTGAGTAGGATAGTACACGTGTATAAAGCCCTATGAGAGGTTTCGCTAAAATGGCCCTAAGAACGTGTAGCGCGCATGCGCGCGCGTCAGAGCTTCCCTGGCAACACGTGTCAGTATTGGGAGAGTGTATGCTTATAGTGTACCAAGTTGGTACTGGTGATTTCTTCAAATCACACTATTCTCGTCGTTCTTGCTACCGATCAGGACCCGAATGAAACGAAGATTACAGAACTTTTTACGGTTTTAAAATCGGATCAGAAATGGCCGAGTTATCATTAAAAGTCTCGTTCAAATTATCTTCAAAATATTGCTTTGACGTCGTAATCGCGTGCGTGCATTAAATAAATGCAGAATGAGCTGTTCACGTGATAGCCACGTCACCATTTCTAGCTGCACGCTGATTGGCTACTGCTCGCCTTCTGATTGGCTGGAGCACCCTGCCTTTGACGTCACGAGTAGTATAAAAGGGGCGAGAAAACGAGAATCAAGAGCATCATCGGCGTGGAAACCGACCCGTCATCAAGACTGCTGGACCAGCGCAGTGCAAGACGTGGGAGAACTGCTGACTGACTGTGGTACCTACACCACAGCGGTGACATTCAGAATTGAGATCTCCTGCGCCGGTGTGCGGTCTTGGACATCCGCGATACGAATTTTGGATGCTCCCGGATTCTTGGTGGATAACTCGCCAGATCTTCCGGACCACGCGGAAAAGTGGTATCAAACCTCGACGCTGCATGTCGCATGTGCTACTTAACTTTTAGACCACATTCTGGTGGGACTCTGCTCGGTGTGCGTCGCAAGAGCTATGCGATGTATCCCACACCGTGTACCCAATTATTGTACATGCATATTTAATTACAACTGTAGCCCTCCTTGTTAATGGGCAACTTTCAAACTACCGTCAGCGGACGGAAAACTTTACAACAAACTGTGTAAATTCATGTATCAGTTGTTCTGACTGTCTAGTGGACATCTTTCTCTAACTGTTCTTCTTGTTCGTCTTGAGAGTGAGCCGCATCAACAGTCTGCTAGCGGAAATGTTCCCTGCATTCAGGATCGTGCCATCTCACGAGACTCAATTGTAGCGTATCAATTTCCGAACTCTTACTGTACCAATGACTCAAGTAACTATACTATTGTGCATTTTATTATTTCCGTAAATAGTACTGATGGCTAATAGGTACCTACCTGGCCCTTCCGACCGTATTTTTATACTTTCTGTTTCATACTGTATATATTATCTTTATTTCCATGTGCTCTCAACTAACAGCACCGTAAGGTCCTATGACCTGATATATCGTTAGCACTGTATTAGATAGTTATGTATATGGCAAGTAGCCATCCTAGTTATTATGTTTTGTTTCTATAGAAAAACTCTAGGATGAAGTACGCTAGGTAATACTATACAGCAACATTATATCCACATCACTATATCCCCCCCCCCCCCCCGGCATTAATTTTACACTGAGGTCACTGATCATGCTCACCATGCTCGATCCTGACATGTGACCGACTAAACCTGGCTATTTTAGCTCGATGGGATAGGTTTAAAGTAGTTAGGAACAATCTCTCCATTTGAGACACATTGTGTACGCCTCTTTTCCGGCTGTAGTGGATATGTAACACCACGCACCAGCTAGATTGTGTAAAATTTGTTAATTACCTTAGGGCCTCTTATTAATATCGAGTGATTGTCTCTTTCTGTGCTCATCCAGCCGCAAGGCTTAATAATTGTCTGGACTCCCAATCCACGTTGGCGGGATCTGACTCGGGGGAAACTATTGGGATTTCCAAGCGGTAATAACTAAAGTGTTGATTTACACACACTTCCCCCGATACCAGTTAGTTTAGATTCCCCGCCAATGTAGGAAGTACTGTGAAAAGAAATTATATAATATATACACCTGTGCAAAAGTTAAGCACCACCCTATTTTTACGCACATGCGAGGGTATATTCATGTGCTATGAAGAAAGCAATAGCATAAACATTTATGTACCCATCCATCTTAGTGCAAGAGGTAATAATGCAACTAGAGGAATGCTGATTATGATGGTGGGGAAACACTGTATGTTTTTGTTTGAACTTGAAAACGAGGCCTGAATATGGTTACGTTGACACAACTGACAACTATTGCCCTACAGTTGACACACGTGGCTAGATTGTCATTAATGGTGTCTGAAAACGAAGTTTAACATCTGTGCACGAGTTTGAGACTGTCATTATTAATACCGGGTATATCCACCTTGTGCCTGGATGACGGCCTGGACACGACGTATCATGCTGGTCACCAACCGACTGATACGCCATTGTGGTATTCGTTGCCATTCAAGATGGAGTGCGTCTGTTAATTCCTGTAGGTTCTGCACAGGAGGATCCCTCCTTCTCACCATGTTTCCCAGAATGTCCCAGATATGCTCAATAGGGTTCATGTCAGGGCTCCTTGCTGGCCATGGTAGGGTTTCGATGGCATTCTGGCGGAGGTATTCATGCACAGCTCTAGCACGATGTGGTCGGGCGTTGTCATCCATGAATATAGGGTGGGTTCCAGGTGCATGATTTACAAAATGAGGGACCACAACTCTATCCAGTATGGAATCTTGATATCTTTGTCCATTTAGTGTTCCAGGTACAGTCAACACATCCAGCTTACAATCAAATGAGATGCACCCCCATATCATAACGGAACCTCCACCAAATGGAACTTCTTCCATGATGTTACGTTGGTCGTACGCCGTGCGTCTGGACCTCCATACACGAGTTCGACCATCTGTGGCATGAAGCAGGAACCGACTTTCATCGGACCAGTGTACCCGTCTCCAGGATCTCATGTTCCAGTGTCTTCTTTCGTTGCACCACCTCAGACGCTCCTCTTTGTGGTGTGCAGTGAGGAGAGGACGTCTGACAGGTCTCCTAGCTTTCATGCCAGCAGCATACAGTCTCCTTTTGACAGTAGACATTGACACTCTATTGCGCGTTTCCCATTGCTGGCTGAGCACTCTGCTGTTGGTGAATGGAGATCTCCTAACAAGGTGTACTAGGGCTCGATCATCACGGGCAGTAGTCTTCTTCGGTCTTCCAGATCTAGGCCTGTCCTTCACCTCGTTAGTTTGCCCATGTTTTGCAATCAAACGACTGATTACAGTATGGTTAATGTTCAGCTGTCTGCCAATCTCTCTGCATGACATACCAGTGGTATGCATGCCTATGATTTGCCATTTCACACGATCACTTAACCTTCGTCTTGCCATAGCGGTTCACAATCAAGAGCTAATTCTCTCTGTACAAATAAACCACGGTCATGAACACAAAATTCCTAATCTTGTCGCCTAAATCTGTATGTAATGTTCTACACCTCAAACTGGACTTTTACATAACTGAACACGTGTGCTGTTTCCCGCCACGCACGGACATCAAGCGGCGTGAAGTCATGCATGCATGTGCATTTCGTACTTGGAATTATGTCAGCTAACGCGGGGACAAAAAGTATGGCAGACTAGTTGTACCATCATGTTTCTACGTTCTATTGTTTTTGCTGGTGCTTAACCTTTGCACAGGTGTATATTAGACCGGCCTGCAGTGCATCTCTGGGCATTCTGGAACTTAACCCAAATGACAGGTAACATGTTAATTCTGTAACACACGGGTGACATACCAGACGCAGATCTCCATCCAACTCGTTGTAGTAGTGACTGGGTGAGGTCTTAGAACCCACCACGCCTGCACGGGAAGGTCACTAGCGATAGATATCTGTCTCTTACTCCCCACCATAAATGATATTGCGCTTTCTAAAATTGCTTGTGTGAGCTGTAAATTGTCCTAGTGATGTTATATGTGGTTGTGGTGGAATGGTGACCAGATCATCATATGATTCGGAAGCTATTGCTCCGTAACATGTACGCACACTGTCTTTCTGAGGAAGATGCTATGCGGGGTAACCTTCGGGAAGCTGGGCATCTTCGCCAGTTAGATATATGTGTCTAAAGATAGGTATAGGAATCCCTGCCACTTGCGGCCAAAGCTTGGAATCGTATCTAACAACTAAATGGTAGGTTAGAAGTAGCAGAAGGCCCGCATAAATAAAGTGGCAACTACTAATACAGTATCGTTGGACCTACATAAGACGGTGACCTATGAATTCTTCGGAAATCATCCGACCCGTCTTCACGTAAACCAGTGTGCATCACATTAATTATGGCTTCACTAGGATTGACCAGCACTTAGCTTTTTGTTTGAACAAAAGAGTGGCCATTTTTGCCTGATCTTTTTCTCCGCTTCGGCGTTGATGGCATTTTCCTGTGACGGAGGCCCACGCGAGGCACTTTCCTCTCGCAACAATAATGTTTTGTGTATGTTAGGGGTATAAATGGTTTATATTAAACTACTCAAGTAGCCTCGTTGCGATGCTCCCTTGCGGGGATATCTCTGCGGATTTACGAATCTGTGTGGTACCTTCGGCGAGACCACGTAGAAAGAGCACCAGGTAACTCTATGTACTGTATTATATTGCTCATTTACTGTCAAACGAGTAGCATTGTTTGTATAGTTATTATTCTGACTTTTTAATCATATCATCATGTCCAGACCGGTGGTTCATGTTGGTTCACAGATGTTTTCAATGACACATCAAGTCTGTTCAAGAAGACCTTTGGAGCTGCCCAGCTCTCACCGCTGTATATCATCGTTGAGACACATCCCTGATAACGCAGCTTACTGGGCCGATACCAAGCCAACACTGAGTGGTATCAGCTCAGCATCGGGTAAGCTGCGTTATCTGGGATGTAACATCGCACAGGTGTATCCTGGGAATTTTAGTGCTTCGAATCTCTGCACAAACATCGTTGAATCATGTGTCCAACCAAATTTGACTACTGCGGTCTGAAGTATTTCATCAGTTTTCGTACAACTGTTAATGGGAAAATGTCTGACAAATGTAGCACACGTGTCCGCTAAGATCTGGAGATTAATTTAAGAGGAGGTACCCATCGCCATTGGCAGAGTATCTGGCCGCCATTTTTGATTTTCGTCATCTCTCTTGTCTACACTGTCGTCCGCCATGAAAAGCTATTTACGCTAATATCTCAGCTTCTAGATGACATAGAAACATGATCTCAGTGTCTAAAACAACATTTTCGGGGTCAAGGAATCCATATTGTCATCATATCGTGCACATTTTGGATTTCAAGATGGCTGCCATAAGAAAACCCTTACTTTAGGATATCTGACTTATCACCGATTAACATTGTGTTGCTCAAACAAGAGACATATACATATCGGATCTTATATGACATATTAATCTTCATCAATGACAACCATCTTAGATTTTTACAATGCATGGTTGCTGAATAATCATTTGACTGTGTCATAAAATTTCGGCTTTCACGTAAGATAGAAACACGATTTTCAGTGCATTAAGCAGCACCAGCTTTAGTCAACTTAGTTTCAAAATATGAAGCAACATTTTGACCCATCTTTAACGATTTATTATATTTGGTGGTAGTAGCAGCAGCAGCAGCAGCAGCAGCAGCCATCCATCCCCTCCTTGGCCCACCCGATAAAGCACCCCACCCCCCAATATTTAGCCCTAATCCCTAAATACGGTCAATCCGGCTCCGATCATTGCTTAATGGTAGATGTATGCGTCCAACTTTGCGTACATTTGCTATCATATTATCAGAATGATATTTCATGGAAAAACAGGGGGAAACGAGATAAGATGTAATACATTGTTTTAATAGATTTTAATAACTGTAATACGAGACTCGGGACTATTTGTATTACATAGTACTATACATATAAATCGTTAGTATATTGAGCTTTACATGTGAATAAAAGTTTAAAAAAATATAAATAACAAGAAAAATTACAGTTTATATCATAAAACAGTTAACCCAGCAGGCACATAACGTTGTTTCAACGTTGAATGCACGTTGAAAGCATGTAATGACGTGATTTCAACGTGGATTTAACGTTGAAACAATGTCATGTGCCTGCTGGGAAACCCCTCTTGTGTCAACTTATCTCTATAATGGCAACACCGCCTCTGCAGTAGTCTTGAAGTCTGTCTATTTGCAGGTCAAGAATACTATTTTTGAAATTTTACCACTGGAATGACTGGCTCTGTTACCGAGCCAGTCATTCCAGTGGTAAATTTCCAAAACTCGTCTTCTCTTGGCCTGCAAATGAACGCTGACTAAGCAAAAGTTTAGATTTCTAAACGATTAACCCTATAATTGCCAAGCCGTCAAAAGACCAACTCTTTAAAAAATATTTTGCTAAATTCCAGTGGTAAATTTACAAAAAAACAAAACAAGTTCTCTTGGCCAGCAAATGGTCATTCACTGAGCAAATGTTTGAATTTTCTTTTAAAATCTTGACAAATGAAAGGGTTAATTGATAAAAGTAGTATTTTAAGTGTTTTGAGGCGCTCTTGATACAAGAGGGTTAAAGAAATCACGGATTTCGTCTCGAAACAGGATTTCACGATCTTGGGATTCCCATGAGAACAATGTCAGTGAAAGTTAATAATGGGTAATTTACTTTTGGCTATGCCCCGCCCATCTCTAGCTAAGCGCCGCCCATTATTTGCTCGCGTTGCGATCGATTTATATACTTTGAAGCCCGGATTCCCAGAATACTATAATTTCATGGTAACCATACAGCTAACCTGCTGTATATATTGAAACTAATTTGACTGGGGGTTATTGTTGTATGGCAGCAACAACAACGCCCAGCTAAATTAGTTTCAAAATATTCAACCGAATGTTTATTAAATAGTGAAAGCATACACTTTGTACAACTGACGAACTATTCAAGGTTCATGACGGAGTATTTCTGTTATTTATGATCGTGACGTCAGTCTACATGTGACCATTGACCATGACGTTATACATTCGACTGAGAGATAGAATTTATCAATTATTGTTCGGCACATGTTAATCCGCGTATATAGGTGCGTATTATATCACGGAAACTTTCACATGGTTCTCGTCGTTCAACCGTGCCAGCAGTGAGAATGTAAGTTCATGTTCAGTGTCCATATTCAAGGCTTTTGGGACATTGCACTTTGTGGATTTCAAGTTGAATAGTCATAGTAATAATAATCATGTTAGCGAATGTGTTGCTAAAATGTCTCATGTCAAATCCGTATGCGCACTTGTACCAGTCACCCTGCAATGTAAATAAAAGAGCGCAATGTTAAACTAGCCTATAAGTTAGGCCTATGATATTAACTCTTACCACACCGATATCAAAATTGTAAATTTTCAAATTAAATTAAGATGAACTGGTATTCATTTTTCAACATATTTGTAGGAAGATGTTGCTGTCATAGACAGCAACACCACCATCCAAAATTGTTGAAAAATGCACACCCGCTTGTTTGCTATTGACACTGTAAAAGATAGAATACTGAGATCAGAATGGTTCGGGTTAATCATTAAACAGGGATACAGGGTCGTATTTATTACTTTGCTGGGCGCCTGGGGAGTAATTGGGAAAAGGCGTCCCCACCCACCCCAACAGACCGGGGTTTCGTGGGGCACCCCCTGGAGAAAATTAATTCAAAATTAAATGCTCTGAGAAGTTTTCATGGCTTCTCAGAGCGCCTAGTTTTCAATTTTCTCCAGAGGACGTCCCTTGAACCCCTGTCAGGCTGTCTATGAAAGGGGGAGGGGACAGACTGTCTTTACCTGTATTTTGAGTGATAAATAACGGCCGTACTCCTTGTTTTGCTTGGTCTGTTGACATTATATTCGATACAATTAAAACAGAAAATTCGGTGACGTAGCCAGGTTTTCACGTCAGGGGAGCGAGGTCTAAAAAGGCGCCACCCCACTTGACTGAGGACTTAAAAGATGCCAACCTGCATACCAATTAGGCGTCGGAATCTGCTTAAATTTCTTTAATAAAGAGAAAATAGCATCCCAGCGCCGCCAATTATTTTATTCTACAGAGAAAGTAGCGTGTATTCTACTAGTCTTTGTCTTGATGTAGCGTAATTAAGCGTCTCAACCTAGCGATGAACAAGCATGACAAGAAGACATTAACAACGTTGTAAATTCAAATAGTTCTAATTTTCAATGTAGATTAACTTGTTAAAGGTGGCTTGGGATTTGGGACGTCCATAGACTTGTATGTGTTACGGACATGATTTAAGCGCCCCCCCCCCCCCCGCCCTGGCTACGCTACTGAGAAAATAAACAATCATTTTATCACTCCTCAGTGCGCATTATAATTTTATCTTCACAGCACAACATTAGACCTACTTCTGGGTGGAGGCGCCCATAAAAAATTTCAAATTTGATTTTAGTGGACGCCCCTGGGCAACTGTCCAGTCCGCCCAGTCCTAAATGCGGCGACTTTTGTGTGGCTTATAGACTTATATTCGTTGTATAATTTGCAATTTTTGTAGATCATTTGCAGCTATTAAATGTCGTTGCTCTTGAAATTGTTATCTAGTGCGAGCGTGTGTGAGTGTGCGTATGTTTGACGCGTGTTTATTGAAATGTATGTATACTCTGTGAGAGGTGACTAACCGCTTAGCTTGAGGTTGTCCTGAGACTTACCATGCTATACGGCAGTGGTTGGCGAAGTCTTCTGCAACCTTTCTCAAAGATTGTCGTCGCTGCTGCTATCATCCCTCTTGTCGACACCGTCGTCGCTGCTGGTGCTAGCATCCCTCTTGTCGACACTGTCGTCGCTGCTGCTGCTATCATCCCTCTTGTCGACACCGTCGTCGCTGCTGGTGCTAGCATCCCTCTTGTCAACACTGTCGTCACTGCTGCTGCTATCATCCCTCTTGTCCACACTGTCGTCGCTGCTGCTGCTATCATCCCTCTTGTCTACACTGTCGTCGCTGCTGCTGCTATCATCCCTCTTGTCTACACTGTCGTCGCTGCTGCTGCTATCATCCCTCTTGTCGACACCGTCGTCGCTGCTGGTGCTAGCATCCCTCTTGTCTACACTGTCGTCGCTGCTGCTGCTATCATCTCTCTTGTCTACACTGTCGTCGCTGCTGCTGCTATCATCTCTCTTGTCGACACCGTCGTCGCTGCTGGTGCTAGCATCCCTCTTGTCTACACTGTCGTCGCTGCTGCTGCTATCATCCCTCTTGTCTACACTGTCGTCGCTGCTGCTGCTATCATCCCTCTTGTCGACACCGTCGTCGCTGCTGGTGCTAGCATCCCTCTTGTCTACACTGTCGTCGCTGCTGCTGCTATCATCCCTCTTGTCGACACTGCCGTCACTGCTGCTGCTATCATCTCTCTTGTCTACACTGTCGTCGCTGCTGCTGCTATCATCCCTCTTGTCTACACTGTCATCGCTGCTGCTGCTATCATCCCTCTTGTCTACACTGTCGTCGCTGCTGCTGCTATCATCCCTCTTGTCTACACTGTCGTCGCTGCTGCTGCTATCATCCCTCTTGTCGACACCGTCGTCGCTGCTGGTGCTAGCATCCCTCTTGTCTACACTGTCGTCGCTGCTGCTGCTATCATCTCTCTTGTCTACACTGTCGTCGCTGCTGCTGCTATCATCTCTCTTGTCGACACCGTCGTCGCTGCTGGTGCTAGCATCCCTCTTGTCTACACTGTCGTCGCTGCTGCTGCTATCATCCCTCTTGTCTACACTGTCGTCGCTGCTGCTGCTGCTGCTATCATCCCTCTTGTCGAAACCGTCGTCGCTGCTGGTGCTAGCATCCCTCCTGTCTACACTGTCGTCGCTGCTGCTGCTATCATCCCTCTTGTCGACATCGTCGTCGCTGCTGGTGCTAGCATCCCTCTTGTCTACACTGTCATCGCTGCTGCTGCTATCATCCCTCTTGTCTACACTGTCGTCGCTGCTGCTGCTATCATCCCTCTTGTCTACACTGTCGTCGCTGCTGCTGCTATCATCCCTCTTGTCGACACCGTCGTCGCTGCTGGTGCTAGCATCCCTCTTGTCTACACTGTCGTCGCTGCTGCTGCTATCATCTCTCTTGTCTACACTGTCGTCGCTGCTGCTGCTATCATCTCTCTTGTCGACACCGTCGTCGCTGCTGGTGCTAGCATCCCTCTTGTCTACACTGTCGTCGCTGCTGCTGCTATCATCCCTCTTGTCGACACTGCCGTCACTGCTGCTGCTATCATCCCTCTTGTCTACACTGTCGTCGCTGCTGCTGCTATCATCCCTCTTGTCTACACTGTCGTCGCTGCTGCTGCTGCTGCTATCATCCCTCTTGTCGAAACCGTCGTCGCTGCTGGTGCTAGCATCCCTCCTGTCTACACTGTCGTCGCTGCTGCTGCTATCATCCCTCTTGTCGACATCGTCGTCGCTGCTGGTGCTAGCATCCCTCTTGTCTACACTGTCATCGCTGCTGCTGCTATCATCCCTCTTGTCGACACCGTCGTCGCTGCTGGTGCTAGCATCCCTCTTGTCTACACTGTCGTCGCTGCTGCTGCTATCATCCCTCTTGTCGACACCGTCGTCGCTGCTGGTGCTAGCATCCCTCTTGTCTACACTGTCGTCGCTGCTGCTGCTATCATCTCTCTTGTCTACACTGTCGTCGCTGCTGCTGCTATCATCTCTCTTGTCGACACCGTCGTCGCTGCTGGTGCTAGCATCCCTCTTGTCTACACTGTCGTCACTGCTGCTGCTATCATCTCTCTTGTCAAAACCGTCGTCGCTGCTGGTGCTAGCATCCCTCCTGTCTACACTGTCGTCGCTGCTGCTGCTATCATCCCTCTTGTCGACACCGTCGTCGCTGCTGGTGCTAGCATCCCTCTTGTCTACACTGTCGTCGCTGCTGCTGCTATCATCCCTCTTGTCGACACCGTCGTCGCTGCTGGTGCTAGCATCCCTCTTGTCTACACTGTCGTCGCTGCTGCTGCTATCATCCCTCTTGTCGACACCGTCGTCGCTGCTGGTGCTAGCATCCCTCTTGTCTACACTGTCGTCGCTGCTGCTGCTATCATCCCTCTTGTCGACACCGTCGTCGCTGCTGGTGCTAGCATCCCTCTTGTCTACACTGTCGTCACTGCTGCTGCTATCATCTCTCTTGTCTACACTGTCGTCGCTGCTGCTGCTATCATCTCTCTTGTCGACACCGTCGTCGCTGCTGGTGCTAGCATCCCTCTTGTCTACACTGTCGTCGCTGCTGCTGCTATCATCCCTCTTGTCTACACTGTCGTCGCTGCTGCTGCTGCTGCTATCATCCCTCTTGTCGACACCGTCGTCGCTGCTGGTGCTAGCATCCCTCTTGTCTACACTGTCGTCGCTGCTGCTGCTATCATCCCTCTTGTCGACACTGTCGTCACTGCTGCTGCTATCATCCCTCTTGTCTACACTGTCGTCGCTGCTGCTGCTATCATCCCTCTTGTCGAAACCGTCGTCGCTGCTGGTGCTAGCATCCCTCTTGTCGACACCGTCGTCGCTGCTGGTGCTATCATCCCTCTTGTCTACACTGTCGTCGCTGCTGCTGCTATCATCCCTCTTGTCGACACCGTCGTCGCTGCTGGTGCTAGCATCCCTCTTGTCTACACTGTCGTCGCTGCTGCTGCTATCATCCCTCTTGTCGACACCGTCGTCGCTGCTGGTGCTAGCATCCCTCTTGTCTACACTGTCGTCGCTGCTGCTGCTATCATCTCTCTTGTCTACACTGTCGTCGCTGCTGCTGCTATCATCCCTCTTGTCGACACCGTCGTCGCTGCTGGTGCTAGCATCCCTCTTGTCTACACTGTCGTCGCTGCTGCTGCTATCATCCCTCTTGTCGACACTGTCGTCGCTGCTGCTGCTATCATCCCTCTTGTCGACACTGTCGTCGCTGCTGCTGCTATCATCCCTCGTGTCGACCCTGTCGATGTTATCACCATTCATAATAATGTAGCCATCCCATTTGTCAAGACTAATGCGACCGCCGCTATTCGCTACATTTACTGGAAAACTGTTTGTCACGGTAATAATCAGTAGCACCAGTGTACCGACAATTGTTAGTAATGTCTTCCTCTGCATCATGTACTTTTTATTCGTTACGTTGTGTGAAATCTATAATATAACAAGAATATAATTATTTGAATGATCCACTGGCGCCAGTTGACCTCACCCGACCCCGCCCCAACTAGCTGTATTGGCAAAAAAATGTATACAGCACTATCTACTAAAGATAGTAATTTTTTTTCTAAAGGAAATCAGTGCGTACGGTTAATACCTTCGCCTCGTAGGCCTTATATATTATAGTCATACCTCTGAACACGCAGGATATGCATTCTATTTTGCTATAACAAATATTTAACCGTCTGACTGCAGTTTTTGCAGACGACATATTCCAAGGGTTAAATCTCTGGACATGCTAAATATTTTGTAAACAACTTGACTGAAAGTTGATGGTGGCTAAGCCACCAACAACTTTCAATCAAATTGTTTTCAAAATATTCAGCAGCTCCAGTGTTATTACCCATTGAAATTATGTTTCTGGTGGCTTGGAGCAGGAGACAGTTTAACACCTCATCCGTTTTATTATTAGAAACAGATGCTAATTTCTATGCTCTCATAACCAGATTAAGTCAATGTCTAACGGGGCTGTGTACAGCCCCAGGTCTCCGAACAATTGGTGCCCATAAATTAAAAAAACCCATTTGATCCTGTAATACCAATAACTCACATTTACAGTCATACTATACGTAAGCTGTTGGATATTTTTGCCCGATTTAACTGGAAGCTGGTGTTGCCTTAGGCAGCACCAGCTTGCAGTCAAATTAGTTTCAAAATATCCAACAACATTTTGCAACATACGTAGCGAATTCATTAAATTTTCGAGTAGTAGTAGTAGTAGTAGTAGTAGTAGTAGTAGTAGTAGTAGTAGTAGTAGTAGTAGTAGTAGTAGTAGTGGTAGTAGTAGTAGTAGTAGTAGTAGTAGTAGTAGTAGTAGTAGTAGTAGTAGTAGTAGTAGTAGTAGTAGTAGTAGTAGTAGTCAGCCCGGACCGGGGTGGGGGTGTTGGGGGGGGGGGAGGTGGGGGTGGTCGTTGGGTTAGAACGAAACCCCTACAATTTTTTCTAAATATGTACTTGCCTATATTTAATATAAATATGAGTCAGATATGACTATGTTGATATCATTTATTTTGTTGATTTGTATGCCTAGATGGCGGGAAAATGCACCATTCTACTTTCTAGAAATAAAAAATCTTCTTAACCTTGTGTGAAATTACCCCCAGACCTCCTTACGAACTCCCCTTTCATAAGTCCACCGTACGGCCCTGCCACAGCAGCAATAGCAGCAGCGGCAGAAGCGGCGGCGGTGGCGGTGGCGGCACCAGCCGTTCCTTTCTTGACCTACCCGCTAAGCAACCCCTACCCCACCACACCCCTACACGCACACAACTAATCATCTCTGGGGCCCCGAATATACGTAGCCGGCTTGTATGTGCTATTAATTCCAACATGCCTTGTACAAATGTTGATCCGATGTCCAATAAATGCGCCATACTGGCCAATCGTTTATTACGAATGGTAAACATCTTGGTAGCGTAGGATCTTATACTTGCTACCATTCCGGCATTCCCATATGTTCCCATATACTACAATTCCCATTCCCAACTATTGGCTAGTATGGTGCAAATATGTCTCCACCTTCGCTACAATAACAACCGCCCGAAAACTGTATATATAGTACCGACCACCCTCAAAAGAAACCATCAAATCAATATATATATATATATATTGTGTGTGTGCCCAGCCGGAAAATCACCAAATTGTATACTATCAAATCGGTCAAAGAATCGGAATCATGGGTACTCTCTAGAGGTCTATCCCGTCGATAACATATCGTAAACAGACATCTTATGGTATGAATGAATCCAATCTGCCACTCAACCATATGCCGTCACACGTAGGATGCCGTCACAATCATAATGGACAGAAATAGAGCGCTGTGACCTTGGAATAGTCCGCGAAGTGTACGAATTGTATATCTTTGATCCCATTTTTCAGAGGTCCCACCCAGATTAGCAGTCTGACTGTTGCGAACCACCAGCCAATAATTTCAATGGGCAATGACTCTGGATCGGTCGCATATTTTGAAAACAAGTTGACTAAAAGTTGTTGGTGGCTTAGCCACCTACAACTTTCAGTGAAATTGTTTTCAAAATAGTCAACACATCCAGAGTTAGGTCCAAAGGAAAATGTGGTCTACATAAATTCAACGGACAGACAGTTAAAAGTTTGTTTGAAAAAGTTTTAAAATGTTTATTTTTCAATAACACATGTACTTACTCAGTTTCTTCTTTCGTTCGCGTTGGTCTTGGAGCTGCAAGGATTCGTGATTGAAGCCGCTTTTTGTTGGCCAATGTTTGTTGTTGTTGCATTCTGAATGGGCTACGCGTTTTATAGAACTCCGAATGAAAATTGCTAATCCAATGAAATCAACTTGTGATTCGACGGGTTATGATTGGTCATCAGCGTAGTTCGTAAATAGACAGGTCTAATTTAAAATACCGGATTTAAATCACGATTTACGAGGAATATAAATGAACTCTGAACAAGCTAACATGGCTTAAGGGCATTTATGTGTGGCTTGAACAGTTTACATACAAAACATATAATTACAGTTTTAACACATAGGGGTTTGATAGAAATTTGAGGTCACCGTTATCACGTCAATGTTCTCTTTCTTTATAGACGAGGCAAATGGACCAATAGAGATTCTCCGCATTGACGTATTTGGGGAAAATATCTTCCCATAATGCATTACTCTCAAAATTTCTGGTTGGTAAACTCGCCGGGTGACGCGCAAACAGCATTACGTTATCGTTTTTAGCTTATATGCAATGCAGTTTAAGCAGTTTATTTGAAGAAGTAATCTCATACTATTATTGAAGCTATACATCATTGGAAAGCCAATTTTCCTCTACATTTCTGCATTTTTCTAAAATATTTGTCCAGTTAATCGTTATTTTAAAATTCACCCTACCTTTTGGCAAGAGCCACAGGGGCCATCAATTCAGTGTCAATCTGGACATTCGCGAGTAAAGAATGTTTTACCATTTCTATCATCAGTAGTCCTGGAGGTGATCGGTTTTGTTCCTCCAGGATTCATACCTTACGTATTGGGTATGTTCCACGCATGTGTAGTGGTAGTTCTCCACATTCCACTTGCAGGGCATGGATTGATGTTGACCTGCATATTCCTAGCCCCTTAGCCTGTGATCTATTGAGGGTACTGGAGGATGGTAGTGGTTACTGCTTCATATATATAAACACCCTAGTCGAGTCTCGAGTGCTCTAAATAATAATAGCATTGTGGACTGGTCTGATCCCCTTGTTACCATTCTCAGGATGTTTAATTGTTTTGCGCACTTGGAGACCAATAGCGCCCAGTCAAATTAGTTTCAAAATATTCAACAGCTTGTTTATTAAATAACAAAGAATTACAAAGACATACAATGTATACAACGTGTCGGACTCTGAGATTTGATGACGGTCTATATGTAATCCTTTGTGACGCAATGATTGTGACGCCATCATACACCCGCTGAACAGATATGACGTCATACGAGGTCAGATGATGGATGGATACTCTGGAAAGGTGAATTGCGCCTTCCAAGTAAGTTTTTAATCGAAATTAAGTCCTAAGAACTTGGTTTCTTTCACAAGCTTTACGGCCTCCCCATTTATGTGCAGAGGCCTATCATTATTAGTAATGTTAATGTACCGTCTTTTGCGCAGATAATTTGAACCGATTAGTCTTACACCGCTTGCTAACCACATCCAGTACCATTTGCATAAATTTGAGTGCTTTTTGCGAATGACGAATGCTTCGTCCATAAAGCCGCATCGCCAGCAAAGATGGAGCCACAGACATTTCCACCTTTCAGTTCCTGCTGTTTTTCCAATGGCCCTGGGAAGGTCACTCATCAGTACGTTGAAGTACAGGGGGATAATTACACGACGTTGCGGTGTTGCAGTTCCTATCTCCTTTATACTAGAAAGTTCCCATGTATTCGGACTGCAATTTGTCTATTTTTCAAAAAGATCCTTGCTCAGTATAAAATTCTACCCCCTAGACCGATATTGTGCAGCTTATTTACTGCACCACTACACCACATCATATCAAATGCTTTGTCAACACCCAATAATACTCCCATGGTTACCTTTCCTATGCCTATTACTGTTTTAACATCTCGGTCAATCGGACCAAGTGGTCAGTTGTTTTTCTGCCCTTACGGAATCCGCTCTGCCATGGGTACAGCAGACCACCTATGTCCATTACACATTCTAATCTACACTTTATCATTATCTTCATTACCGTACACATACAGGTTGTAAGTGCAATGGGTCGATAAGCGTTTGTGTCAGTTTTTATCTTATTTTGGGATTGGAATAACAATATCTTTCTTGCAACATCTCGGCAGTTTGCCTGTATACCAGATTAAGTTGTAGAGGTTGAGAAGCATCAATCTTCCCTCCTGAGGAGGTTGTCGAAGCATATCATATTTAATACCATCTTAACCTGGTGTCAGATTAATCGCGGACCCCATTCTATATAACCGACATCTCGCAGGACCGAAATTAAGGCAGTCTGGACAGGGCATCCAAATTTCCCGCCCCACCCCCCAAAAAAGTGAAACGAAAATTAATTTTTGCATTAATGTCCTGCGTAATTTATAGTACAACTCATCAATCAGTCAACGTGTTTCCAAAATAAAACAATTTTAAATACGACATAAAAAACGTTCTGTTGAATATTTTGAACATAATTGGTCTGGAAGACATTGCAGCAATGTCTTCCAATCCAATTATTTTCAAAATATTCAACAATATCTTTTTCTTCAAATTTGTGTTTGAAATATGTTAAATTGTTTCTACGCTTTACTGTATAAGACTGATGTGGCCAAACCCTACATCCCTCTAACCTCAGGGGCCTCAGCAGCATTAGTAGTGTATTAAGGCCGAAACTTTCTCCCGATCCTGACGGCAGTTCCGAGGGCGCCAGGCAAGAAGCTCAGAAACTTTGTACAGGGGTTCTAAGTTCGGCCCTGACATCTCGTTTTTGTTTGTACCTCACCTGGGTGAGCTTTCAAAAGAAGATTCTCAGTGATTTTTTCCCGCAAAATTCACTAAGTTTTCACGGAAAAGGAAACGAAGGAGGGTATCATAATATCTCTCACAAACACAAAGCCTCTTCATCCTTATTTGCAATTGTGTTTGCTGTGTCATGGGGCGAGTTGCTCTTGGGGACGTATATCTAGACTTGGATATGCCCTTTCATATATTGTACTTTTTCACAAATACATTTATAACGATCTCACATTAGGCTTGAGAAATTATTCAATTTAATTGTTAATCGCAATTATTGAAAATAAATAATCGTGGAAATAATTTAATTACTGACAAATATTGAAAGTAAGTTGGCCAATATATTTACTGAAGTATGGCGTTATTCCTGACTAAGTCTCTAGCGAGAACATGGGCTAAGACTAAATGCACATCAAAAATAAAAATATATTTTCAATTTATTTTCATACTTCTGCTGCATTTGCCCTTTAATTATTTTAGATCTAATTTTCAAGCAGGTTAAGCCTTTTCAAATGACAATTTACTGAACATGGTCACGAGGTGTATCCGATTTGGGACTTCACAGATTCAGTCTATGTGTTGATTGCCTTAAAGCTAGGATTCCATTAACGCGTATGCGTATGCGTATCCGAATGAGTGATTCCATTTGTACGTATGCGTATGCGTATCCGAAAGTAGTGATTTTATTCACTCAATTAGACTACTACTACTACTACTACTACTACTACTACTACTACTACTGCTACTACTACTACTACTACTACTACTACTACTACTACTGCTACTGCTACTACTACTACTACTACTACTACTACTACTACTACTACTACTACTACTACTACTACTAACGCTGCTGCCGCCGCCGCCGTTGTTACTACTACTCCTACTACTACTACTACTACTACTACTACTACTACTACTACTACTACTAACGCTGCTGCCGCCACCGCCGTTGTTACTACTACTACTACTACTGCTACTACTACAACTACTACTACTACTACTACTACTACTACTACAACTGCTGCTGCTGCTGCTGCTAGCATAAATATGTTCTAAAATAGTCTATATCAGCCTTTCAGCGAGTTTCACATTCCAGCGCACTTATTATATATTGGAACACATGTACAGAATAATAGTGCCGATTTGGGGAAAGCCCATGAATGACGTAATGAAAACGTCATTTTCAAGGAATCCCGCATCCGAATGCTGTCCGTATCTGAATAATATCGCTACATGTAGCGATCGGATTCGGATACGGACAGGTTTCGCATACGCATACGGACATATGGAATCATACTATCTATTTGTAATGGGAGCGAACACAATTTCGGATACGGGTACGCATACGCATACGCGTTAATGGAATCCTAGCTTTAAGCGGGGAACACATGTGTGCGTATTGCGTAGTGCGCAATGCGTAATGCGTATGCTCATTGCGTGGTGTGTGATGCATGTTTTTCGCTCCATGAAGCGATAAATACACAACGCAATACGCAGTACGCAACACGCATTACGCACTACGGACGCATGTGATCACTCCCATTTATTTTCAATTATTTTTAAATTTGCGCATCACGCACCACGCAATGAGCATGCGCATTACGCACTACGCAATACGCACATATGTGTTCCCCTACCACGCAATGAGCATACGCATTACGCATTACGCACTACGCAATACGCACACATGTGTTCCCCGCTTTAGTCTGCATGATAAAGAAACAGATTGGCAAATTTTGGCATATTTTTATGGAGTTTGAACATTGATTATTTTAGGTCTGATTTGCACCCAGGAAGTCAAGGGTATGCTTATTATGCTGTGGTTAAGTGTTTTTCAAATGATGATTTGATCAGCAAGAATTTGGATAAAATGTTTTGATTTGCTCGACAGCCTGCTTAAACGTAGCCCGCATCATATTAATATACTTGATTTTGAAAATGTTTTTGCTTTTTTCATGCTTTGAAATTGGCTTAAAGGAGAACTAACTCCATATCATAATAGTTATCCAGGTGATCTAACACGCTACAAACTACACATAGAATATTAAACTTGTGATGCCGCTAAAGAGTGATGTTCATGCTTGAGGAACTAAATGTTGATACATTTCTGCACCCTATGACTGCTGTCGCTATACTTTTCAACCAATAAGAAAAAAACCTATCGTATCTTCCTCGGTCTATACGCTCAGTCATAGCGGTACCACACATAGTTTGACAATGTGATATAAAAGCAACCGTACAGGCAATCTGATGCATATTTTGAAACTAATTTGACAGGAAATTGTTGCTGTCATGGCAACGCCCGCCCGCCCGCCCGCCCGTCCGTCCTTTCCATCCATCTATCTATCTATCTATCTATCTATCTATCTATCTATCTATCTATCTATCTATCTATCTGTATGTCTACTTGCCTAACTATCTAAAATTCATTTAGTGGCGTAGGCCCTTAAAGCGAAATAAAGCCCTAAATAATGGCTGGACAAACAAAATAGCTCCTAAACTGCATTGGTGGGCCCGCTCGCCCACCCAAAAGCCCGCCCGCCCGCCCGTCCGTCCGCCCGCCCGCCCTCCCCCTCCCTCCATCCATCCATCTATCTATCTATCTATCTATCTATCTATCTATCTATCTATCTATCTATTTAGTCACATATATGAGTGAGTATATGTGTCGTGGATATATCTGCACTCTATGATTAATGTGCACGTTAAGAAGACATCTGTAAATGTAAAATCTTAATAGGGCATCACTATATTAACTGGCTCGCTGCTGCAAGCCACCAGACAATAATTTCAATGAGCAAAAACTCTTGACTTGCTGAATAATTTGAAAACAATTTGACTGAATTTTGCTGCCGCAGCCACCAACAACTTTCAGTCAAATTGTTTGCAAAATATTTAGCAGGTTCAGAGATATAACCCCTCGTCCGCAAAAACTCAGCAGTCAGACGGTAAATATGACGTCAATGTGGTGTGTGAAGTGAGGTGGGTCGGCGAGATAGGCCTATGAGAGACTTCTATTCGAAAATAATTATTAGGCCCTAGGCCTATCATTGTGTTACCTCTAAGCTAAGCCACGTGACCGAATTAAGCGCCTGACGCATGAAAAGCGAAAGATATGGATATATCTCTATTATTATTGGCTAAAAAGCTATGACAGTAAATCACACAACATCAACATGTATAAGTACATAATAGACACGTGCACACATCTCACAGAACACACACTATGCTGCTGCTGCTGCTGCTGCTGCTGCTGCTGCTGCTGCTGCTGCTCCGACTGTAGCTACTCCTACTACTACTACTACTACCGCTGCCGCTGCCGCTGCGTCTGCTACTACTACTACTACTACTACTACTACTACTACTACTACTACTACTACTACTACTACCTTTTTTCTTTCTTTTTTTTTGAAAATCCGACGCTGACGCAGTCGGATACACTTCCCGGAGGAACTCCTTTAAAAAGGCTTGCAAACCCCCCCCAAAAAATCGGTTGAAATAGCAGGCTTTATTAATAGAATAACAATACAAACCTAACATGTCAATTGGTAGATGCAACTGCAACAGATTTGATGTTCCTTTTTGGCGAAATTAAAATTTAGAATTATTATTGAGAGATAGAGGCTTTCCGAATCGGATTTTGAAAAATATTGGCTAAATTCAAAATTATTCTGTTCAGTTGGAACTAATAATCAACTGGTTTATACCTTTGATTAGCGCCAGATGGGGCATATGTGTGTGTGCGCGCGTGTGTGCGCATGTATGTATGTATGTATGTATGTGGGTATGTACATGTATATATGTATGCTTGCATACATATGTATGTAGGGACATGCGCGTATATGTATGTATATGCGTGTAGGCGCGTGTATACGCATGTATTGCAGGCCTAAATGTAGTGCGAACGCGACGCCATTCCTTTAAAATCTGGAATGCGCCTTATGCTATTATAAAATACTACGTTTACTACGCCGTCCCATTCATAAATTTCTCTTATCGTCAGCTCCAAGCAGCCTTAGCGCGCTCAGCCAATCAGCGACCAATAATCATCTTCCTCTGTCTCATGTAAATTTCACAGAAATGGCGCTGTAGATCAGCGCGCAGCGTTACAGGCCTATAGCGTACATAGCGACTATTGCTGTAACCCTGAGGCCGCGCTACTACAGTTTAAACGTGACTACCTGATATTTCAATTTTACAGTAACTATACAGGTCGTGTTGGATTTGTGGGGGATTTGACTGGAAGTTGCTGCTGCCTCGGGTGGTAGCAATTTCCAGCTGAATTTTCTTTCAAAATGAACTGTTGAATAATGCATTGAATTGTCAAAGTTTTGCGTGTTACATCGGTTGTAGTGAGTGGTTCAGTAACATTGGTATGTGTGTGCCTGCCTGCCTGCGTGCCTGTGTGTTTGCGTGCATGTGTGCCTGCGAGCGTGCCTGTGTGTAATGTGGGTGCATGAGTATGCGCGTGTGTGAGTGGATACGTGTGTGCGAAACATTTAGTTATTATTTATGAATCACTTGGAGGCTTTTGTCTGGACGTAGATAGTTGGAAGGGAGGGGTCGGTTTTAAATCTATCTCCTGCCATCTTCTGAATAAGCTCTGGCCACTCGTTGCACGTGCGGGGGTCGATTAAACCTTTGATTTCTTCGTTCATTTAATGTCAGAGTAAAACAGGTATGATTTTGAGACTGTTTTGACTGTGTTTTGTTTGTTACCTATGGCAGCAGTCAAATTAGTTTCAACATATTCAACAAGTTGATGATTGAATGATAAATTCATCAAAGACATGCAATTCGTACACTTGACAGATTATTTTTGTTTGATGATGGATTTAAAATTATATTTTGTTAGTGATCTCGTCATTGACGGGTGGACTACCATTGTGACGTCATAAACTCGAGTGGATATTTCATGATATTTAAAGTTAGTTATGTATGGATATGTGTCTGATTCGGACTTTGTGTTGTCAGGTATGTGTATAGGTGTGCTAGGTATTTCCCATCCATTTATTGTTTTTATCTTTATTATTTCTATGCTCCGTTCATATCTTTTTCCAGTTGGGATCGAATAAATCTTGATTCGCATATATTTCCGTACAAAGGTGACTATGCTGACGATACGTCGGCCATTTTGGTGCTGGTTTGACCGGGGGCTGTTGCCGTCTACTCTATGGTGGCGCCAGTGCCCGTTTGGATTAGTATCAGAATGGACAACGGATTGTTGTTTTAAAATAGTTAAAGAATCGAAACATATACAATTCATACACTTGAATAATCCTTTTAAATGCATGACGGAGTTATCCATGGTTTCATAATTGTGACGTCAGCCCCTGTTTTAGGTTCATGAGTAATTATATGAGTACGCGCGCGTGCGTGCGTGATTATTGATATTTTTGTGTATATATTTAGGTTTTTAAGTATGAATTGTAGGGGAGACTATTATGCTTAATATAAGGTTTTGTGTTTGCTTAAGTGGTCTCCCTTAAATATATCATCTTTTGGGGTTTTATATGTCATTGATTATTTTTGTAAATACAGTGTTTTCATTATTTATTCTTTTCAAAAAGGACATTGGCCTTTTCTGATTAATTTGGTTCGAGATGGTAAGTGTTATTTTTCTTGCTGGTTGTCTACTTGTGGGCGGGGAGAGGTCTGTCATCGTGTTTATTACCACTGGAATGACTGACTCAGTTGTTGAGCTGGCCATTTCGGTTGCGGAATCCCGGGGATAGGCTTCTTTGGGCCTGCTGGTGTACTTTCTCGGTGTACAGGGCTGTTTTGGCCAGCGTTGTTATGTAGGGGTTTGTGAGTGGGGTGGGTGTATAGATGGATTAAATATGGGATGGGAATTGTAATTAACGCTAAAACGGGGCTCTTTTGGGATGGGCTTTGGCCAAGAAACGGTTTTGGGAATTATACATAGTTGTATTTTTGTGTATATGGGGATTGTGTAGATTGTGAAAATTGGGGATTGGTGGGTTTAAATGGGATATGGGGAAATGTACAGTTTTGTCTTTTAATTATTTGTTATTTAATTATTGAGTATTTATGTTTTTGTTTTCGTTTTAAAAAAAAAAATTTTTTTTGATTTATGAAACAAGATTTTGAAAGAAAAAGAAAGATAAATAAATAATGAAATAAATTAAAAAATAATAAAGGAAATATGATGATGTTGTACGCCCCTATGCAGCCGGCGTAATGTCTGATCCAGGGGATGCCAATGTGGACCCTTGGCCTGTGTAGGACTGCCACCACGGTTTCCGTGGGATGGTGATGTCTTGGATTGCTAATCAGACTAAGCCTAAATTAGCAGGAAGTGGCTTTATTGGAATTTATGGTATATTATAGGTCATTGTGACCTGAACTTATAGGGGTCAGGTTGTGATTCAGGTAGTGCGTTTTAGTGTGTGCGTGCGTGCGTGCGTGTGTGCGCGCGTGCGTGCGTGAGTGCGTGTGTGCATGCGTGTGTGCGTGTGCGTGCGTGAGTGCGTGCGTGCGTGAGTGTGTGCGTGCGTGTGTGAGTGCGTGCGTGTGTGCGCGTGCGTGAGTGTGCGGATTTATGAGTGTGTGTATGTATACGGTAGTTTAGGTGGGCTGAGTGTGGATGAGTGTAGCTGATGACTGGGTAGCTTATGTTGTATGGTGGAATGGATAGAATTGGGATAATGGTTAGAGGTCTTAATTAGGGTTTCTTGATATTTGTGATAAAGTGTTTAGGGCGACTGGTGTATTAGGAAATTAATTAATATTAAAAAAATATATAATTTCTCTTATTGCATATGCGGAGGGTCATTAGACCTGGCTTTTAGGATAATGGTTTAAAGGTGTATGATGCAATAGGGGGACAGGTAATGTTGTCAGCCATTAGGTGTGTAACTTTTCGAACACCCTTTTTGGTCGTTAGTCTGGGGCTTTTCCAGGCACCACCTATATGGCTGCGGGTTTTGTTTCTCGTGCTTTTGCACCAGATTCGTAAGGTACATACTGATTTCCAAAAGAAAAAAAAGAAGAAAAAAAGAGCTGATAACATAACATAATTCAACAAAGACATTGCTATTTGCACACCGTGTGGTAGTAGGCCCAAATGGCGAGCATAGCTAACCAACAAGTGGTAAAGCCACTCGGCAATAATTAGCAGTAAGCTACTGCTAATCATTGATGCCATTGAGCCGATTCATGACCGGCAGGCTAAGTAGATCATATGTAGTTTAACTTAGCACACCGTATAGTAGTAGGGCCAAATGGCGAGTGCAGCTCGCCAACAAGTGGCGAGGTGACTCGTCAATAAGTAACAAAAAGTCACTCATTGACGCCAGTTAGCCGATTATTAAATACCCAACGGACGTAGTAGCCTTTATATAATATAATGCACAAAGCAAACGTATACAAACTATGACTTCTTAGATGGCGCTTTGGGTTCACATTCTAAATTTACTTCATTGTAAGTTTTTGCAAATTACCCTGGAACAAATACACCTACAGTAAATATTTACAACAGGAAGCTAATTGTAAGATATCACACTCTGTTAACTTGAAAATCGGATCACCTCCAGAATATTGACATAATGCTCATTTGATATTTAAATATTCTGACCCCAAGGTTAGGATATTCGTCAAGATTAGAGTCTCCTAAGGCATTACAATTTTAAAATAAAGGCAATTAAATTAAATTAAAATAGCATTTATCAATATACAGCAAGCAGCGAGTGTGCTAGCTTATACAAGTTCCGCTTCTGATACTTTTTAGATATCCGTATTCAATTGATACTAGGCCAGTTTTGCACCATGCGTCTTTAAATCTACTTTCTCTCCCATGTTCTACTAGCCTGTAAAATTCACAATGAATGCAGTTTATCAACAATGATCGAAATATAGCTTGTATGGCTCTCTGATAGTTGTTGCCGGTTTTATCTCTGGCCTCTGAACACCGATGCTTCCAGATGGCCCACACTCCTACAGATAACAGAGTTATTAACAATTCTTTCTCCTTGCTATTAATGATTCGTCAGATAGTTGAGCAATCTTTGAACAAAATTGTTTCAGCCACTAAATTCACATATTTGGTTCCAAATTTAGCAAGGAGCATATTGATATATACCCAAAGGCCTGTAGTTATGCGACACTGAGTAAATAGATGGTCTATCGTTTCCTCCTCAGTATTACATAATAAGCACCGGTCTGTACTTGACATTTTACACATATAAGTAAGATTGCCGACCTATAGCCTTCGATGGAGTAATCGCCATGCCAGGTCCCGTGCATTTCCTGGTAGACAAGGTAGATGTATTGCTTTCCAGGCATTTTTCCAGTTCTCTGGCGTGCATCCTAAATTGTTCCAATGCCTAACCACAATAGGAGTCTGTCTCCGACTTTGCATTAGAATTCTATACCAGTCTCTAGATGTCATGTTGTATTTTATATGTTCTGACATAAATACTAATGTTGGTTGCAACATATCAATGTTGCCACGTGCTTTCGGCAATTTGAACCATACAGCAGGTATTGCATTCTTTATTCTAACAAATAAGCGCTGAGCATCAATATGTCTCATTGATGTTATTCTTGCTACATTTTGCATCGCAATCCATTTACGAGATTTCGGATTTACCAAGTCACGTAAATATTGAATACCATTTTTGGCCATAGAGGGCAAATATAATACATCATCATTATCACGAATCAACTCGTTGCCCCAAAAACGTTGCTCTAAGGCATCTTCCCAACAATTGGGTTGTGGCATTGATCGTGTAAATATTTTTAAGGCTTCGAGCTGTTCTTTATATACATTTGGAATCTTTTGATGATTAGGTGGCAGTTTATTGCACATAAATAAACATTCTACTGAAAATGGGTCAACGTACCTTTGGAGAAGTGCCCTTGAAATACTTGACCAAGATGAGTTTGAAGTAAGTAACTTATTCAAGAATTTCAATTTTAAAGAAGCACACTTTGCTGAAACATTAACCAAATCCAAGCCTCCGGCATGCTTTTCATTGGTGAGGATTGACTGTGATACTAAATGGGCTTTGTCCTCCCATAAGAAGGACAAAAGTAACGTGTTGATCTTTGACTCTACTGATTTGGGCATATGAACTACAGAAGCGGTATACCACAGTCCAGATAAAATTAAATTATTAAGGGCAAATGTCCTGCCAAAGACAGTTAGGCGACGTCGTTTCGAATTTAGTAATGCACACTTTAGCTTGGATATCCTTTCTTCCCAGTTTAGTAATACATTTTGTTCTCTACTAAAGTAAATACCCAAAAATTTTATGACATCATTTGAGCAGTTAATATCCATCACATTATCAGTTCTGCCCTTCCAATCGCCCCAAAACAATCCCTTAGATTTATCTTTATTGACTTTAAGTCCTGATGCCTTTTGAAAATCTGTTAATACTCCATTTAAAATTCTAAAATCCGTATTTTTACCTGCAAACACAGTCGTATCATCTGCATATTGAGAAACCTTTAGTGGCCTTTCTACGCCGCGTATACATATTCCTTGAAAGTCATTGCGTTGCCTCAATGTGGCCGCCAACGATTCCATAGCTATGACGAATAGAAGCGGGGACAGTGAGCAACCCTGTCTGACACCTCGTTCCAACACTACAGGTTTGGATAGCTGATTGTTAAATAAATAACAACTTGTTATATCAGTATATAAAATATTGGCCCATTTAATAAATCTTGAACCAAAGCCAATATGGTCTAAAGACTTAAACAAGAAATCCCATTCTAGTCTGTCAAACGCCTTCTCGTTATCAAGTGCTATTATTGCTGCTGGGATACAATCCTTTTCAACTAATTGAATAAGGTCCCGTATAAGCAAAGTGTTGTTTAATATTGATCTTCCTGGCACAGAGCAAGTTTGATCATGGTGAATGATGTCGCCTAGGACTGCGCCAAGTTTTAATGTTAGTGCCCGAGTAATAATCTTATAATCTACACAGAGTAGAGAGATTGGTCTATAATTCTGTATTTTATTTCTGTCACCCCTCTTGTATATAAGCCGAACATATGCTTGGGCCATCGATGTAGGGAGATGCCCTTGCTTAAAAATGCTGGTTGCTATTTCTTCTAATACTGGCCCAAATATGTGCCAGAATGTTTGATAAAATTCAACTGGAAGTCCGTCACATCCAGGAGACCTTTCTAACTTCATACCGTTGATGGATTTTGTCAAATCATCAATTGTTATTGATTGGTCACAGCTTTCGCGACATGAATCTGGAAGTCTTTTCGTTATATTAGCTAAAACATCTCTAGTTGCAGTTTCCTCGCTTCCCTCAGATTTATACAATGATTTGTAAAATTCGGATACTGTTTCAATCATTTCTGCATTTGAGCACACTGATACTCCATCATTAGTCTTCAGTGAGCGCATTAATTTCTCTATACCTCTTGCTTTTTCCAAGTTACAAAAGTAACGTGTAGGCTTTTCGCCCTCGGTGTGCATTTGTGCTCTTGACCTTAATTTGGCGCCATCAAACTGATATTGCTCTATTTCATTTAGTCTACCTTTTAATTTAACTAATAGTTCGTAATAATTATATTCCCCATCATTAATTTTCTTATTAATTTTACATAACGACCTCGGAAGCGCCTTTTTACGCTTTCGTATTTCCCGTGCTTTCCTAATGGAATACTGCCTTGAAATATATTTCAGGTCTGATTTAGCATCTTCCTACCAGTCTGTTATAAATTCATACGAACCTCTTTTTTCATCCCAATGCCTCCAACAACTTTCCACACATTTGCGGTAGCAACTATCTCGTAGCAATGCTACATTAAGTTTCCAAAATCCATCTCCTCGTTTGACCCAGTCAGCATTGTCTAATGTGATGGAAAACATATTGTGATCAGAGAAAGTTACTGGTTTTATGTTAGTTTTACACATGTAACCTTTCAATGAACGTTCTACATAGATCCTGTCTAACCTTGAAGCTAACCTTCCATCGGTTGAAAACCAAGTAAATTCCTGGCCTTTTGGATTTTCAATCCGTTAAGTGTCTAACAAGCTTTTATTTTCACAAATGTGTTTCAAAATATTATGCGATGTGTCATTAAAATTAGACCCAGAGTTTCTGTCTTTAGCCTCGTCTAATATGCAATTAAAGTCACCGCCCATAATTAGGTTTTCAGGCGTTCTGTCTTGAATTATTGTGGAAACATCATTTAGAAATTCACGGCGCAATTGATGCGAGGTAGGTGCATAAAGGCACATCAAATTTAAACTTGTGTTTAGTACATCAATTGATACACAAATCCATCGTCCATTTGGATCTGATGACGACGATATAACGTCAACATAGTTGAGACAGCGGGGCAGGATAAGAATGGCCACTCCCGCACTATTATCTTGTGATAAAGGAAAGAAAATCTGCCCTTTTGAAATATCTTTGAGAGATTCATACACTTCAGCTTTTTGAATTTTGGTCTCTTGTAGAAAAGCAATATCAACTCTCTCATTTGCTAATTCTTCAAGCAAGTGGCGCTGCTTGAATTCGGTATTTAATCCTCTGCAATTGATGGTGCAGATAATCATAATTTGTAAAATGATGTTTACAACCGCCATCATTAGATTAACTAGATTTGGGGTTTTAGCTCGTTTCTTAGACCATTTACCTAATTTTCCTGCGAATTCAATATTTCCTAGTTCTACCACAGACAAATATTCATATTTGGAAATATCAGAATCATGGCGCAGTAGACGATATTTCACGCCTCTCGCCGTTACATATGGCACTAACACTTCACCCCCTTCTGATCGGTACATTACCATTTCATCTTTCATCTGTGAACTCTGTGTTTGAATGGACACATCTGATTCTGCAACTGACATTGTATCATCATCCATATCATTTACTTCAATCTCAGATTCTGAGCTATTGTCTTCTTTATGACGCTTATTGCTACTTAAGTAACATTTGGCAGGAGCATCATTTACCATATCTTCAAGCTGACTTAAATCAAGTGGGCTTAGCGGAAAATCGACTGAACCTTCTGTCTTCTGAGTCCTAAACTTATCCTGTCCTAATTTTAATTCATTTTCTAAGGAATTGTAAACTGGCTCTTCTGTAAGATCTTCATTTTCCTGCGTGTCTTTTACAGCAACGTTTGGCTCCACTGCATTTTGAGTATTTTCTTGGCTTAAGGTTATACTCTCCTCTAATACATCAATTTCATCAACTGTAGTTACTTTAACAGGATTTGATGATTTGTTTGTGTCATTTACAGTGGCATGAACCAAAACAACAGCTTCCGTAGCAGTTGCTTCAGAAGCATTTGACTCAGTTGCATCCTTTAATGGGCGATTATCTCCTGATACTGAGGGCTTGTTTTGATTTTTTGGACAGCGCCATTTAAAATGGTCAACTGACCCACAGAGCAAACATTTGCTTCGATTGGGACAATCTGTTGCCAAATGGTCAGTACTTAGGCAGATCCGGCATTCTTTAATTTGCCCTCTATACCATAAGGGCAGGACAAAGCTGCCATCAAGCGTCAATCTGCTTGGTAATGGGCTATCCACTTTATCAAACCAAATACGTCTTACACCGTTTACTAGCGTTCTGTCAAAGGGATACGTTTCCCGTTCAATCTTTTGCACTTTGCCATACTTCTTTAGTTCACTCATGATTCTGTCATCTGGAATTTCTAGTGGAACTTTCATCTTCACTAGCAACCTATCTGACTCGATTTCCTCTACGTTACAAACTTCACCTTTTACAATAAGAACATCTTCCAGAAGCTTTTCCTTGACCCCCCTCATTTGACACTGTTACATTCCACACAGTTTTAGTAACATTGATAAGCCCCTGCAAAGCAGCAGGTCCCGCGCCGACAACGTCCTTTAACCCATGATACACGTCGATAGCCGTGACACCCCGCCCCTTAGTTGTTATTTTAAGGCTTAGGGTACGCTTATAGGTTGCCATGGTGGTTTATCAAAGGAGGAACCCCATACTACTACAATATATAATAAATATATACTTATATAACACCAGGACGTCAGGGAAAGAGCTAAACACTAAATAAATAGTGTCCCCTTTTGAAACACTGACGTCTGTAAAGTGGTTCACTAACACCTAGCCGATTAAAGTATACTAACAAATATATCAATAGATAGTACAGTCATATATTTGTTAGTCTGTTCGAGTTGACCGGGGACAGCCAACTGACTATAAGGATTTATATAGTTAAAGAACTAGGCTTGTGCTTACAAATGACAAAGGAATTAAATCCACTCACTCAAGCGATCTTGCCAAATATAATGCGCTAGCCTACGAACTATAGAAATAGCGGACTGGCGCGGGAGAAATGTATTGCATTGACCACAGTAAGAGGAGCCCTATTAAATGGCGGAAACCGCCAGCTAAGAGGAATGCCTTTAGAAAATGAAGACACAAAATGCGCTCTAACCAAGACAAGAATTTACAAATTAAACATAAAGTTTGAAAGGAAATACTAATACGAAATATATGTATAAAATTTATCTACAAAATCGCGCTGGAAACTAGCAAATTCGGGCAGCAATTGCAGAGCTAAATAAACGCGTGCGTTCACTTCGACTACTACTACTACTGCTACTACTACTGCTACTACTACTACTACTACTACTACTACTACCACTACTACTACCACTACCACTACCACTACCACTACTACTACTACTACTACTGCTACTACTACTACTACTACTACTACTACTACTACTACCACTACTACTACCACTACCACTACCACTACCACTACTACTACTACTACTACTGCTACTACTACTACTACTACTACTACTACTACTACTGCTGCTACTACTACTACTACTACTACTACTACTACTACTGCTACTACTGCTACTGCTACTACTACTACTACTACTACTACTACTACTACTACTGCTACTACTACTACTACTGCTACTACTACTACTACTACTACTACTACTACTACTACTACTACTGCTACTACTACTACTACTACTACTACTACTACTACTACTGCTACAACAACAACAACAACAGCAACGACAGCGGCGGCGGCTGCTGCTGCTGCCACTACTACTACTACTACCGCTACTACTACCGCTACTACTACCGCTACTACTACCGCTACAACTACCGCTACTACTACCGCTACTGCTACCGCTACTGTTACTATTACTACATGTAAATGTCCATTTAGAGAAGACGATGTGTGTAAATTTGCCACAGAAATTTACAAAAATTACTTTCTGTTGCCGCACGTTTTGTTCAGCTTGATCAGTAAATGGTTAATATTAAAGAAAATCCAAATTTTGCATTGACAGTGCACATGTGCAGGCCAAGAGAAGACTATTTTAGAAATTTTACCACTTGACTGACTGGCTCGGTTACCGAGCCAGTCATTCCAGTGATAAATTTTCAAAAATTGTTTTCTCTTGGCCTGCACATGTACAGGTGCCAATTTGCAGGTTTAACCATTATAAGATTAAGCTGAGACAAGAGGGTTTAACATCTCTAATGCGTTCACAACTAGCGCATGCTTGTGCATGGGGACCTCGCTGCATTACTGACGAACTCACTAAATATGCAGATAAGGCCATCTAGACACAAATCGCACACGTCATCAACGTGCCTTTGAACAACACCCTCTTATCGACGCTGTGGAGAAGGTACCCAGATAACGCAGCCTACTGGGCTGATGCCGTGCCGATACTTTCCATATTGGCCCGGTATCGGCACAGCATGGGCCCAGTAAGCAGCGTTATCATGATAGGCTACACTTATCGTACATTCAAAGCCTAAGAAACCACCGGACCTCTTTCCAAGCTTAGACCAATACAACAGCCGAAGAATTCTATGAATGTGGCATTATCTCGTATCAGAGACAAGATTGTCAAATTTACTGGAAACTGGCAGATCGAGTTGTTTTAAAAGAGGATGTAGCTACGACGACATAGTCTGGACACAACGAATGTTGGCATCAGTAGCATAGGGGCCTAAGCTACTATCAAAGCATTGGGACATCTACAAGATAGGAATCGACATGCCATATGCATTTGATACCATCAAGAGACCACGGATCCATCAGTTTCCCCATCAGGCTGGCTGCGATGATAACGAACTACGCCTCGCGAGACTCTTATTGGCAAACGACAATGAGAGAAGACTCAGTTTGAAAACACATACACAATTTTAAAAGGGGGAAGGTATTTGGATAATCTGCCCAGAAATGTGGAGAGTTCAAAGATAACCAATCGTTTGCTTCGGATCGTTTGCAATATCTCCATAAGGAGTCATAGAGGGGCCCATTACTAGTTATGCTACGCCCACTTCTAACTAAGCACCGCCTATGCTTTTGCCCGTGTTGAGATCGAGCGAACCCTCAATTACCACAATCCCTTTATCATGGTAACTATACAGATACGTTGTTGAATATTTTGAAACCCATTTGACTGGGTGATGCTACAGCAGCAACAGCACCAAGTCAAATTAGTTTCAAAATATTCAACAGACTGTTTCTTAAATGCTAAAAAAACATACAATTCGTATACTTGACTGACCGTACAATGTTCATGACGGACATATATACGTCAGTCGTTACGCATTTTGAATGTCAAGTCCGCCTACATGAGACGTAATTGATTCTGACGTCATATACTTGAATGCCAAATCGAACCTACCCATCAGCGATGCTCCGAAATAGCCATCTCATTCTGTGACAGCTGGAGGAGACAGGGCCGATCACATATATGAACATGGACCTGTCCCTCGGTCTCTGGATGCATTGGATTGTTTCATTGGAAAAGACAAGCAAAGCCGTTGCCTATAGTGCCCAGCCCGCTGGGCAAGGCTGTGGAATAAAACAAGTTTTGTTGTATTTTGATGGTAGCTTGTCTTAATTGGCATTCACAGCACCAATATAGGCTACAATAATGTTGCTCTCGCTAGTTGAGGAAATATTTTGTTAATGGGAGCAAAAACATAGGTTTATTAAATTTTCTAGCCCGTAGTTGGAAACAAACAGGTCTACATGTTTTGAAGATCGTTGTTTAGGCCTACGTTGTTTACATTGTACACGGTTGCGCCTGCACAAGGCTGGCTGGGACTGGTGGTCAAATTTCAGCAAATATTCTGAACTGAACTGAATACGAAACAAGAAGTCATGCATCCTACAAGCTTCATCAACATGACAACATCTTCAGATACAGATGTTGAAGTGCTAGAATGTAAGCCATCATAATATAACTCCCGGTACCATGATAACGCAGCTTAATGGGCCGATGCTTGGTCGATACCGGCCGATACTGGTATCGATCCAGCATCGGCCCAATAAGCCGCGTTATCAGGGTACCGGGAGTTATATATAGTGGAATACGAACTCGCTCACGACTTGTGATTATCCATCAGTTGTGCCAGCACCATGGAGACGATGCCTGCCTAACCATACCATCATGTTTCATGCTCTGACACAGTGGCTGATCTAAGCTATCTCATTGTACACATACAGAATATGGCCTGTAACTAGTTTTGCAACTATACAGAGGTGTTTTGAATTTGTTTTATGCGAGAATGAAAACATTACTTTATGGGGCCCTTGGGCAAACCTATTTACAGGACACCCGACCAGCCACTCGTAACACTCCTTGTATACTTTCATTGGATGACTCGTGCGATTTTCAGATTTAACTTATCACCGTTCAGATCCGTTTTTAAAATTAGCTAAATAGTTTACTAATTACTCTGACAACCAATCGTACCTCGTATAGACGATTAGTCAATTTAATTGGATGAACAATTTACACTCAACATTCTATAAAACTTTGTATTTTTTTAAACAAATATATTTTTTAAACTGAACTGTCTTAAGATGGTTTATTGAACAGGATTTTAATTTTGGGGCCGCGTTCCACCAGAAGTCTTGTTATAGATATTTGATGTTGGACACAAATCTCATAATTTTTTGGAAGGAAGTCTAATGTACAGCTTGAAACAGACGATGATGAGGGGTGGGTCGGATGGGAGTTGTGGTCTGTGCAGCATGTTTCAGAGACACTGTTTTCTCATTGAACACACACGGAGTTGAATCATGCGCATAGGTAAATGAGGAGAATCCAGTTTTAGCTATGCCACGCCCATCTCTAGCTAAGCTCCAACCAGACTCCGCCCGTGTTCAAGTCCTTGACTAACCGTGAACTCCTTGACTATCAATTTCCAGAAAACTATACAGCTAAGCTGTGGCAGCAACAGCGACCATGTAAATTAGTTTCAAAATATTCGACAGAATGTTTATTAAATACTAAAGACATACAATTCGTACAACGTGTCGGACTATTAAGCGTTTAAGACGGACTAAATCGAGTCATTCATGAGGTAATGATTATGCAGTCATCCTACACGTCAATAGAGAAAGGGAGGTGGGATGGAGCCCCAGGAGAAGAGAGGAAATGCACCATTTGCGTAAAAGATGATATAGGGGACGAGTTCCATTACATATTTATCTGTTGCTTTTTTAAACAACCCCGACAAGAATTACTACCTCCATATTACTATATAAGACCCAACGTCTTCAAATTCCATAAGCTCTTCTCCACCAATAATGCAAAGTTGCTATCAAAAATCTGCCGCCTTATTAGTGCGATTACTACCTATTTCCAACGTGGATGAAACCGCCGCATAAGCACGAACCGATAAACGCGGGCAAACAAATAAGGAACTGATTAATTGACGATGACGACGATCATGACGACGACGATGACGATAATAATAATAATAATAATAATAATAATAATAATAATAATAATAATAATAATGAATTATCAATGTACAAATTAATCACACCGCCTACCATGTAATATATAATTTTCCCATATGTCACTGCGTGACCTGGGAGTAATAAAGAAACTTGTAAACCTGTAAACTTGATTATGATATCGGGTCAATGTACGGTCTTGAAAACCTAAGTTAACTATTGTTGCTGTCTCGTCCAATATTCATCTATCGCTGCTGTTCCATATTTGTGTGTTCATCAGCGTTTCTAATGACATCTGAATTTTCGAGGTCCCCGGGACCCCGCACTAAGGGCCCCAACCTGGAATCTGTGGGTACCAAACTGAAGATTGTGATTGCCATGCGTTTTTCTTTCATCATGCATGCTAAAATTATAAAGTACTATAGGCTCACAGCCATGAATTATAGATGTTCAATTCTCTGATTTTGTGAGTATGTTTGTGCGAAAACGTATAAAACACAAAGCCATTTAACACATTAACACCGAAATTTATTCAAGAAAATTTCAATTTTTCTCACAGAAAATGTCCATTTGCGGACCAAGAGAAAACTATGTTTGAAAATTGACCACTGGAATGACTGGCTCGGTAACCCTGGACATTTCTCAAGGTCCATGGACTCCACTGGTCCAAACCTTTGGGGTCCCAAAAGGGCGGATTTAGAGGGGGTGCAGGGGTGCGCACCCCTCCCTTCTCTAAGTGTGCGCCCTTTTAGCCCTAAAATATGGTGTTTTTATACTACTGAGGCGGCAGGAAATGACTTCTAAGGCCATCTAATTTTCCAAAATTTCGGAATACCGGACCCCCACCGTCTCGAGACAGAACCTTCCCCAAATTGTGCACCCCTCCCTCTACCATTACCTGTATCCACCCCTGCACAAGCTGCAGTTTGGGTGTCTATACCCTCACATATTGAGGATATCATGTCTTCCCGTTCTATGACCATCTAATGTTGCTGTAGGTGTACCATACAAGTATATGCGTATGTACGTGTCCACCAGCGATCATGAATATACCAGAGTACCGCACTGCCTGAAGTCCACCAATGTTGTTTATTTTTTTAGGATTCCGCGTTACACGTGAGCCTGGCAAGACTGCTCGTGAAGAGCTGGCCGATTGCGACGAACCGGACCGTAGATAGAAGAATGCTAAAACAGACGATGGAGCAAAAGGTGGGCCTATATGTCTGACTACAAATTTCAAGTTAAATTACCTAAAATAGTTATAGGGCCCACACATTTTGGCACAATAATTAATTTCAACTGTAATATTACAGTTGAGTAATATTACAGTTGAAGTTAACTTTTATATGCAAGATTTTTTGGAAGAGTTGTATGTTGCGCCCCTTGAACTATTCTAGATAATTTAAAACCCTTTCTTGACGAAGCCGACTAAAACAGGCCTCTGCAGTGATCTTTGATGAATGTCCATTTACCGTTCAAGAGAAGACTATTTGAGAATTTATCACTGGAATCGGTAACAGCCAGGCATTGCAGTGGTAAAAGTAAGCAAAATGGTGTTCTCATTGCTTGTGAATAAACATTCAATTTAGCCACTAAAGGGTTAAACGAGAGAAAGTGGTGCGCGTCTTTAATTCACATTTCCAGAGTATCTGACCTCGTATGACGTCATAATCAGCTCAGCGCGTGTATGACGACGTCACAATCATTACATCTAGTCACACAATTTAAGCCTTTAAAATGTGTGAATATGCACCTTTAAGGAATATTATCTTGTATATTTATGGTATACCATCGACTGCACATTCAAGTGTATGGATGGTAATGATGTATTGTATATTACATTATTTGATCAATCGCTCATGCCTGTGCAAGTATAATTGGCTCTTCATAACATTTGAATATTTCTTGGCCCAATAATAGTCCAGTTTTCAACCCAGAAAGCAGTAATGTAAATTTCAAGGCAGCTAGGTGGTGTGTACGAAGGATCTCAACCACACAACTTGGAATAATTAACACTTTAATGTCCAAGAAAAGCTAAGAATGTCCTGAGACAATGTCCATTTGCAGACCAAGAGGCTATTTTTTAAAATTTTACCACTGGAATGACGGCCACGGTTATCACGCAAGTCATCCAATTTTAAAAACATAGACTTTTGACTTTCAAAAGAACATTCCTCAAGATCACTTAAAATGTCAGTTAATTTGATCATTAAAGGGTTAATATATTTCATGCATTGTTTGGTGCTTATCAGGTTAATCCAAACATGTACTGAGAATGAGATAGCATTATATTCCTCTCATTTATAGAATGCAATGACTTCTGAGTACATGCTTGGAATAGCCTATTGCATTATTGTAAATGACATTTCTGGACATGCAGCTTTTATTTTTAATAGGCATAGCCATATTTTGTTCTTAAGAGAATGGCCTTTGTAACCATATTACTTTGAACACATGAATAAAATATTAATATATAGAAATAGGTCATTTTGATTGATGTGACAATAAATTTAAGAAAAAATGCATTTCTTAGCCTGGTCCGTTACAGAGAAAATTGGCATAATCTAATGTCACAGATGCTAAATTAAGTAGGTGATGGTTTATACTCTAAGCTAAATGGGATGAAATGCATAACTTCTCCTTCTCAAGGGTTGTTAGAGGGCGATTTGTGTCATTTCAGTCTATCACGGAAACACATTACGCGTCTCTATTAGGCGCTGTAGAATTTTGTATGTACCTGGAATTTCTTAACTTTAACTATTTTCCTACTAATTCGCATCTCCTCTGTTGTGATAAATAAACAGCTAATCGTTTAGATGTGTATATTATGAATTATTACCTCTTGAATACACTCAGTTGGATTCTAGAGAAAACGTAACTGTCCAACAGGAGGAGTCCCACACAACTATCACGTTTCCAACAGATGGTGACATCCAATCTATGGATATCTATGGAGGGAATGCGAAAAAATATCAGCTTTCCACACTTTTTTTCGAAATCCTTCAAGATATTTATGGGAAAATCGGTACATCGCTTTAATATAAGGAGTTACAGAGCAAGTTCTAGGTTCAGATATTTTCGTTAATTTTTCATGGAGTTATGCCCCCTTTCGTCTTATGAAATACGAAAAAGATTAGTTTTTCGCACTTTTTCCGCGGTCCTTCAAGGTATTCAACTTAGAATTGGTACATGGCTTTATTATGAGAAATTACACAGCAACTTAAGCTATATTAGTCTAGTCTAAGCTATGTTAGTCTAATCAAAGCTATAGCACTATATTCTAAGTCATACAAGTCCAAGCCATAATAGTATAAGCTATCGTAGTCTATGTTATACTAGTCTTATGGGGAGCTTATGTCGAACGTCGATCACACGCGCTGCGAGTCAACTGTCGGCAACTCCGCGAATCTGTTGCGCTTATGTCGATTAAGTCAACTGTGAACGATTATGTTCAACTCGATACAACTAGGCGTGCTCTAACGTGAGTAAATCGCAAGTCCACTCATGTCAACATTCACAGGCGATTAAATTTCCTTCAATGGTCTGACCATCCAAGAGGAATGAACGCGAATTTTTAAGATGGCGTTGTTTAATAGAAAGGTACGTATTTTTATTTTAACATATTCGCAGTTGGATAGAATATCATCATCTGTGATACAGATTCATTCAATGATACCCTGGCAAACTATACTGCCTACAATTCTTCTAGGAATATGAATGTTATCTAATCACCAATTGACACGTTGACTACTGTGTCTTTGTAGACGCCATATTCCATATATGCCTATGCTATATCGCCGACCACGCTAAATATTTTGAAAACAATGTGACTAAATGTTGTTGGTGCCTGAAGCACCAACAGCTTTCATTCAAATTGTTTTCAAAATCTTAATCATCATGATAGGTATACCAATTCTACGATGTGAATATGCAACTTCATCCAGGGTAGTCTATTGTTGTTTCATATATTTTCTAATTTGAGAATCGGTTATAGCAATAACGGAAACCAACGCACATATTCGTCCCAAACGATCATGCTTACGGTGTATATGCATGTAGTTGGCTAATTATCCTAGTCCAAGATTCTATATACTATGCTGAAGGCTGGAAGTATGTTATTTTATTAGTCTCAAAACATGTCTGGAGCCAGCTTGTTCCTCCATGGGTGCTCGTGTCTATGCCACGACCATCTTGATGAATCCCATGTGGTCTTTTCCAGCTCTTTAACAAACTTCTCTCAAAATTCGAAAGTAATTTTCCTGTGAATAATCCATAGTCCAAGACCAATCAGGATTTTATTACTGTCTAGCTCACCCTCAACATCCCGATGTTTTAGCTGGTTAAACATAAAGGAAAACCATCTTCTAATATGCAACAAAGCATCTTGTCGTATCTTAATTGTGAAAATTTTGTTGTCGCTTGTAAACATTGGTAACTATGTTTTTGCATCTGACAATCATGTAGTATCTATGTTATGTATTACTAGGACTTGGATAAGTTGCAATCCATGCTGATATTTACCACATTAAAAACATGTTGTTTTGTCTTTTAGCTGTCCATCACACCTCGACAAAAGCTTATGATGCAAATAGAGGTAAACAGAAGATGCGCAGCCGCTGCTGCAGCAGTTATGATTTTTGAGCGTAAGAAAAAGCGGGCTAGGACAACCTGGAAGCGTCAATGGCTACACGACCATGACAAGCACGGTGTTTATATGACTTTAATACAAGAACTGCACACAGATGTAGATGCATACGCAAATTATTTTCGGATGACCCCTGACCAGTTTTCTGAAATTGAACGGCGAATAAGACCGAGGATCCAACGCCAAGACACAAATTTTCATAAGGCAATTACCACGAAAGAAAGACTGGCTGTCACCTTGAGATATCTATCCACAGGTAAGAATGCATAATACACACTGGAGTGACCAAGGAGCCCAATGTTATACATATATTCTTGGCATGACGCTATTTGCACCGAAAGAGATTCGAACCCAAAATGGTAAGACTGGTCTGGTGGTGATTCTTTCGTCGTGGGCTCTAGTTTCGTTCAAAGTAAACCAATAAACTATGGATTGAAGGAATGAATGCTTCCGTCCACTGGCAAAAGGGAACAAGTGCTTTGTTTTGTCATTTACTCCATTTTGTCACTGTAAAAACGAATAATACTGACACTTGCTCCCTTTTACCATATATATTCCAGTTAACATTGACTTTTCCCCTGGTCATACACGATATTACAATGGCAAAAGGGAGTAAATGGCATTATTTTCATAATTAGGTCAAATTACTATTAATTAACAATATCTATAAAAATCAATAGCTATCACTTATTACATTAGCTCTTTAAATTTTAAGTTTCGGAGGGCAACCGAGAAGCGCGTTTGGTTGATTTACTGACAAATAGTGTTTTGTCACTTGCACCCTTTGGCCAGGGTAAAGCAGAATGAATGCTGAAAGGCATTCCAGCCATAATTGATTAATAATTGGCCTTCTACATTTAGGATTTCACTGTTAGCCCATACATAGGTATTTGTATGACCTTGAACTAGATTACGCTGATTGACAGTGTGATGATGACCGGAAATAACATGTAAGCCCTATGATAATCATTCCTACCAAACATTTACTATGGGCATTGAATGAAAGTATGGGGCGATACATTTAAGAGGGCGAAATTGCAAGAACTGTCCAGGGGGCATGTGCTCGCAGCTGCCGTTATGATAACGATATCGTTACACCATTGCCTTAACATAGGGGTAACGATATCGCTATCCTAACGATAGCTTCGAGCATATGCCCCAGGTGAGCTAAACGCCCCGTCGAAATTTATATTTAAATCATTTTCAATGATATCCTTTAAATATTGTAGGAGAAACTTTCCAGAGTATGTCCTATGCATTCCGTCTTGGAGCTACAACAATTGCAGAGATTGTGATTGATACGTGCGTCGCTATATACTAATCATTGAAAGATGATTACATGAAGGTAATTATACATTAACAGGTTTTAACTGGCATAAACAGAAAATCATATCAGCAATGCACTTCATGTCAGTGACAGTATACTCTATCTGAATGCGATGCCAAATCAACGTGCATCTAATACAAAGAAGCGTGATTCACAATTTGAAGATTTTAATAGATCGATGTTTGCTATACAAATTATTTAATAAGTATATTCATGATAGCCAATCATGCACAGATATCAAGGCGGTACACAGGCAGTTGTATCATCTGTATCCTGGTCCAAATCTAACTGGGCAATTTCGGCATCAGCTAGGTCCATGTGTAATTTTGTTGTTGTTTTTGCTCTTAATCTGGGATTCGTTATCTTTCTTAATTTAGCTGCAACCAACTTTCCAAAAATGTCCATTTCGTCTTCTTCATGTACCTCAGGAAATGTAATAGGTTTCGATAGGGAGTTTGCTATTGAATTCAAAATTTCAGAGTCAGATTTTCTTTTCTCAGCATCCTTCCTCTTATATGGTCCAGGATTTGGCGTTTTCTTGACCACATCTGGCGTTTCGACTTCATCCAACAACGCGTCATCATACTTTGGTTTTTCTGTTACTTCTTCCGGTGCATTATCATCATCGTTATGTACATCCGTCTGTCATAATAAATAAATAAGATTAATTATATTTTTCAGATGCCGCAATCAGAGGATGAATGGCTTACTATTGCAAAGGGATTTCAAGATAAATGGAACTTTCCAAATACATTGGGAGCTATCGATGGCAAGCATATAGCTCTTCGGGCTCCGCCCAAATCTGGATCAAGTTTTTATAACTATAAGCATTTTTTTAGTATTGTACTTATGGCACTCGTTGATTCAGACTATAAGTTTATTTACGTGGATATAGGGTGCAATGGCCGTATATCCGATGGCGGTGTTTTCGCTGGGTGTAGCTTACAAGATGGGCTGAATCAAAGGCTGCTGAATCGTCCACAATGTTCAAATCTCCCTGGTACAGACATTTTGATGTCATATCACATAATAGGTGACGATGCATTCCCTCTCAGAGACGAACTATTGAAACCATTCCCATTTCGGAATATGAGTGTTGAGCAACGAATCTACAATTACAGAATATCTCGCGCTAGAAGAGTGGTAGAGAATGCTTTTGGCATCAAGATTTCGTGTCTTTTTAAGCCCAATTCTTCTTTCGCCAAGGAAAGTAGAGACACTCGTCATGGCAGCATGTACTATTCACAATTTCCTCAGGATATGTCAAGACACTGCGTACATAGGCCATGGTAGTCTGGATGAGGAGAATGCGGAGACGCATATCGTTGTTCCAGGGTCTTGGAGAGGTCAAGACAGCAATTTAGAATCGTGTGGCATCTCACATCATAATGGTTGTGCAGGTACACCAGTGGGAAAAAGACAACAACTTATGAAGTACGTCTCTAGCGAAGCAGGTGCAGTCTCGTGGCAAAATAATATGATTTGAATGTATCTTATTGGAAAGTGTATGCCCGTATCATAATGCCATATTGACATATTTTCGATGAGTTATTTCATGCATTGAGGTTGGGATTCAATAATTAACTAAAATACCTGGTATGAACTGGTCGATTCCCTTGCTTTTACAAATGGTTTCAAAAAATCCAAATGCTTCAACAGCCAATCTTGTCTAGTAGTCTTCTTTTCCCCACTACTTCCTGATGGGGGACACTTGAGAAGTCTTCCGTATTGCGTCCTCAATGTTTTCAGCCTCATTGAAGTTTCCTCAACTGAAATGAATCGATAATCATCTAAGGACGCAGGACCACACTACTTCTTTTAAACCATCGTTAGTTAATTGGCTATTTAGATTTGCTTGGAAACAAATATCTGGAGCTATCTCCTGCGGAATTTTTCACCCGATTAATTCCAAATTTGGTCCAATTTTAGTCACTATGGAGGGTCAGGGTGCTATTGTTTTTCTAAGAGATTTGCCCAATGGTTTTCGAACTACCCAACTTTCCGTGGGCGAAAAAGTCCAATAGGAATGTATGGGAAATTTCAAAATGGATATTTAAATTACAACTACGCCTACAGTTTTTATCAGATCACTACCATAATCGGTCAGGATGTTGCCGTCAGGGGACTGAACATGTCTGATGACTTGTGGGTCACAGGCCCAAGTGGAAGGGTACCCATTGGTCATCAGTAATGCCAGTTCTTTGTTTTAGACAGAAATGATCTCACCTTGATCAGAAAGGTTCAATAGACGTATTAGAAGATGCCCTGTGACATCTTTTCATGTTTCCCTCACCGATGGGGGGGGGGGGGGGGGGGCAAATGGTCAAGTGGAAGGGCATCCATTTTGGTGCAACTTTAACAGTTTTTGTTTTTGGCATTCTAAATGGCTTCACTTATGTCTGCTTACTAGTTCTCACTTACACAATATGGCACGCAGATTAACAGTTACTTCAGTAAATGTCTTCTAGTTTATGTTTATGATTACATCTGACAGTACAATTGCATGTCCCATTTATCCTTTCATGATGGGCAAATTTATTAAACTACAAATCCGTATGCAACAAACGTCTGAAAAATGCACCCATTGGAAATTAAAATTGTGTATAATTGTTGGATATTTAATTTTGCGGATCATGTACTGGTCTTTAGAAATGTCTATTTTCATGCCAAGAAAGGAATGTTTTTGAAAAGTATGCTAACCTCTGGAATGGCAGGCTCAATCGTCGAACCAATCATTCCATCAGTCAATTTTAAACGATAATTGTATGTATCTTGTCCTGTAAATATACATTTATATTATTCTTATTTTTGGTTGGGACCCCTAAATCTGATGTTGGGACACTAGGCCCTATATGTTAAATTTCGTGTATACACTGGCAGACAGGTAACAAACACACAAATAAATAGGCAAATGGAGCGAAAAACCATCCATCAACAATTGGCGGGTGGTTTTTTTAACAGTGATTGTTTAGATAAGAAAATATCAACCTATGAGATGGGCTACAGTGATGAGATGACAATATACGAGTGCTATACCTGACTTCTCTAATGTACTGGCAATTTCATTCAGAGCTTTGTTCTTTGATAAGCGGTTGCTGTACTCCTTGTCTGTGATGGCATAGAGGCATCTCCTCTCTTCAAATAGGGAGATAAGTCTCTCCTCCTCTTCGACACTCCAGTTGCTAGACATTTTAGTTAAGGACAGAATATATCGCATTAATCACGTGGGGTTTTCATTACCTTGGATTGACTACAGCGTTTAACCCTTAACACACTGATGCCAAAAAATAGATAGTTGCAAGCTAAATATAGGAATCATCTGTATACATTTTGGAAACAATTGATGCTGAAAGCTGTTGCTGTCATTGCCTGGAACAATTTTCAGCAACATTGTTTCCAAAGTGAACATAAGGTATTAATACAAAATAAAGTTTAATTAAAAATTTTAGCCGCTCAAACTGTAATGGTTAAATGCGTGTCCGCGGTCACTGATTGACGGTAACCGATCGTGAGAGTAGCGCATTTACAACTCGGGCGATTATTGATTTTTTTTTCTCGCCGAGTGAAAGCGATCGCCTGGAAATGGATCACAATTTTGCTTAGGTCGACACAGTCGACGATCAAATCGATCGTTTGAAATCGCGGGTTGTCGCGGGAGACTGACTAGCCGAATAGTTGACTCGCCTCGTAGTTCGACATAGTTTCGGCATTAGATCTACTAGTTTAGTCTAAGCTATACTAGCTAACCAGGCTAAGCCGAGCTATTATTGGAATTCACTGCCAACAACAATAGTCGAAGCAACCACAGTCGAAATATTCAAGGGCAAACTAGACATCTTTTTCAAAGAAAGAATATTTGAATTCGACTGAACACAATTAATTGTGGTGTGGCTTTGGACGTTGCTGTTACACATATGCTTATACAACATATGTGAGCCGTCAATTCCCAAAGTCATAATACAATTATTACATCACAGTGGACTAATCTTGAAACAGCCTGTGCATCTACATGAACATGCACACATGAAGATAGCTACACGTGTTGTATCCAGACCAGGGTTGCCTGCCCTACCAGTTTAGCACTGAGGCAATAACAAACCAATGGCTTATGCCTTGTACATTATTGATGATGATGATGATGATGATGATGATGAGCTATACAATATATATCAGCAACGGTAGATAGTCAGTTCTACCTGGCACATTCCTGCCAAAATAATCAATTTTCAATTGTATTGTAAACTTGATAGAATCAAAATGTGCATAAAATAGTTTAAAATATGAGATTATTGTCCATATAAATTATTTATAAAAAAAATAAATAAAAAATAAAAAGCATGTTCTGTGCATTTGACTTTAGGATAAAATATTAACCACATTTATTTGAAACAGTTTAAAATGCGATAATGATTTCCATACAACCTATAGCAATAATTGGTTATAGTTATAGTGTGTTGACATATACCTAAAGCTGAACACACACCTTAAACTTTTATGAATTGTTTACCGTTGTTAGGTCTGCTGCATTGATCGTCAATCGACATTGCATCATTAAAATAGTATGCCTGAATAGATATAGTTAATTCAACAAATCAAAATCGTTTGCAAATACACATACACACACATTTAATAATAAATATAGAAATAAATAACAATATAGGCCTATAATTTAGCAAAATAATGTATTCAATTTATAGGCCTATAATTTAGCAAAATAATGTATTCAATTTATTATGCACTTGTGTTGCCTCTCTTGGCTGCCCATCCTAACTAACCTCTGTGTGTATGTTCTCTCAAGCCTCCGACTGCTCCTGTGTCATATTCTTTCCCCGAGTGGCTGCGAGGCAGAGAACCTAGCACTCTTTTTCTTACTAATATATTTGTAAGTAATTCTATCGTGTGTGTGGTGTCCTTTGCACATACATTGAAGCTACATAAGCTTGCAACTAGGGATACTACTTAAACCATAGCTAATCTACTGATTTGCAATCAAACAACATTTGTACTTATTACAGTCAAGCAAACATCTAACCTGTTGATTTGTGGAGTAAAGAACCATGGTGTGCGAGGATTGTAAAGATCCTGCAAAGCAGACTCAATATGTGTCATCTGGTTATTGGCTCTGTAAAGAATGCGATAGTACAAGGGAGGAAGAGGTCCGCAGGAAATATTTTTCGGCAGAAACTACAAATCAAGTTACTGCCACAGCAACACCTATAAACACTACAACAGCAACTAACCTAGAGGACAGTGCAAATGCTCTAGCCACATCTAAAATGGTGACCCCTACCAAGCTTACACCTACCAACAAAACCCCAAGTAAGCATGACCTTGTCAGTGACTTAAAGGAAGGTGCATGCCAGTGCGGTGAGCCAAATAACCCATATATGATAAGGTGTCAGGTTTGCAAAGCATGGCTACATTACAACTGCTCAAATCTACCCCCATACATGCTAGCTGCTCTCACAACATCAAAGCGCAAATACTCATGTAGTTTCTGCACACCCATCTATAGCCACATACTAGAGTTTCTGTCATGGTATGAACTAACATTTGATAAGAAATATATGGGAAATGCAAACGAAATTCTGCTCAAAACATCACTAGTCAACACAACAAATGACAAAGTGTCAAGTCAAACGGATAATAGTGAGTCGACCAACATACCTCTTATAGAGATAACAAATGAAGACTCAGTAGAAGTAATAAAAGAAAGCCCACCCAAGTCAACAAATGAGGGCACAAATAGCACACAACATACAGAGGAAGATTGTGCAACCTCAGAAGAAGTCTATGACTCGTCTACCCAATCAAAGGTTCATCTAAAACCTACTGTTAATACGGCTAACCATGTAGCTACACATGTGTGTGATGCATACACTGAAACAAACATGGGTGGTTATACTCAATTAAAACCCTCAGATGACTCTTGTAGTGAGATCCTTAGTGATGTCCTGGAAGAGATCAGACAGATCCGAAATGAGTATGCTGCTCTAAATATACAAGTGCAAGAATTGCAGATGAGTAAACAAAATGAGATAACTAGTGGCCATACTCATATGTCTAACCATATTGATCTTACAAGACCCAAAGAGCTACTAGAACAGCACAAACAGACAGTCGTTGAACATGTTTCTGTTCCGACCTCCAGGGATATCTCTAGAACCCAGAGGGGTCGTACACATAATATACAGACAATGAATAGGCGAGATGCACCCCAGTTGGGACAGGTAACCACCAAAGTGCAATTAACAAATGCAATACACCCAACCAGAGGACCTAGGCAGATACCCAACCAGAGTTGTTCACAAATGAACCACCACATAAGTAGCAACACTATTAAGCCTGGGACCAGAAGTTACAGCCATGTCGTTGCTAACAACAATATTGTAGAAACTCCATACTCTCCATCCTTCTCTAGACAAACAAATGGTAACAACCACAATATGAAGCAATCTGCTGGCAAGTTATACAGCATACTTTCTGACCACACCAATAACAACAACATTGATCAGGGTCAAGCTCGCCATGCAAATACTTATCAAAAGAACAAAACATCACAAAATGTTCTAATTATTGGAAGTTCAACTCTGAGAAAGCTCAGCGGAAGGTACATGTCATCTGAAACAACAAATGTAACTGTCCGTTCTTATGGTGGGGCACGAATCGGTGAAATTGCGGATAAACTTGAACAATTCCTATCAACTAACCACTACACCACACTTGTAATCCATGTTGGAAGCAATGATATTGCCAAGCGTAGAGTAAATGGAATGATCAATGACTACGATTCGATGATTGAACAAGCCAAGACACTAGCACCAAATATCCAAATATTGGTTTCTTCACTGCTGCCTCGACCTAACAATAGATACGAGAACAACTTGGTTTTCCAATTTAATGAAATGCTAAGGTCTCTAGCTACATGGCATGGTGTAACATATGTAGACAACTCTGAACTGTTCACCCACCCAAATGGGGAAGCCAATCTACTACTATTTAGGGACAACATACATCCACAATGGTCTTTGTCTACTATCCGAGAACATAACCAATTATGTTGCAACTTCTCATTCACTACAAATGCGAACAAACATGAGAGATTCACTCTCTCAGGATTTTTTATAAGGGAGGGGGATAGGGGGGAGAACAACTGTAGCCTTATTAAACATATGCCAAGCAGAACACAGCCCGAACCAATTGCATTAGCGAACCGATATCACCTGCTAACCGACGTATCCACACATAACAATACAACATGTATCGATAAAGCAGACAACCAGCCAAATCCACATGAACAAATGTGTTGAATGCACTATAGCCATGAATGATAGCTATGTGGTGTGGGAGGGAGAGTAATAATTTATGGGAGTAATCGGAGGAGGGCGGCCTGCATTGAAATCGGGATATCCATGTTTAATTGCTTAGGCTGTGCTCTGCTTTGGGCGGGTCAGATAATTCCCCTGGGATGTGGGTTGGGGGTATTGTGGATAAAGCTTGCTCTTGGTAGATATACTCAAAGATTTGCATTTGTGTGTTAATTGGTGTCCAGTAATAGGACACTGCCGTTCAGCTGGATAGTGGTTAAACCTCATGCACAAGGGGAGACACCTCCAATTATATTTAAACTTGGATGATAAGACTATGCGGATTTACCTTCCTTGTCTTATTTGTCGCCTATGTATGAAACAATATGTTGAATGGTTGATCATTTTATTTCACTTAATGTAGCGAATTGTTTATACATGAACATGCTCTTTGGACCAATGTTGGAGGTTCTTTAAGATGGCTGGTTAAAACATCCATTCTAAGGACATAATCATCTGTTCCATAGAGTCATATGATATGGTGAATGACATACATTTATCAACCATTTGCTTTTAACAATGTTATGCATGCTTATGTAAGAGTGTATACCATATTAACTTCCTATTAATAGCAATTTATCATATTTACTCAAATTGATATTAATAATATCCAAGATAGACAGTAAATTCGCAGAGCTGTGTAACATTTCATCCTGAATTGTCACATTGATTATGTATGAGTGCTGTTGATTCAGAAGCGAATCGTTTAATATGCAAATACTCATATTTTGGCTGTATTGTCATATATCTTACATAATTCTGTAGCATAGTTATGTTATTACTGCAATCCTCTTTATTAATTGTCACATATATTTTTGTTGCGAATATTGATTACATGTTATAAAGTAGTAATTTCTTCATTCAGGAGGAAATGGTGTGTAACATAGACGTGCTACAATTGTGTCCAGATGGGTGAGCAGTCGCAGCACAGTCTTTCACTTAAACAATGGGGTGAGTGTTGGGTGGTTTAACTCACTAGTCTTGTCTGGCATTTGCTCTCAATTCAAGGCTACGATACTTAATGTATCATATGAAATGGCAGGCTAAGGGTATGACGTCGGTAAGGTGGTATTAAAGGGCACAAACTGCATTACATTTTTGAATGCAACATTCTCTTATAAATTTTTAGTAATACAATGTATATTAATTAATATGTGAAATATGGATAATAGTATTTAGATTTTAGTTATTCTAACTTAATGATTATGTAATATAATAACTACACCGTTAATGATCTACGATTCTGAAGAATACTGCCAAGATGCAGTGCTATGTAAATGATATGATCTGTGAATGAAATAGAAAGCAAGACTGCATGGCTGAATGACAATCCACAAGATTAGTAATACGGTTATATTACTTATTACATCATCATGTTTGGGTAGGATTTATGTTGTTGTCATTACTTATATATATACTTCCCCAGCCACCATTAACATATCTAATAATGTTTGCTACCATTAGCATATCCAATGATGTCTGGTGTCTCTCCTTAGATGACTTTTACCAAGCCACCTGGTCCATTATTGAGTGGTTGTGACATTAATTTACAAAAACAAACACATTTGGATGTTATAGATATATTCTACATAAGTCTATTTACAATGCGTATTTTATAAGGTTCCGGTAGAAAATCCACTGGACAACTGTTCAAAGAAATATTAGTAGTACCGAAAAAACTGCACTGACAACAGCCGTAACGAAACCCTGATGTATCATCATGAATAGAAGAACAAAATACATTAAGTATTATTCATGTGGAACAGTAGCATATGAAAACCCAGTACACATGATTGAATTCAAATCACGATAATGTGTATTTAAATCATTGGTTGGGTGTTCATATGCATATAAACAATGACAACAACATAAATCCTACCCAAACATGATGATGTAATAAGTAATATAACCGTATTACTAATCTTGTCGATTGTCATTCAGCCATGCAGTCTTGCTTTCTATTTCATTCACAGATCATATCATTTACATAGCACTGCATCTTGGCAGTATTCTTCAGAATCGTAGATCATTAACGGTGTAGTTATTATATTATATATATAGTTAAAGTGCACCTATTAGTCACCAATGCAATGTTCATAAATGTTACATGTTGTCGATACGCCGCAAAGGCGTGGAACGAGCTGGCTTGATTATGTAGTTGCTGCTTGGCAATTTTGCAGCAGGCTGTCTAACTGATGCGACACATAATCAGGAACAGTGAAGAATAAGTTACATTTGATGCTTTATAGCTAATTGCACATGCTCTATACAATGTCTAATTTACCGTAATGGTATTGCACCCCTGGGTGCTAAATGATGATGCCTTCCTTGATATAAAGGTTGGGTTTGTAGTATAAGTATGCAGGATTTGTGAATTGCAGCACAAGATGATCCACGTCACTTAGCTCATGTTGCTTGTAAAGCAATGTCCTACATCCGGACTGAGGTTCAAAACATTAAAACTGAAGCACTAGATACGTGCATTGTTTGTTCACAAGTGGTTTTACGTGGTATGGCAGATCTGGCGAGATATCAGAGCACACCAATCATTTCACATATTGTTTTTGATGGTAACTGCGGCCAAAAGGCCACGCTGCAGTGAAGGTCCCTCTGAATTTGTTGGTGGTGGGAAACCCTTCTTTAATTTAGAACTTTACCCCTGGTGGCGTTTCCAGGAGTATACAAAGACTTACTTGCAGCATTGAACGTGGTTGTCCTGAGGGGAACCTGAGGGATATAAGCTGCGTTGGTGTAGATTGCAGAATGTGAGCTCTACGCAGTAGGCAGAAGAAATTTCGCTCCCAGTTGGACCTGACCCACGTTCCAAGTGATTTTTGCTGGAGAAACGAGCTCCTTTTATACTAAATGGTGACGTCACACCAGAGTCTTGACCAATCGCGTGCGGGTTATATAGGAGGTAGGGTGCTTGTCACATGATAGATGGTGATGTTTCTTGAGTTGGAGTTTCAAAATGAGTAATTTGAATATTCCTGATATCTTTGCCAGTTCTGAACCGATTTCAGTTCTGTAAAAAGTATTAAGTTCCTCATTCAATTCTGGTATCGATTCATACCAGGAAAAGTTAGGATGGTCATGTATTTAATGAATTACCATAATACAGGCAAAGTATGTACATAAGATGCCATTCTCCACACGCTATAGCGCATATGTAAGCGATCTCTCATAGCCATGCATGCGCAATGGGCAATGTCATGGACTATTCTGAGCCTCTACTATATAGCTATACGCGCTTGTCCATGCTCCCTAGGGGGCGAGCTTGGCCCATCCAGAAACGGACTGTCCCATACCCAGACAGACTGGGTTGGTTTGTACCTGACAGGGCGATCCACATTACAGCCCCGCCTCCGCATCAACCCCCACCTCCTAGTTTGGCACCTGGGTCAAACGATACCGCATAGGTGTACGCTAGGTGCGAATTATAGACTTCTCATGTAGGCACGTAGCCAACCGAGAGCATAGAGTGATGCGTGAGTCGTGTATACATAAGAGATAGGCACATAGACGTGCAAAAAGGTGTGGAGGGAGGCCTACTTTTCAGTTTGATTTTTGGCCTGATTTTTTATTTGTCCATGCCTTTTTGATTTTTTATTTTTTTTTATTGTTTTTTATGTTCTGTGTGATGCATGCTGATTATTATTTTATTTCCTGATTTGGCTAAAACAATAGCTTGTGAGGACGTTCTCTTGTGGCGAGTAATTAATCCCTGCAGGAGAACACCCAGTCTCCAATGTACCATCGATTATTTATGTATAAAAACAGTATATAAAATATAGTATATTTATCTGAAAACTAAGTTATATATTATGTATAGTGCGTCCCTTTAGTGAGGGTCTGCACCAACGACTCTCGCCGTCCCTTAAATCCGTATTGACATGCAAGAAGAAAAGTAATAAGTAATTGAGTAATTATAATAATAAAAACTGAGTCAGGCAGCTCCAGCTAACTGTTGGGACGGCATGACCAAAATGGGTATATATTGCGGCATACTATAGTCATATGCCACATATGGCGTATGTATAGGTTCATATGCCACAAGGTAATATATTGCGACATAGCTGTATAATAGTATAGCTATGCAGAATGGTTCTTGCCACACTTGGGATGGGTTTCGATTTTATAAAATTAATAATATTAAGAAAAGTGTATAATAATAATAATAATAATAATAATAATAATAATAATAATAATAATAATAATAATAATAATAACACAACCTATGTAATAATGCCTATCAGTTAATTCCTACTTTATATATATTTAGCTAATTTAGATTTAATGTCCGAAAAAGTCCCAGTAAGTCGGTGATGATGGGTGCACAAACATGATGCATGAATAACTGGAGCTTGTGGCTTGCGATGTCGCTATCTGACTCTTATTTACTTGAGGATGCTGATAGTATCTGCAGATGCTGTAGCTGGAGTGATGTTGGCGTGATGTGACTGCTTACTCGCAGAGTAGAAATGCTGAGGCTGGAGGTGGATGCGGCCAAACTGTAGCTTCTGCTGGTTGGTGTCGTGCTGATGGTTGCTGTGGTGCTCGTCGGTGCTGATGCTGTTGGAGGTGGGGTGGCGGATGTGCTGGTAGATTTGCTGTTGGTGCCGGTTGCTGTACTATCTGTCGTGCTGATGATTGCTGTTACATGAGGAGTGCTGGCTGCTGGTGATGTGCTGCTGATGATGCTGTCCGGATTCGGTGCCTTGGCATGTGCTGGTTTCTTTTTTCTTTACCACAAGGATGAGTTTGTTTACGGATGTCCATGGTACTGGTGGAATATCCGATAAATGTTCTATATAGCGCTTCTTGCCGGCATATGGTTTTGACGGAGTAGTGGAATATCCTGACTGACGGATCTGATTGTTCGGATGACACGTTATTTGTGGCGGGTGGCATGTCTGTGGCATGTGGGAATGTTCGTGGTGAGTAAAACTGACGCAGTGGGTGGAATGTCTGCTGCTTCCTCCGGATCCATTATGATAATTAATTCACCCGGCGAAAGTGAAGAATAATTATTGTCCTGCACTTCTGCTGGCCACGTCACTGCCAGTGTGGATGATTGTAATGTTCTTACCAACTTACTTTTCACCTTTTTATTCCGGCCATGGTGGTTGTTTGGTGCTTCTTTTCCGTTTTCTTAATAATACGAATAGGAGGGCTTGTCGCGATCCGCAGAGCCAAGGCTTCCCAGTCCTCATGTTCTTCACCAGGTTTTAACGTTACTACCATGACACAATGTCCAGTTGCTGAAGCATGAGTTGTACCAAATTGTGGCGTGGTGAAAAGGTAATTGCATTCACGACAATAAGCACGTTGCCACAAATGGTCTCTGTCATAATGGATCCGCAAGTCCGAGTTTCACAAGAACCCCTTCGTATGGTCTGTACCGAAGTTTGATATGCCATAAGCACATAAGGAAGTCAGAGATCCCAATCCCAACAATCAAAGTGCGTTTCTTTAGTCAGCATGACTGCGAGAGTTCGATTGAACCTCTGTACCATCCCATCACCATGCGGATGCTAAGGTGTTGTGTGTGTTTTGACAATATGAAACAAGTTCGGAGATCAAGCGACTCTCAAAATTACTACCTTGGTCGGAGTGCAACTCATAGGGCTTGCCAGAATGGCAGAACACATTGCTTGTGAGGACCTCTGCGATAGCGGCTGCCTCTTGGTCCGGCAAACCAAATGCTTCTCCCCACTTCATGAAATAGTCTTGAAGTACGAGGATGTATTTATTGCCCTCATCTGTCGTATTCAAGAGCCAGAGCACATCGATAGCCACTCGCTCCCATGGCACACCAACAGCCTTTATCTGTAATGGTGCGGTGTAGTGTTGGCCAACAGGGCGACACTGGCAGGCTATGCATTTGGCCACCCATGCCATTACACTGTCACGTATATTTATTCAGTGGAATCTTTGTTTAATTCTTTCAGTCGTTCTTTCCATGGCTAAATGTCCAGCGTTGTGATGCAATTGTTCTAATATCATGACTCAGAAATGCTCAGGAATTATAATAAGTTTGTTAATATAAAGAATGCCATTGTGCACATGGCATTCATTATGTCTTTGACAATAGTATTTTGGCATTGTTGACAAGGGACTGACAGATTCCTTCAACGGGCGTACCCCACCCTGGATCCACTCATATATATTTTGGGTTTGTGCATCTGTTGCCTGTTTCTTAAGCGAGGTTTTCCAAATTCCAGTCTGCACACCACAGTTCTGGGAATGTGGGAATTGACTGTAGATCATGTGTAACGGTAGTGGTCACTTCTTGTTCATCCTCAAGTCTGATTCTACTCAAGGCATCAACATTTCCATGCAGTGAAGTTATAGGCCTGCAGGGATTCCTGCCACATCATTACCTGACCTTCTTGGTTCTTTAGGTTTCTGAGCCAGCATAGCGAAGCGTGGTCTGTATGCAAAGTAAAAGGGCACCCGTACAGAAAGTGTTTGTCGTATTTGATGAAGTAAACTGTGGCCAATACGTCTCTCTTTGTGGTTGCATAGCATTTCTCTATTTTATTTATAGCATGAGAAGTGTCCGCAGTACCTTCTCTGTTCCATCTGCGACCTGTGATAGAAAGGCGCCTATTGCAAAAGGCGATGCATGAGTGTCAACGATGAAATGATGGCTAGGGTTTGGATGAGCAAGAATTGGGGCAGACGTCAATTGTTCCTTCAGTGCCTTGAAGGACACTCACACTCATTCGCCCTCTCAAATGGTCTATCCTTTTCAGTGATTTGGAATAACAGTGATGCTATGTCACTAAAGTGACGAATGTAGCGGCGATAATACTGGCAGAATCCCAGGAAGCTCCTGGTGTTAGTTCACTTGCACCCTTTGGCCTTCTCGGTGTGTTTCCTGTCTCCGCCTTACTTGGCGACTGCCCAGTACTTCACATATGATGCAGCATAAGCTAGGTGCCTTTCCATATATGCGTGAGATAAATGCCTACTCAAGCTCAGGGATAGCTATAACTAGGTCCCACCCCAGTTCATGGAGCTATATAACTGAGCAGAATCCAGATGAAACGGCCCTAACCAATGTGGTGGAGGGGAATCCAGACAATTAATGGGCCAGAAGGCTGGAGAAGTATTGGAAGAGACAGGTACTCTTGGTATAATTTAGAAGTCCTCAAAGTAAGTGATCAATTATGGAAACATGGGTGCGCTTGTATAGCGGAGTAGCAGCAACCGGGAAAGAGCTGTTGCAATAAACAGTCTCCTCCTGGTGAATAGTTGTCTCTAGCTACTTTAAACTTATCCTGTTCTGAACTGATTTCTGTTCTGTAAAATGTATTAAATTCCTTATTCAATTCTGGTATCGATTTATACCAAGAAAAGTGAAGATGGCCATGTATTTAATGAATTAGCATAATACAGGCAACATATGTATATAAGATGCCATTCTCCACACGTTATAGTGTGTATCTAGGCTATCTCTCGTGGCCGCGCAATCTCACAGACTCTTCTAGTCTGAGCCTGTACAATAAAGCTATATGTGTTTGTCCATGCTACCTAGCGGGCGAGCTTGAAGCATCCTGAATTGGGCCATCCTGCACCCAGACAGACTGGGTCGATTCATACCCGGCAGGGCGATTCGCATTGCACCATCTCTTATAATACATTCTAACAGGTTATATACTATGCTAGTTAAACTTATAGGTCTATAGTTTCCCACTTACTTTTTGTCTGCTTTCTTAAATATGGGACTTATATTGGCTTGTTTCCACTGTGTAGGTAGCGTACCAGTACTCAACGAGTTCCGGAAAGGTAATAGTAAAGGTTTTACTTAATATGTTTAAGTTCTTTTAAAATATGTGGATGTATCATGTCTGGTCCAGGGGATTTTGAAATTTCCAGAATCTCCAGGTATTTCTTGATGATCTCTGTATTGAGTTACTGAATTTGTTTCTGGGCTTTCCCAAATTTCCTCACTTTCCCAATTTCTGGTAATACGCCATCAGGTTCTATGATAAATACAGGTGAGAAAAAAATTTGATAAAGCCTCAGCTGTGTCTACATCCGTAGAATTAAGGTACTTATGGTTATTGTCAGGGTATAAGTCTGGAATTACCTGTTTGTTTTTTGTCTTTGATCTTACATAAGTCCACAACTTTTTGGGATTATCCTTAATAATTTTGGCTATTTTTTGCCCATGTAATTTTACAGTCTTTTTGGTTTCTCTACAGATCTGATTTATTGCCCTGGTATGTTCTGTTTTCATTACAACATCACCTGTCATTCTGTATTTGCCCAGAGCCTTCGCTTGCCTTTTATCAAATTTGGTAGTTAAACGTTTTAATGGAGCATGTGCTTTTTATTATTCTTTTTAAACCACTGCTTAATAATGGCCTTAGGCACACATTCTTTTACTGCTGTTCTTAATTTGTTTATAAAAATATCCCATTGTATCTCTATATCCAGATCTTTCAGGATAATGTCCCAACCATTGTCTAAAATACATTTCATTTGCTCATAATTTGTCTTATTATAAATATATCTTGCTTTGGACTCAACCGAGTTTAGCAAATGTGCATAGAAATCTACTATTATGACTGAGTGGTCACTTTTATCTAGAGGTGCATCTATATCAAGTTTCCCTATCATACCTTCTTCATTTGTAAATATTAAGTCTAAACATGTTGGCTTGTTAGTACCTCTGCCTCTGGTTTGTTCAGTTACATGCTGACATAAAAAAGAATCCCTTATGGTCTCCATAAAATCAAATTCAGGATCCCCTTGGCCACCCTTGGTTGAATATTCTGTCCAATCTATGCCTGGGAAATTAAAGTCCCCCATGACAATTACATGTGTAATTAAATGTGCAATGCATGTTAGTTACTTGTTCCAGAAGTAATTGCAGATTTCTGTTATTTTCTATAGTTGAGCTGAGGCTATGATAAATAAATGTGATTAATAAACTGTCTGTATTATTTTATTTAATTTCCATACACATAAATTCAGTAAAATATATGTTAATGTCTATTGGTATATATCATAAGGATGAAAGTATATAAACCACCAGTCTTCTGCCTGTACTGTCCTTGGTAATGTTATGGGGCAGTATATCATATCCAATGCCAACATTGAAACAACATCAGAATCCAATGTTGAAACAATGTCAGAATCAAACGTTTGAAACGACATCAGAATCCAAAGTTGAAACAATGTCAGAATTCAATGTTGAGGCAACGTTAGAATCCAACATTGAAATAACATCAGAACGTTGAAACAGTGTCAATACATGATTTGAAGCTGCAGATTTGGAGCAACAGCTTTAGGCATACCGCTTCCTGACAAATTAATTTTAAATTGCTTAACATTTAATAAATTGCGAATGACAAAGTTTGTTTAATCAGGTCAAATGCATGGATTGATTTCGGAGGGATTTATTTTATAATTTCTTCTGGCTTGTATGCGAAGACAGTTGAGGGGTTAAAATTTAGTATCTTCTGCACATTCTATCTTCATATTATATTGAATATATGAAGTTCCGCTTTAAAATTATGAATACTAAAACTATCTTGCGAGACATACGACATTCAAGGTATTGCTAAAGCTGCGTAGCTTAATTGAACACGGATTGATTGCCGGGAATAATATAAGTACATAAGATATGTATAAGCTATCAGCTATGGCGGCGTTAGTAGTGTACTTTCTAGCAATTTAGGGCAAAGCATTTACAAGCGTCGCCTTTTGGCATCCTTGTTATAAATTACCTATTTTACTGCTGGATGAATTATGTGTACATATATTATTTTCTTACCTTGAAATAAAGGTGAATTAGATGCGATCAAAATGGATAGCTAGAACGTTGATTCAAATTTCGTTCTAAAGCAGCAGCAGCAGCACCACGATGAATAAAAGGGATTGCTGGGATAGCTAAACATTGCAGGTGATCATTTTCGTGTGGAAAGGTAATTCTGGGAACGACAAACATTGTTACAACGTCGAATCGATGTCATACCTGAACGCTTGCACATATTGCATTTTTAAATTATTGTAGCCAATTAACATATATATCTTGTCGTACGAAGAATATACACATCACGTTTTAAAAAGGTGGTCACATAAATCGAATATGCGTTGACTATATGTAGAACTGCAACGTCGGTATAACGTAGCTAATTTGACATTGAGAATATGTTGTAATCTGGTTGTTCGACGTCGTGACGTAATTTCAACCAATATTACATTGAAACAACGTCATGTGCCCACTATGTTATCGCTTCCTTAGGGGTTGAGACAACAATGGCCACAATGACGCAGCATCACAAAACCAAGCTAGGACAGATAAATTAAACATTGCAAATGCTAGGTGGATGGGATGTTATAATAAATCCAAATCCTGTCAGTAATAATGCCACACTACCGGAGGTTGAAACTACCCTTGCTTTGTTAAGCTAAGTAGATGTCAGAATGCAGGCATAAATGCCTTTCTGTTCTGCTCCTGGTTTGTGTCTGATATTTGTAAAATTTATTTTTAATATATCATTCAGTAGTTCAGCTTCCGGAATGTTTTATGTTTGCATTCCTCTAACTGTTACCCTATCTATATATATACATATATACAATTCTACATACAAATCCCATCTTTATTTAAACAAAAAACATGTGACTAGTGTATGTAGATTATATATATATATATATATATATATATATATATATATATATATATATATATATATATATATATATATATATATATATATATATGTGTGCGTGTGCGTGTGTGCGTGCGTGCGTGCGTGCGTGCGTGCGTGCGTGCGTGCATGCATGCATGCATGCGTGCGTGCGTGCGTGCGTGTGTGCATGCGTGCATGCGTGCGTGCGTGCATGTGTGTGAGCGCACACGCGTGCGCGCGTATAATATATAGACATGAAAAACCTTGATTACATTGACCATGCCCGCATGTATCAAGGGCGGATCCAGAGGGGGGGGGGGGTGGTGCAGGGGGTGCGCACCCCCCCCCCCCCCTTGGGAGGGGTGCCCTGTCCACGCCTGACGTGCCCTTGCCCCTCCCAACATGTTTCACCCCTATTACTGCACTCCGATCATGACGTCTCCTGTCATTCGGTTTCACAATGGAAGTACACTGACAACTCCGAACACATTTCCGAACTTCGGAAACGGAACGTGCCCATTTCAAGTTGTCAATCGTTTATTATAGATTTTCAATATTCGTTACCGGTACTCAATATTTAAAAAAAATTATTGTACTCCGAAAGGAGGTTCGTCTAAAGGAAATTAATTCCGAGAGGCGGGATCTACTCAAGACATAACAAGACAAGTTTAGCAGACGAACAATTTTCATCATGCCGTCCCATAAACGAACTAAACGCTTATTAGAACAGTGCCTCAAAGAGGCTGCTGCAAAATGTCCACGCCTAACTGACTTATTCCGGTAATTATAATCGTCGTAATTATATCTAACATTTATCATGTGTCATTTAATTTGCACAGTCTTTAGTGTTACTAGTTTTCGTGATAAACAGGGTCCTGGTAAAATCAGAATTCAAAATCAATTTCCTAAATCTCACGGGCAAATGACGTTTTATATCATATGCCTAAATACACACATGTGATTTCTAATAAACAGTTCTATATTTTTAATTCTTGCTTACCATGAACTACTATTAAGTAAGTGTGTGCGCGCGTGCGTGTGTGTGCAGCATGCGTACGTGCGTGCGTGTCTGTGTGTGTTTGAGGGCAGCGCAAGGGATGTCCTGGGGACAGTTGCCCGGTCAACTGTTTTAGGTTAGTGTTGAACATATGCCATAGAAGGGCTAGCCTATAGGAGTCTGGAGGGTGGTTGGGTGGGTGTCATGAACAAATTATGATTTGCCACATGCACCAGACACCAGAAACCCCACTACCCTACGCAACTGCAAGTTTAACAATTGTTCTTTGTTACTGTTTAATCCATACATGAGAATTGTCGTGAAGACATCAGGGGCCGGTTGTTTAAAAATTTATTAAAGTTAGGCCCGACCTAAATGTTAGGCATGATTCAATGTTGGCAAGGAAATGATTATGACGTCATTGAACAAATTCGTTTAAGCGAGTCTTGCAGAGTTTTAAGAATAAAAAATTATGACGTCATAATCTATCATAATGATTTAATTATTATGTCATAATCATGTAGAAGAGTTATATGCATGATCGTTGCCCAAACGAACCAGAGTTAGGCCTGGCTGGACTTAAATTGAGTTTAACTTTAATACACTTTTGAACAACCAGCCCCTGAAATGGAAATAATAAAACAACATCATTTATCACACATGCACCTTTTGAATTTATACACAGATTTAGTCTTTCATTAACCTGAACAGCTAATTATGATTTCAGCATATTCTGTTAGTAACAGAACATGCCGAAATCATAAATAGCAGTTCTGGTTAATCATATCATAGTTAGATGTCAGATTCACACTCGCCTTTTTGTCACTCATAATTATGCGCTAAGCATGCATGAATAATTAGGGTAACAGCCACATTGATATTATTCACTGACTCAGGCATGTCTGATGTGTATAACAATGAATAGGAAAAAGAAGGTCACGTGATCTCATGGTGTGATCATGTAAATTTGTTTTTCATACTAATTTTCATACACATCACACTAGCCTGAATAATATTACTAAGGATGTTACTTTAAACCTCTATCTGACTAATTCATTGTACTATTGTACTTTTTCAGTTCAAAGGAGACTTCAGTTATGACACCAGAATCAGATTCAAGCTGTATCAGCAGTTCATGCATCCCCGCGTCTACTAACGAAGATTCATCCACCCATAAATCTACTAATGACGTTCCATATACGCATGCATCTAGTAATGAAGTTCCAGTCATGGATGATTCTACTAATGCAGTTCCAATTATGTATGATTCTACTAATGAAGTTCCAGGCACCCATGAATCTACTAATGAAGTTCCACCAGACACACGTGATTCTACTAATGAAGTTCCAATTTTGTATGATTCTACTAATAAAGCTCCAAACATGCATGCGTCTACTAATGAAGTTTCTACGAGTCATCAGACTGTCTCGCACTCCATCACACAGTATGATATTGGCAACATAGTTCGTGGACATGCACAATTGTCAGAACTTGACATAACAGAAAAATCTCACTATATACGTGATCACTTTGCACCCGATAGTAGGTTTAAAACTGTTTGTACCCAGACTGTAGTGCGAAAAGGAGCAAACCGCAAGTATGATTTAGTATTTCAGAAGGTATGGCTTGACCAGTATTCGTGGTTAGTGTATAGTCCAGTAGTAGATGGTGGATTGTGTAAATATTGTGTTTTGTTTCCTCCTAGGGACCATGTTCCTGTTGGAGTTTTGGTTTCGACACCATTTACAAACCTACGAAAGGCAACTGGTAAAGATGGTGTTTTAGAAACTCATTCTAAGCTACGATTTCACAAAGATGCTGTAAGTGTTGGCTGTTCCTTAATAAAGAGTTTGGACAAACCTAAACAAACACTACCATATCTTATGTCTGACAGCAATCGTGTTCAATATGAAAAAAACGTTCATATATTGAAATCTGTAGTTCAGGCTATTTTATTCTGTGGTAGGCAAAATATTGCACTGCGTGGTCATCGCGATGATGGTACAACGTCAAGTACCGCCTCAAATAAAGGCAATTTCTTGGCAGTTTTGGAGGTTATGGCCTTGTCAGATACGATTCTACGCGAACACCTTAACCAGGGAAAGAAAAATGCGAAATATATATCAAAGACCATCCAGAATGAAATTATTGAACTTATTGGTGATCACATTCGAAAGCAAATAACTAACTGTTTACAGGATGATAATTCATATTTTGCTATTATTGGTGATGAGGTTACGGATAAGCACGGAAACCAAGAAATTCTAGCTATATGTCTGCGATTCCTTGACACAATGATGGACCAACCAGTTGTTAAAGAAGTGTTTTTCGATTTTGTCTACCTTGAGCGTACAACAGGAGAGAGGATAGCAAAAGCAATAATCGACTGTTTGTTCAACCGTGGGGTAGACATAAGTAAAGCAAGAGGACAAGCTTATGATGGGGCTTCTGCAATGTCATCCTCTTCTGTTGGTGTACAAGCTCGTATAAAGGCAGTAGCCCCTCGTGCCTTGTATACACACTGTAATAGTCACGTTTTAAATCTTTCAATCGCATCAGCATGTAAGGTACAACCAATTAAAATAATGATTGACACGGTTAATGAAGTGTTTCTATTCTTTAACAATTCGCCTAAGCGACAGCGTTTCTTTGAATCTGTTCTCGATGGGCTTGACAACAGCCCATCTGTCAAGAAATTAAAGGGTTTATGTAAGACACGGCGGGTAGAGCGGCACACATGCTATGATACATTCTATGAGCTCTACCCACATATTTGTGTATGTTTAGAAAAAATGGTGAATCCTTCTCTAAACGACATCAACTGGGCATGGGACAGAGACACGCATGTCAAAGCACAGGGCTTACTATCAACACTGTGCTCTAGTAACCGGATTATTCCTTTTATTATTGCCAAGAACAGTCTGCATTGTATTAAGGCTATAGCTTCAAAATTGCAGAAAAATGGCGGCGATGTTTTCGATGCTTATAATATGATCGATAAAGCCAGACAAACCCTTGAACAGTTGAGAACCAATATCGATGACGAATTTGTAGATTGGTTTAAGGATGCAGAAGCAGTGGCAGAATCTGTTGGTGCAAGTGTAGAAATGCCAAGGATCGTTGGCCGACAGATTAACCTAGGTAATATAGCCGCACCTACTCCAATCGAGTATTACAAGATGAATGTGTGCATACCATTTTTGGACCACTTAATTCAAGAAATGAATACACGGTTTAATGACAATACCAGAGTTGGCAGTGATATCGTCAATCTGATACCATCAGTTATAGTTAAGTGTGTCAGTGAAGACATCAACAGTATTAATGAGAAACTGACCTTTTGGTATGACGATCTACCAACTCCGTCATCATTAAAAAGCGAATTAAAACAGTGGGCACATCTCTGGCGATCAAAGGCAGTAACTGAACGACCCAACAATGTACACCAATGCTACCTTTCAGCTGACAGTGATGAGTTTCCAAACATTAAAGTGTTATTAAGAATTGGATGCACTCTTCCAATCGGAAGTGCGGAAGCGGAACGTTCATTCTCATGTCTCCACTGTTTAAAGACATATCTGCGCAACACTCAGGGGGAGGAACGCCTCTCCAGTCTGGCTTTGATGAATATTCATCATAATATTGATGTCGATATTAACAGAGTTTGTGACGAGTTTGCCAAAAAACACAAAAGGCGGCTTTTTGATAAGAGTATAATTTTCTTTACTGACAGACTAGTACAGTGACATTGTTTAAGCATAATGATGATATGAGTTGCAAAATATCCATCACAATATTTCTGTAATTTTACAGAATCTGTTTTATTGGGTCTGTAGTGCTGATTAAAGTGGCCATTAATCGTGAATACTGATAGCCCTACATTTTGAACTTATTTTTGTAATTCCACAAGTCCGAGAATAAGATAAGAACAGCAAGCTTATTGCTAAAGTATTATTAACGGACAGTCTGTTAATAATACTTTAGCAATAAGCTTGCTGTTCTTATCTTATTCAGCACTGGTGTAACTGTGTTTGAGATCTTTGATCACCTATATTACAATTTCAAAGCAACCGTAGATTGCTTCCTAAGGCAGCAACAGCTTGTAGTAAATAAGTTTCAAAATATTCAATAGCCTATTGAATATTTTGAAACGTATTTACTACTGAAGCTGCTGTTGCCTTAGGCAGCAATGCCTTCAAGTCATAATAGCTTCAATATATACAGGAGTATTTTATCGGTTGACAGTCATATACGTGACGCCCGTCCATGATCTATCTCAGTCATACGATCTCATATATATATTTGTCCATTAATAACATAATACTTAGCAATAAGCTTGGTGTTCTTATCTTATTCAGCACTGGTGTAACTGTGTTTGAGATCTTTGACCACCTATATATCAATTTCAAAGCAACCGTAGATTGCTGCCTAAGGCAACAACAGCTTGTAGTAAATAAGTTGTTGTTGCCTTATGTAGCAATGCCTTCCAGTCGTATTAGCTTCAACATATTCAGGAGTACTTTATTGGTATGACAGCCATATACGCGAGTCCACCCATGATCTATCTCATTAATATCTCATATATATGTTAATATGACTGGAAGGCATTGCTACCTAAGGCAACAACAACTTCAGTAGGCTACATGGACTGAAAGACGTTGCTCATAGTCTACCTGGAGTCAGGACTCAAAATTGTTGCTGCCTTATATTGGAAACCATACATGTAACTGTCCAGAGAAGCAATGACAGGAAGCTATCGCTGCCTTGGGCAGTTAAAAAAGCAAAAGCTTCCAGCATAAGGCAGCAACAATCTGGAGGCCAGTTAGGCAAACGATTAATCTGTGACTGTTGAAAAGTAATTTTTCTTAGATTAGACCCATTCTTAGTACGGTCACAACCAGTATGTGATGCACCAATGAGAGAAGCATCACCTTGACCCACCAAAATTTTAAATTATAATTAAATCATGAGTAGAAATTGAATAATTTAGCAGCCAACTAAGGGTCCATATTTATCTCTGGAAATGCAGGAGAAGCCGTCTGGGGATACCTAGATTTCAAAATTTCACGGGGGAGTGCCCCCGGACCCCCCGCACCCTGCCCTTCTGAAATCCTGGATCCGCCCCTGTGTATAATATATAGACATGGAAAACCTTGATTGCCTTGGGTTCAAGTGCCCTTATCACACATAAATAAGGTTTTTCACACTTATGTGTGGATGTCTAGATGTGTCAAAGTGTAGTTTAATTACAATAATCAACAACAGCATAATACAGGGATACCTAATTAATTTGTCTATTGGCTATCACAGTAGCTCCTTTTATTAAAATATACACAACTATTAAAGATTGTTGGCGCAGGTACCATGCCAAGTCTTTACTACTATGCCATCCCAATGTGGACTGGCGTGATTTCTTACCCAATACACTTGGTCCAGCAGCAGCATCTACGTTACATTTAATTAATTGCAGCCCATTACAATACATTTCAAATGAAATACAATAATTGAATGATTGGCGCGGTTTACAAAATGTATCACACCCAATCCTTCCTCAGCTTTGAATACTCAATCAACATGTCATATTGCTCTTGCTCTTGATTAGAAATTGTAATCTGCATTGAAGTCACATTTCATTTCCTGATCCTTCCAGTACCGATCAAGTCTACCTTCAAAGCACTTTAGCCTCGGTGCGTTTACTACATCATATGGAAGATTATTACATATATTGGTGACACGGTTCACGAAGGAGTACTTCCTATTGTCAAGTCTATTGTGGTTCTTATAAATTTTATAATTGTGCCCTCTTGTGTCTGCACGTTTGTGTGTAAAGAAATTTTCAGTAACACGCCTGTCATAAATCCCATTCATTATCTTATATGTTTCAATGATGTCCCCTCGAAGCCGTTTGTACTTTAGGATTGGTAGTTGCAGCCGCTTCAGTCTCTCTGTGTAGCTCAACTCTCTTAGTGATGGTACACACTTTATGGCCTGTCTCTGAAACTTTTCCACAGTAGCTATGTGACTTTTCTTATATGGTGACCACACACTCCCTGCATATTCAACTTGAGATCTCACAAGTGCCTTATAAAGTAAAGTAAAACTGTCCTCATCCAAGTAGGTAAATGTCCTGCGAATAGCTACTATAATTCCTACGGCCTTGTTCACCTTTGTTTGCATATGCTCCCTAAAGCTCAGTTGTCGGTCAACAATTATCCCAATATCCTTTTCACTATCGACAGTTTCCAGGTTTGCTGCATCACCCTTGCTGTTGTATAGGTTGCATCTTTTGTCCAACCTAGTATTTCTGGTTCCCACTTTGAGAACTTTACACTTCACTGGGTGGAAACGCAATAACCATGTCTCTGTCCACTCATAAAGTGCATCCAAATCTTCTTGTAAGGCGGCAGCATCTTGATCGTTGTTAATCTCTCTATAAACCTGTGTGTCGTCTGCGTACAGGTAAGCTTCTGACTTTCCACATTCTAGCAGATCATTTATAAAGCTGACAAACAGTACAGGCCTATGACACTACCCTGTGGGACTCCACTTGTCACGTCATGCCATTTGTAGTACGATCTGTTTACTGACACTCTCTGCTTTCGGCCACATAGGAATTCAACCCAGGAGCACATCCGCTCACTCACTCTATATCCTTTCATCTTTGTTATCAATCTCCGATGTACTACAGTGTCAAATGCTTTCATGAAGTCCATATAAGCGACATTTATCACCCCACCTCTATCCAATATTTCTGTCCACTCAGCCAGTATCGTAATCAGCTGAAGAGTGGTAGATCTCCCACTTACGAAACCATATTGTTACTTACTAGGAAGACTATGTTTGTCCAGATGTTCAATTAGTCTGCTTCGAATGAGTTTTTTGAATACCTTGCATATAACGCTGATTAGACTCACTGGTCCATAGTTTCCTAGGCACTTCTCCCTTTTCTCTGGAGTATATCCTGCTCGCTACGTGTTCTCATAAACTTGTTCCATGCCGCTCTCTTACTTTTTATATCTTTCCAGGTCTCTGGCGGGACAGGTGGCTTAGATATCCTCTGTCCAGTAGAGTTGGTTCTACATCTAGGAATATATCTCTCTTGTGCCTTCTGCAGTACTTCCATGAACATAGCTAGCATCTCATCAACAGATTTTCCTTCAAGTAGATTTGTCCAATCTATTTGCATAAATATTCTCATCTTCTCATAGTTTCCTTTTTCGTAGTTAAATCTTGTTTCAGTTGTGCTATAATCTTCGTGATTACATATTAACTTACATAACTGCATGATCACTTTTACCAATAGGCGAGTCACAATCTATATCTGTTATGAGGCCATCATCGTTGGTTAACACTAGGTCCAATAGACTTGGAGTATTCGATCCTCTCGCTCCAGTTGGTTTGGTGATCTTCTGGAACAGACAGCTGTCTCTCGCTTCGCCTTTCTCATCACCTGACAATTTTTCCCAGTCTACTTAAGGTAATTAAAATCTCCAACTATTAAGATATGTGTGTAATTGCCTTTCTCTGTCGCCTGCTGAAGGAGCTTCTATAGGTCTTTATCATTTGCCTCATTGCTGTCTGGACTCCTGTATATTGTGCCCTATGAGTAATTTGTCTTTGTAAATTTATTCTCGCCCAGCACTGCCCTGAAAAGCTATTTACAAATGTAGTTTCCACTGGCTTTAAATACTCCTTTATGTACATAATGATACCCCAGCCGTCCTTTTTCGGGAAGTCTCCTGGCATTATCTAATATCCACTTATGGCTAGTGCTTCTTTTGAGGGTAGAAATCTACAACGTTTTGGTAAGACTTCGGTGATGAGAATCACATCAGGTTCTGTTTCACGCATCTTAATCCTGGTTAAAAGTTCTTCAAACTTGTTTGGCAAGCTGTCCGCATTTGTATATACACAACATTTCTTTTTATACACACGTTCCATTTCCATATTTTACGTCCTCTTTCTTATTTACAGATTTTTCTCCATCCTCCCTAATTATGTTTGTTTCTTTAATTTCACAATGTGCATGTTCCATGAGGGGTCCATTTACGCTGTAGTGGTAGTTTCCCAATTTATCATTGGTTTCTCTACCCTTTGCTTCTTCCACCAGTTTCTTCTTTGTGCCTCTGTCCTCTTTTGACAAGTCAATCGCCATACTTATCCTGTTATATTCTGGATTTTTGGGGGTGCTACCAAGCCTGTGAATATTCTTGAATACTCCTGATTTGTGCCTTTCTTCTCCAAAAAGGCTCATGTTGTCCCCAGCTCTTTCCTTTTTCTTGCTCCTAATCTTAACACAGACCTTGGTTCTACTTCTCTAACTTTTAATATTTCAAGGAGTCCATTGACAAATTCTATGTGGTGTTTCTCTCGAGATTCAATATTATTTGAAGCCACTTACAGGATATTACCAATCAGTGAGAACACCAACTTCGACTGGTGTCAGACGTGGTTGCGCTCCAGCTCATGTGGCAAATGCTGGTGGGGATGAAATTAGTGCTCCAATTGGTGGCAGCCTAGGCGGAAACGCTTCAGTATATATAGTTTCAAGTCCCATACAGAAGACTAATTGGGAAAGTAGAAGCTCACGGCATAAGTGGCCAGGTCCTAGGATGGACAGAAGATTTCCTGAGAAACCGTAAACAGCAGGTCTGAGCCAACATTGCAACATCAATGCAGTCAGATGCTACAAGCGGTATTCCCCAAGGTGGTGTGCCAGGTTCCTTACTATTTCTTATCTATATAAATGATCTGCCAAATGTTGTCGATTCAGATGTGTACATGTTTGCAGACGACACCAAGTTATCATGCCAAATCAAGGACCAAGAGGACTGTGATAAACTGCAAACAGATTTAACAAACCTACAGACATGGTCAGAAGTATGGTTAATGAAATTTCACCCAATGAAATGCAAGGTAATGACATTATCCAGGACAGAATCAGATTCATATGACTACTGGATGAAATCTGAAAATGGAGCCAAGACATCCCTTGAACATGTCACAGAGGAAAAAGATATAGGCGTCATTATAGATTCGAAACTGACATTTGACAGCCATATTTTTGAAAAGGTTAACAAAGCTAATAAAATCATGGGCATCATCCGTAGGACATTTGTTTACCTGGAACAGGAAAATTTCAAGCGACTATGTAAGGCACTGGTTCGGCCACACCTTGAGTACGCTAATGCAGTATGGTTCCCATATCTGAAAAAACACATTAATGCCATAGAAGGTGTTCAGCGGAGAGCGACCAAGCTAGTACCATCCCTCAAAGACCTCACATACACTGAACGATTGAAAACATTGGGCCTATCGACCATGGTATATAGGCGAGCAAGGGGAGATATGATAGAGACATACAAAATGTTAACTGGGATTTATGACCCAGACGCTACCTCCCTATTTCAGATGCAACATGATTCAGTAACCCGTGGTCATCACCTGAAGGTCTACCAAAAGAGGGGAGGAACGAACCTTAGGAAGAATTTCTTTCCCTTGTTACCTATAGAATAGCCTGCCAGAATCTGTCAATTCAGCACCAGCAGTCATAACATTTGAAATACGACTAAACAAGATATGACAATGTCAAGAGGAGGTCTATGACTGTACTAAAAAACTGACCAGAACAGATGGCACAGAGATTGATGTGACTGAAGAGGAAGGCTGAGAGACTTAATGTAGATATATAGACAATTGTCATAATTGTATGAAATAACCACAGGCGTAGGCGTCACACAGCAGCTCACGCCCATGATACATCTTCATACAGCAGACTAATATATATATATATATATATATATATATATATATATATATATATATATATATATATATATATATATATATATATATAATATAAACAGAAGTTATCATTGTGAAGGATCTCATATATGTGTATATATTATATGGATATAGCTTGCATATATTAAATGCTACTGAATAGCCAGCTTCATGTAAATACAAAAACAGAAGAAGGCATTATTCTAAAAATTTAAAAGTCAGGCATAGCTGGAATTTTCGTATCAACAAGTTTATTAGTGCATAGGAGCTGCGCATAGAGGTTTTACAAATCTGCGCTCAGAAACGTTACCTAGATTACATAGATGATCAAGATTCAAGATTCAAGATTCAAAATTATTTATTTCATGCTTAATATATATGATATTCCAAGATAACGCATTAGTGCCGGCCCGGTATCGGACAAATCATCGGCCCGGTACCGGCACCTGGCATCGGCCCGGTACCGTTTGGCACATCAGACCGGCATCAGTCCGATAGTGCCGGGCCATTACCGGCTGCCGACACTCAGCCGATACAATTTGTATCGGCCCGGTACCGGCCCGGTATCAGCAAAGTATCGGCAATGTAATATGCATCGGCACGGTATCGGCATCGTATCGGCATAGTGTTGGCATGGTATCGGCATGTATCGGCCCTCTGCTGGCATGCTGAGCTGGTGAAGTTTATTTTGAAAATTTGACTGTTGAAAGCTGCTGCTTCTCAAGCTTCAGTACTATCGGCACCGTATCGGTACAGTGTCGGCATGGAATCGGCACTGTATCGGCACTGTATCGGCATTGTATTGGTACAGTATTGGTCCTCTGCTGGTAAGCTGAGCTGGCTAAGTTTATTTTGAAAATGGGACTGCTGAAAGCTGTTGCATCACAAGCTTCAGTATTCTTGGCACTGTGCCGGCATGGAATCGGCACAGTATCAACATTGTATTGGCCATCTGCTGAGCAGGTGGAGTTTATTTTGAATTATTGGGACAGTATTGTCCCTCTGCTGGTATGCTCAGCTGATGAAAGGTTTATTTTGAAAATGGGATAGTTGAATGCTGTTGATTCTTAAGTTGTAGTTCTATTGGCATCCTGTCGGCAGTGTCAGCACAGTATCGGCATTGTATTGTTACAGTATTGGCCCTCTGCTGGTATGCTGAGTTGGTGAAGAGATTATTTTGAAAATGGGACTGGTGAAAGGTGTTACTTCTTAAGCAGCAGTACTAGCGGCACAGTGCCTGCCTTGTATGGCACAGTATTGGCCCTCTGCTGATATGCTGAGGTGGTGAAGAGATTATTTTGATAATGGGATTGCTGAAAGCTGTCAATTTTGACTCTTTCGCAGATGAATTCCCCATATCTTATTTTCAAGGCAACCATACAGGAAAACTGCTGAATATTTTGAAATTAATTTGACTGGAAGCCATTGCTGTCTAAGGCAACAATGGCTTCCAAACAAATTAATTTTAAAATATTCAACAGAACAAGATTTATATCGGAAAGAATCTATTTTTTCAGCTATTTGTCGGTGAAAGGGTTAACCAGCAGTACATTTAACTCACCTGGCATGGCAGCTGTCTGCCATCCATTCATCTTATGACGCCCACCTCTATGCAATTTGAATACAAAAACTCATGATTTTTGCCAATTTCCTTGTAAACAGTGTATCAGTTAGAACCGCATGACAGGGCTTCCACTAGTGGAAGTCTGGGAGTCCTATACTCCCAAAGTTCATGTTTGCCCCTGCTGTTAAAATACTAGAATAGCCATTGCCAGTTTCGGCCAGCCTGATAAAAGGTAGAAATATCATTTTCGATACAACTACATGTAAATAGAAACTGAGGCCTGTTGCTACACGTATGTCTTTAATATACTGAAGACAGGACAAGCAAAATGGATATACATGCACCATGAAATTCATGAATCCATTTCATCACTTAATCATATGATTTCATAATCAACTATGTGACGTCATGAATAACTCGAGAATAGTCTGTCTTTAACGCTTAATCTGGTCACCCGTTGTACACATTGTATGTCTTTTTACCATTTAACAAATATTCTGTTGATTATTTCCGAACCTAATTTGACTGGGCACTGTTGCTGCTTTAGGCAGCAACAGCACCCAGTCAAATTAGTTTCAAAAATATTCGGCAGGTTTCTCTGTATAGTTTTATGGAAATTGCTAGTCAAGAAGTTCAGTGATCGATCAATCCAACACAAGCGAGGTGTGGGCGGCGATTAACTAGGGATGGACGAGGCATAGCTAAAACTGGAAAGGTCCATTAATGTATGTCTTCTCAGAGACTGGGCAGTTACATTCAAAATATTCAACAGAATACATTTCTTACTTCTTCAAGAAGCTTGATAGTGCTTATTTTGTCCTGACGCGAACTTGTGTGTAAGCTTGAGTCTGGATGCCAAGACACGGTTTGGGCCTTCCCTTTATACTTTTCCAGACCAGATGCGGCTACACGAAGATGTGTGACCACAATTGATTTTGTAGCCGGGATAGACAATGTGTAGCCAGATTATGATTTTCAAGTTGTGTAGCCAGGATTAGATGTTCCTGTAGCCATCGGCAGCTGTGTAGCTGGAATGGATGGCAAACTTGAGAGATGTAGCCGGATTGCTTTAGTGGTGTAGCCAGTACAGTAGTTATCCAGCTGTGTGTAGCCAGAAATGTGTAGCTAATGGAAGGTTTTGCCATTATATAGCTAGTTTGCTTTTTGGTGATGGCTCATGGCAGCATAATTTTAGAATAAATGTAGAATAAATTTCTTACATTGCCATCCATGGACTTTTCTATCTGGTCTGTAGTGTATCTGGCCTATATGATCTGCGCTAGGTTTTCTCTGACACTCAGCTGGCCTGATGCCAGATATTTGGATATCATGATGGTAACATCAAAGGTATCTTTTACAGGCCCAACTGGGTGTCAGAGAAGACTCAGACAAGTCTAGATACTAATGGGGAAAGGATTAATCACCTAATTAATTTCATTGTTTTATTGGTCCATGAGTTGAGGTATATACATGTACATTGTGTACAATGTTTTAGGACGTAGGGTTTAACTAAACATGTTAACAGAACGATGCCTGGTAAGATGACACAGTAAACCTTTATTTAGCATTAACCTATACACCATAGAAGCTGCTGGTCAAAGTTACAAACATGAAAGGAATGGCTTAAAGTTCCCATATCTTGATCAATAAAAGATAAGTAAATGTATCTTAACTAAATTAGGACTATGTGTTGTTTTATGGATACTTTAACTAACTAGGAGTGTAGCCACCAATTTTAGACAGACATTTGCTGGCGCCATTATTTCAGCCCCTATTGTCTTCGCCAGTGCGCAATTGTTGGTAAAAACCATTCTCATAAGTCATTCTTCTGTTGGCTTCCATGGTAAGCGTGGAGTACATGTAAGTGCATAGCATTGTTCAATACTAGTTGTATATCTTCTATGGTGCAAGTGAAAAGAAATATATTTATAACAAGTTTACTGAAAACAGATGCTGCCGTATAGCAGCAACAGCTTTCCATCAAATTGTTGTTAAAATAATCAGCCGATAATACAATTGTCTATGGGCCAAGATTTGACAACAATTTGGCTGAAAATCATTGATGCAATCACTTTCAATCAATCAAGGAGAAGACAATAAAATTTGAAATAATGGCGCTAGCAAATATCTAGATCTAAAAAGGTGGCTACACTCCTAGTTAATTAGTGTCCATTTTAAATAAGAAATAGTGCTAAATCTAGCTAGGATACATTTATCAATAAACATGTATGAGATCTTTAACTACATGTATTTAGCATTAAAGCTGATCATGCATATTAAGGATTTTTTGTGAAAAAGTACTCACCTCAAACTCAGTGCTAAATTGCAGAGTTTCTGAACGCAAATCTACCCTTGCTATAAAACCTGGCTCGCTCAAAGTCAGATACAACATTCACTTATCCTTCACATTCATTACGATGTGAACTCTGTGTTAATTTTAGAAATGCATAGTCAGACAATGTAATGCATGTGCCATGAACCATGATATTCCCATCAACAAAAAAATTTTCAAAGTTCAATAATCATCAGTAACAAGTGAAAGCTTGCTACTTTGCGACATAGGTGTCTTTGCCAAAAATGTGACAGACTGGCGACATACTACAGTACAATTCATAAATAAGTTAACACGTTTCAAAAACATAAACATGTTAGTTATTAAGAAAAGCTCTGTCATACATTTTGAACATAATTGGATTAAAAAGACATTGCTGCTTTTAAACAATTATAGTCAAAATATTCAACAGTACAGTATATTTTTTTGGCCACATGTTAAATTATTTCTTAGCTGTACTGAAGTTGTCAATTCACAACTAAAAATATAATTAGATATTTGAATGAATAATAAATATTACTATAAATGCGCCTATCGCTACCTGGGTGAGTCTTTCATGTGTGGCCTGCTGCACAAGCATGCGCTATCATGTAGATAAAGCATGCTTGTCCAAAAGGCTGTAATTGAAAGTTGTGTTGATATTCAGCATACAGATGGCATATATATATATAAAATGTATTATTCCTTCAAAAATATGACTATATATTATTATTGATAATCATTTTTTTTTTAATTCGGTGGTGGAACCATGTGTGCGGTGGCACTTACACTTTTTGTCTTTTTTAAAATGAACACATGATGGAAACATGATGTGAGGCAATAAGCGGATATGGTCTCCCAGTCAGTTTTTCAGAGAGTAGATGTGTACTCTCCATCTGGTGCAGAGTTTTAGGTGAAAATTTGTTCCAGGTAAACTCCTTCCTTTTAAGAAGCGCGTTCATCTCTAAGGCAACTATAGGCTCTGACATAAAGATCAGTGACTTTCATGACAATAGCTATGTTCAACACGCTCTCTCTCTCTCTCTCTCTCTCTCTCTCTCTCTCTCTCTCTCTCTCTCTCTCTCTCTCTCTCTCTCTCTCTCTCTCTCTCTCTGAATAGGGCTGTTGGTTGTTTATGAAACACGGTAAGTTCTCTGTACATGTAACTAGTTGGGTCTGAAAAGGGTCAATAGTTTTTTGCAAAACACAAATAAGTTCTGAAAAGGCCTGGTGGTTGTTTATGGAACAGTTGATCACACTGCTTCTTCATTGCGGCTTTATTGCATATTTAGCTCATCAGTTGATAGGCTCATAATCTGTCGCCTATTATGCCATTCATAACTCCGCCATTTCCAGTTACATTATGAATCTATACAGTGATTGCTCTGTGGATACACATGTTTTCCGAGCAGCATCTACAAAAATGAAGAATAATGGAAATGATAGAGATTAGGCTAACAAACATGTAAGTGCATCCCACACTGATGCAGTGCATCGACAGTGAGCCGTCATTTATGCCCACACTGGTACAGTATGTTAAAGCAGCAGAATTGAAAGCAAATCAAAAGGAATGCGAGAAAATATAGTAGTAGCAGCAGCAGCAGCAGCAGCAGCAGCAGCAGCAGCAGCAGTATTAGTAGTAGTAGTAGTAGTAGTAGTAGTAGTAGTAGTAGTAGTAGTATCCGTTCAGAAATTCTGTAGTACTAGTCGTTTTCACGAAAACTAGGTCATTCAAGATAACAACTAAACATGAGGCCAATCAACTTCCCTTGAAAAGACTTGGTTCAGCTGTTGCCCTAGATGACCTTTCATGAATTCTGAATCAGTCCCCCAAGAGGATTCTGAAGATTTTTAAAAACATTTCAAAAAGTCAGCCAAAATCCAAGATGGTTGCCCGGCAAATTGGCTGATCAGCATTATTTCACCAAATCTGGATCTCTATGGTCTAAGGATGCTCTCTGGCAAATATACTTGAAATCGATTAAGTGGATTCTCGAGAAGACACTTTATAATGTCCTATTGCTTTAGTATTGGAGCGTTTGGCGGGAAAATGATCCAAGATGGACAGCAAAACATTTATCTGGCAGGCTCGAAAACAGCAAATTTGAAATTAGAATACCCAAAAAGAGGCCCAAAGGGACCTATATCGCTCACCTGGAATTATTGGCCACTGGCACAACCGAACAAAATGAGATGACCAACGGAAAAATTTACCAATCTAATTTCTGTGAATGTTTAGCCAAGTTTTATTAAAATTGGCCCAGTGGTTAATAAGTAGTCTTTTATATGATTTTCAGAAAATCCAAGATGGCCACCAAACACGCTAAATGTTAATTGATCAACGGTGGGCAAGTTTTTTTATGTATCAACTTCCCATGGACAAACTTTAATGGCCCTTAGTCCCTAATCAAATTTCAGCCTAAAGTGTTTAGCGGGACTGGAAAATAAGTCGCTGTCAAGAAAACTAGGCCACCCAACTATTTGGCCAATCAAGTTCCCTTGAACAAACTGGGATACGCTTTTGCCCTAGATGATATTTTATGAGCTTGGAATCGATCTGCCAAGCGGTTTCGGAGAAAATTTTTATAGGCATTTCTAAAAAATTGCCAAATCCAAGATAGTCACTGGCCAAACTGATTGACTTCGTTTGAACAAACTTGGATCCCTATGCCCTGATGCTTTCTGCCAAATATACTTGAAAGAAATTTTCAATTTCCCACTGCTTTAGTATGGGAGTTTTTGGTGGGGAAAAGATAAAAGACGGCTGCCAAACTATTTATCCGACAGTTTCGAGAGTGGGAAATTTGAAATCAGCATACCCAACAAACTAGATAAAACCTATTTCAGCTTCAAAATCCATCAAATAAGAAAATCCGATACTGGTATATCCACCAACCATGCGGAATTTTGATTGCTCCATGGCGGCCATGTTTTTTGATGGATCAACTTCCCTTGAACAAACATTAATGGTCCTTTAAGTCCCTAATCATATCTCCCACATTTCGGTTCTCGAAAGGTTCTGGAGATGAAGTCAAGCTCACTTGAACAAACTTGGTTCAGCTCTTGCCCTTGATGATATTTCATGAGTTTTGAATTAAACCCCCAAAGCGGTTTCTGAGAAAATATTTAAATACATTTCTAAACATCGGTCAAAATCCAAGATGGCCACCGGTCAAATTGTCTGATCAGCTTCCTTTGAACAAACTTGAATCTATATACTCAAAGAATGTAACCTGCGAAATATAATTAAAATCGTCCCAGTGGTTCATGAGAAGAAGTCGCTTAAAGGAAAAGCTGATGGACACGCGATGGATGGTCACAGTGGCATAAGCTTACTTGGCTTTAGGCCGGGTAAGCTAAAAACCTATATAAAAAAAATTTCGTCTTCAAAATCTGTCAAATACAAATATCCAATATGGCCACCAAGCATGTTACACTTTGATTGGTTCATGGCAGCCACGTTTTTTACGTATCAACTTCTGTTGAACAACTGTTAATGCCACTAACATTTGAACCATTAGCATTTGAACAGACACAGAACTTTAAATTCAGCAGCAACAAGACATAAAATACAAAATTGGGAATTCAGTACACTCAATTTTTAGTGGGAAATTAATGATGAACGATGATCACACGATCAGATTGAACCTTGCAGCCATCCAGTCAAAAAAGAAAAAAAATACCAATATGACAACATGTTTTATCAAGGATTAAGTTCTCTTGAACAAACTTTAATCATCCTTAGTTATCAATTAAATTTAATCTAATGAGCTTCAGCCTGATCTGTACATCATGTGTACATCAGATGTCATTTTGGAGAACAAGATGGCCACTGGAACATTAGCGGTTAATGAGGAGTATCGCTTTAAATGATTTCCAGCCATTTTTTTGGAAAATTCATGATGGCTGCAGAACAAATTGACCAATCAAAAATCTGCATACAAGCTCTGAAACATACCACTCTAGGGTCCTTCCAATAGTTTGTTTGAAATCGTTCAAGTGGTTACTTAGGAGTAGGTTTTTAAGTGATTTTCAGAAAATCCAAAATTGCCACCAGAAAAATTGACCAATCAGAATTTTGTATATACGTGTTCTTAAACCTAACCAGGCTGGTATCCTTCAAGCCAAGTCTAGTTCAAATTGCCCAAGCAGTTAATGAGTAGTAACGTAGTAAACGATGTCATGCCATTTGTCAGAAAATTCAAGATGGTCACCGAAAAAATAGAAAAAGATTCTGTCTATAACTTCTGAAGCATATCACTCTATAGAGTCCTATCAAACTAGTTTGCTTGAAATTGTTCAAGCAGTTAAAAAGTAGCATTTTAACTGATATCCCGAAATGTTCAGAAAATCCTAGAAGGCTGCTGGCAAAATTGACCAATCAAAATTTATGTTAGTATTCTTCCAGCCAAGTCTGGTTGAAATTGCCCAAGCAGTTATGAGGAGTAAAGCATTTAATGAGGAGTAGCATTTTAAATGATCTCCCGTCATTTTTCAAAAAATGTAAAATGGTCGTCAAAAAAATTGATCAATCAATATTCTATATACAAGTTCTAAAGCATAACATTTACATAGGGTCCTTCCCACCGAGTTTGCTTGAAATTCGTCAAGTGATTAACAGATTTCCAGAAATGTTCAGAAAATCCAAGATTGTATGATTACTTTATTCTGCGGCTGTAGTAGTAGAAACATTTTAAATCTGCATTGACTTGAGTGTACCGAGTCGTGCTTTCTTGAGGTCACCTCCTAGCCTGCTTAGCAGATTTTTGCAATGACGTCCTCTCCTGGCTTTGTATTTGCTAACTCCGAGTAGGGCTCATTCAAAGGCTCTATGTGCTGGTGTCTCTTCTGGCATCCTTAGCACATGGCCAAACATGAACCATTGTTGCTGGGCGACTTTTATAGACAGCGACGATGTATTACACATCTTGTATAGTGCATCATTGGAAATTTGCTGTCTGGCCCTTGGTGTCCAGTGATTGTGCGTAGGTGTTTGCGGTGGCAGGCATTGAGTTTGTCTAGAGCTGCCTTCGGAGCTGCCCAGCAGTTACAGTTATACAGCATCAAGGATACACAGGTTGCATTGTATAAGCATAGCCGTTTAATCAAGGGCATCTTTGAGAAGGACTGGAAAGCTATGTTCCCCATGACAACAGTGCTGCAAAGCAGTAAGCCCAGGATTCTACCTTCTTCCACGGTTTGCCGCCACGAAGTGGATCGTCATTTTCTTTAGTTTCATGCTTTGTAGATAGGTATATGTGGGTGAACTCTGTTTTGAATTCATTCATAAAGAGATTCTCAATTTTTAGTTTGCTTGCAGCTATTGGTAGAAGTTCGTCAAGGGGTTTCATTTCCTTGTCTATGAAGTCCACATCGTCGGCATATTCCATCTCTAGCGGCATGCCCAGTTTTGACACTAGGGGGTTTGGTCTCGTGGAACCTTCCCGCACAGATTTCAATGTTGCAGCAATGTAGCAGATGAAAAGCACCGGAGATAGACCATCTCTCTGTGGGGAGCCGATTGATGTCTCAAATTCTACAGACTTCACAGACTTGACTCGTACTCACAGCTTGGTGTCTGCAAGCAGTAGGCTCACTTGTTGTAGCTCATCTTCATTGCAACTGGCCTGGCGTAGTATGTCCATGATCTTTGAGCATTTAATTGTGTCGAAGGCTCGTGACATGTCAATGCCAATTTTGTGGAAATCCCATTGCTTGGACATGACTACCGACACAAGCATGCGTTCAACCCATACAATGCGCAGCTGCGTCCCTGTTTGAAGCCTCTTTGACATGATCCCGTGAAGTCATCGATCTCGTCTTGGATGCGGCATAGAGTAACACTGGATAGGATTTTCTGTATGCTGTATGCACGATGGGCCACCGTTTGGCTGGGGCCAGGTGGCTTCTTGGGCTTGGGTAGTGCGATAAGGGTGCCTTGGCCTACAGCGTTGATGGGAAGGTGGTGCATAAAAGCTGAATTAATTAGGTGGGTGATCGGTTTTGAGATAATGTCACTTGCATGTTTGAATAGTTCATTGCTCATGCCATAAGGTCCAGATGCACATCGATTTTTTCAGGGCATTAAGTGCCTTCTCAAATTCTGATGTTTTAATTGGTGTTAGTAATGGCCTGGAGTCTCCTGAGAACGGGTGCAAGGGCTCATCATCATGGTCAGTGAACTGTTCCTTGAACCATTAACGCATCGCCTCGACTTTGCCCTGGTCAGTCCCGATAAAGTGTCCATCAGAGTCGTGTACAGTGAGTGGTGGTGTGTAGTCAATAACTCTCATCCTCTCAGGCCCGGGCTGCCCGAAACATTTGTGAGAGTCATTCATGGCATTGATTTTATCTGCTAGGGAGTTTGCTTGTTGAATAGCAAGATCTTTTAAGTGTTCGCTAATGTGGCGCAGAATGTCATTGTGCTACCGGCGTAGTTTGGTGCGGTCTTCACTTTGGACACTGATAGATACGCAGCCGTAACGGTTTCTGCTCTACTGACAGTTTTACTACTAGAGCATCGTCAGTATACCTAGTTCGGTTGTTTCTAAAAACACTTATGGTGCTGGTAGCTGATGATTCCATAGATTTCAGTATTTTGGTTAGGGCTTCGTTCAGATCGGAGCTGATGTTGATGTCAGCTAGCTGCTCCCCGAGGACCTTTTTGTATGACATTTGAGTGTCAGTGTCGCAATCCAAGATTGTCACCAGAAAAATTGGCCAATCAGAATTCTGTATCTGAATTCTGAAGTATCCATCCAGCCAAGTCTGGTTGAAATTGCCCAAGCAGTTAATAATGAATAGCATTTCAAATGATTTCCCGTCATTTTTCGGAAAATTCAAGATGGATGACGGAAATATTGATCAATCAGAATTCTCGTTCAGATGTGTTGAAGCCTACCAGCATAGAATTAGTCCACCCAAGTTTCGCTACGTCGGGACATTTATTTTGGAGTAGTAGCGTTTTAAATGGTTTCCGGATAATTTTAGGAAAATCCAAGATGGCCACCAGAAAAATTGAACAATCAAAATTCTGATCAGAAGTTCTGGAGCCTACCAGCATAGGATCATTTGAGTCCAATTTGGTTGAAATTTCTTAAGCAGTTAATGAGTAGTAGCATTTTAAACGATTTGCCACCATTATCCAGAAAACTCAAGATGACCACCGAAAAAATATACCAATCAAAATTTGGTATATAGAGGTTTCGGATTATGCTACTTTATGGCCCTTACAAACCGAGTTTGTTTGAAATCGGCCAAGTGGTTTATAAGTCCTGAGTCTAGCCTTTTAACTAATTTCCAGAAATTTTCAGAAAATCCATGATGGCCGCCGAAAATACTGACCAATCAGAATTCTCGTTAGAAGTGTTGAACTCTACCAGCATAGGATTAGTCCACCCAAATTTTTGTTGAAGTCAGCCCATTTATATTGGAGGACCAGCGTTGTAAATGATTTCCGGAAAATTTTCAGAAAATCCAAGACAGCTGCCAGAAAGATTAACGAATCAAATTCTAAATAGAAGATCTGGAGCCTACAACCATAGGATCCTTCCAGCCAAATTTGGTTGCAATCGTTCAAAGCATAAGTGAATTGCGATTTTACGGACGGATGGTGAGCAAAAAATCGGGGGGGGGAAATCTTAGATGGCCACAAGCTAAATTGGCCAATCTGCTTCGCTTGAACAAACTTGAATCTCTATGACATGAAACATCGGTTATGGTGACCTACTTTTGGTACATGACACACCTTTAGGCCATGATGCATCCATACACCATGTTTGGTTACAATATACATAAAACTGTGGAAACTACAGCCCGGACAAGAATAAACTATGATGATCAGTGAACACTGAAATGTAGGTCACACTGATTGATGATCTACTTTGGATACATTACACAACTTTAGGCCATGATGCATCCATACACCAAGTTTGGTTATAAAAGACAAACAAAAATGCTGCGGAATCAGATATCTCGCCCGTCCCCTGTTTGTCACATTGGCATTGACCTTTGCCCTTGTGACCTCCATGCTGCTTCCTAACATTATAAGTAACCATGCATTCAAGTTTAGTTCCAAGAGGATTAACCAATCCTGAAATATAATGATTTGCTGAATGGAAAACTTAAAGTTGAAAAAACAGAGGTAAAATAGCAAGTTCAGAATGACCTTGACTTTTAACCTGGTGACCTCCATGTCACCATCCTGTATCCTCCTGGTATAAGCAACCATGTACCCAAGTTGTGTTCCATTAGGGTTAAGCAGTCCCGATATATACATGTAGCATAATATAAGGTTTGCTAAGCCTACATGTACATACATAATATTGAGAAATACCAAAGTTTTGTAGAGGTCAGAATGACCTTGACCCTTGCCGTTGTGACTTCCATGTCAGCATGCTGCTTCCTAACATTTTAGGTAACATTGTATCCAAGTTTAATTCCAATAGGATTAATCAATCTTGAAAGATAAAACGAGAAGTTTGCTAAAACAGTGACCTTGACCTTTGACCTTGTGACCTCAGTGTCATCATGCTGTTTCCTAAAGTATAGGCAACCACATAGCCAAGTTTAGTTCTAATAGGATTAACTGATCCTGAAATATTGAGACGTCTGGCTAATCACAAAAACTTAACATTGTTGTCGCCATTATCGCCACCATAAAAGTGACACATACATGTATGTCTCGCTTTCTGCTTCGAAGGCGAGACAAAACCTTGAAACTATAGCCTGGACAAGAATAAACTATGATGTTCAGTGATCAGTGAAAATTAAGTCATGCTGACCTACTTTTGATACATGATGCACCTTTAGGCTATGATGCATTCATATACCGTAGTTCAAATGGTGCTTATACCGGAAAAACCATTTCAAGAAAATATGGTCCGGGCAAAAAGTTGGATCGGATGCACACATTCCCAGACACATGCACGGACATAGTGATTACTATATACACCTGTGCAAAAGTTAAGCACCAGCAAAAACAATAGAACGTAGAAACATGATGGTACAACTAGGCTGCCATACTTTTTGTCCCCGCGTTAGCTGACATAATTCCAAGTACGAAATGCACATGCATGCATGACTTCACGCCGCTTGATGTCCGTGCGTGGCGGGAAACAGCACACGTGTTCAGTTATGTAAAAGTCCAGTTTGAGGTGTAGAACATTACATACAGATTTAGGCGACAAGATTAGGAATTTTGTGTTCATGACCGTGGTTTATTTGTACAGAGAGAATTAGCTCTTGATTGTGAACCGCTATGGCAAGACGAAGGTTAAGTGATCGTGTGAAATGGCAAATCATAGGCATGCATACCACTGGTATGTCATGCAGAGAGATTGGCAGACAGCTGAACATTAACCATACTGTAATCAGTCGTTTGATTGCAAAACATGGGCAAACTAACGAGGTGAAGGACAGGCCTAGATCTGGAAGACGGAAGAAGACTACTGCCCGTGATGATCGAGCCCTAGTACGCCTTGTTAGGAGATCTCCATTCACCAACAGCAGAGTGCTCAGCCAGCAATGGTAAACGCGCAATGGAGTGTCATTGTCTACCGTCAAAAGGAGACTGTATGCTGCTGGCATGAAAGCTAGGAGACCTGTCAGACGTCCTCTCCTCACTGCACACCACAAAGAGGAGCGTCTGAGGTGGTGCAACGAAAGAAGACACTGGAACATGAGATCCTGGAGACGGGTACACTGGTCCGATGAAAGTCGGTTCCTGCTTCATGCCACAGATGGTCGAACTCGTGTATAGAGGTCTATACGCACGGCGTACGACCAACGTAACATCATGGATGAAGTTCCATTTGGTGGAGGTTCCGTTATGATATGGGGGTGCATCTCATTTGATTGTAAGCTGGATCTGTTGACTGTACCTGGAACACTAAATGGACAAAGATATCAAGATTCCATACTGGATAGAGTTGTGGTCCCTCATTTTGTAAATCATGCACCTGGAACCCACCCTATATTCATGGATGACAACGCCCGACCACATCGTGCTAGAGCTGTGCATGAATACCTCCGCCAGAATGCCATCGAAACCCTACCATGGCCAGCAAGGAGCCCTGACATGAACCCTATTGAGCATATCTGGGACATTCTGGGAAACATGGTGAGAAGGAGGGATCCTCCTGTGCAGAACCTGCAGGAATTAACAGACGCACTCCATCTTGAATGGCAACGAATACCACAATGGCGTATCAGTCGGTTGGTGACCAGCATGAGATGTCGTGTCCAGGCCGTCATCCAGGCACAAGGTGGATATACCCGGTATTAATAATGACAGTCTCAAACTCGTGCACAGATGTTAAACTTCGTTTTCAGACACCATTAATGACAATCTAGCCACGTGTGTCAACTGTAGGGCAATAGTTGTCAGTTGTGTCAACGTAACCATATTCAGGCCTCGTTTTCAAGTTCAAACAAAAACATACAGTGTTTCCCCACCATCATAATCAGCATTCCTCTAGTTGCATTATTACCTCTTGCACTAAGATGGATGGGTACATAAATGTTTATGCTATTGCTTTCTTCATAGCACATGAATATACCCTCGCATGTGCGTAAAAATAGGGTGGTGCTTAACTTTTGCACAGGTGTATATATAAAACTTACGTGTGACAATGATCTGGAGCCGAGTGTCTCAAAGCCTCATTTTTCATTTTGCTATGGCCAGTTAATTGAAAACACGATTGAAAACAAAGTGACATCAGATGAAAGACTGTTCCTTGACACCTGATTCTCCATTAAAATGACTGACATGAAGATGGTTAATCTGCAAAAAATAAACAAATCTGTATGTCCTTAAAGAAATATCTACAGTATGTAATGATGGCTGTAATAATGGCCTTAAATAGTGGTACATGTAGTGAATACAATACTTATGTATTGTAATTAATATGGCATGAAGTTATCTTTTCTATAACATGGCATGAACACTGCAGAAAAAAAATCTTGGCTTTTTCCCGATTCCACAGAATTCTTTTTCCATGAAAGCCAAAAAGTCCCAAACTTTGAGAAATCCTAAGATGTCCCGAGTTTCAAGAGTGGAAAAGCTAGAACATTTAAATACATGTATTCTATTTTTTTTTTATAAAGTCCCAGCCTTGGGGAAAGCTGGAACTTTTTAGCATACATACAATAGGTTGTGTAGAATGCCAACATTGGAAAATGCTAGGACTTTTAGAAATAACCGAGCCAGCCATTGTAAATTTTCAAAAATAGACTTGGTTGCTCACTTAAGCAAAACATTTCTTGGCAAATCTTAGCCATTAAAGGGGATAAAGTGTTGTATGTATTAATGATGGTCATCCAATGGAAACCAATTTATTTTTAAACTGGTGGTCTGGTGGCCATTTTGGATTTTACATAACCCCGCACAAAGGATTCTCAATGTTTTAATAATTCAATCAAAGTTACACATGTACCTTATCATATGGAAAGTGATTTTCAAGATGGCCGTGGCCATATTGTATTTAGTAGCTGGGCCATTCAACGATTGTGATCCTAAACATAGCACATCCAATTGTTTCCCAAGGTGTTGTAAACCCATAAAATATATGTACAACTCAGAAATAACTTAACATGCTTACAAAACAAAAACAGGAGGCCATTAGCATTTGAAACATTTGCATTTAAATACACATGGATAATTAAAAAAAAATCCAAGATGGCCACCAAAAGACTTGACAAATCAAAATTCTGTATACACGTTCTGAAGCCTACCCACCTAGGGTCCATTCAACTGAGTTTGATTTAAATCCTACCAAGCGGTTAATGAGGGGTAGTCTTTTAACCAATTTACCCAAACTTTAGCAATTTAGCAATCAAATTTCTGCACATAGGATCTGTAGCGTGCCACTATAGGGTCCTTCCATCCAAGTCTGGTTGAAATCGCCCAAGCAGTTAATGAGGAGGAGCGCTTTAAACTATATCCGGTAAAATTTCATAAAATTCAAGATTTTCACTCAAGAAATTTACCAATCAAAATTCTGTATACATGTTCTGAAACCTACACCCATAGGGTCCTTCCAGTCAAACTAGGTTGAAATCCACCAAGCGGTTAATGAGGAGTAATTGGGAGGTTTGACAATTTCTGGTTATTTTTGTTACAAAATCTAAGATTAAATTCACCCAAAAAATCTACCAATCGAAATTCTGAATAGATGTTCTAGAGTCTACCACTACTAAGGACCCTTCCAGGCAAATTTAGTTGAAATCTGTCAAGAAGCTAAGGAGGAGTAGTATGTTGACCATTTCCGGTAGATTTTTAATAATATCTAAGATTTTCACACAAAAAATTGATCAATCAAAATTCTGACAAGAGGTTTCAGAGCCTACCACCATAGAATCCACCTAAACCAAATTTGGTTCAAATAGGTCAAGCAGCTATGGAGGAGTATTTTGGCCATTTCCGGTAAATTTTTCATAAAATCTATGATTTTCTCCCAAAAACATTAAAATTCTGAGTTGGTTCTAGAGTTCTACCACCTAGAATGCATCTAGTCAAATATGTTTGAAATATGTCAAGCAGCTAAGGAGTAGCATTTTGACAAATTCTGGTATATTTTTTAATAAAGTCTAAGATTTTCATGCAAAACATTGATCAATCAAAATTCTGAAAAGAAGTTCAATTTAAGAGCCTACTACCATAGAATCCATCTACTCAAATTTGGTTGAAATATGTCAAGCCGCTATGGAGGAGTAGTATTTTGACCATTTCCAGTAAATTTTTCATAAAATCTAAGATTTTCACCAAAAAAATGTATCAATCAAAATTCTGAACAGAGGTTCTAGAGCCTACCACCATAGAATCAATTCAGTCAAATTTGGATGAAACACGTCAAGCAGCTATGGAGAAGGAGTATTTTGACCATATCCATTAGGTTTTCACCCATAAAATTGATCAATCAAAATTCTGAAAAGAAGTTCTAGAGTCCACATTTACCTCGCCCAACTCCACCATGCAACGACCCCACCTCCACCCCACCCCAGTGTCGCACTGAGGGTGAGCCCGGGGGGCAATTGGCCACCTGAAAATGCAAATGTCCCCTTACATTTAGCAGTCCCCTATAGTGGAAAGGGCCCAAAAACTCAAATTGTCCACCTGAATCTTTGCCCTGGGTGCAGCACTAAACAAACATGACAAATTTGGTTGAATTCCACCAAATGCTTTCGAGGGAGATAGGCTGACGGAGACACAGGCTCAGGACTTCCGCTAATTTCCAATTTCTAATTGGACTTCCTAGGTAATGCTATTGGGGGGTCCAAGCAAGAAACATGGAAGTCTAAACTGATTCAAATACATGTAAAGTGGATCAAATCAGTGTTTTTAGAGATGTCATGGCCAAAAATTAAGAAGTTTACGTATGCTTTTGGGGAGTCCAAACCTGAACTTTGGGAATATAGGACTCCAGACTTCCACTAGTGGAAGCCCTGCACAGGCATTTGCAATATCCCATCGGATATGGGTTTTTTCCAAAACTAGTGGTGATTATTAGATAAATTTATTATGCTCCCGCCTCCGCGTCGCTCTTACATGTATTTAATAAGATTGATTTTTTACACCTCCACATCACGTCTTATGGAATTCTAACTTACCGCTGTACATATTTAAGACTTAGATTTATTAACGACATGCTCATCAACATGGTATATATTGTTACCATCAACATTCTTACCATGTTTAGAAGTAATCCATTCATGATTGAGTAATAGCAAAACCAGAACACCAGCCAGATGATCAAAGATAGACTTTCCAAGAGCTGAAAGTTACAAATGTAGTAAATCATTTAATTAATCAAATTAAACTCAATTATTAACCTTTTCTGAAGAACCTCAAGATCTTTATTAAACTGAATTGGTATACTTTTTATTGAACAACATTGATTGAAGATGTTGCAAATGCAACCATGAAACTCAACTTTACGGTGTTGCAATGCACAGTCACTATGAAGCTTAACTTTACACATGAAATAAATATAGACGACTTAATAATCAATACCCTTATCAACAAGAGGCCAAAAGGCCTGTAAATCCCACCTGGACCATTTGCATTTAAACCATTTGCATTTAGTTACTGGTAGACATGATGGATAATTATTAAAAAAACAAAGATGGTCACCAAAGAAATTAACCAGTCAAAATTCTTGTTTGATAGGTTGAAGCCTAAAATGATGATACATGTAGGATCTTCCACCCAAGTTTCGTTGAAATCGGGTCACTTATTAAGGAGTAGAGTTTTCAATGGTTCTGGAAAATTTTTAAAAATCCAAATGGTCACCAAAAAATTGACCAGCCAAAATTCTGTATAAGAGTTCTAGAACCTACCACTTAGAATCGTTCCAGCCAAATTTGGATAAAATCCACCAAGCGATTATGGGGGGAGATGCATTTTGACCATTTCCAGTAAATTTTTCATTTTATAAGATTTTCACAAAAAAAATCGACACATTAAAATTCTGAACAGATGTTCTGGAGGCTACCGCGACAGGGTCTGTCCAGCCCACTATGTTTGAAATCTGTCAAGCGCTTAATGATGAGTAGCATTTTGACAATTACATAATCTAAGATTTCCACCCAAAAATATTGACCAATCGAAATTGTGCATACAAGTTCTTATGCCTAGCCCCATAAGATCATCCAACCAAAGTACATGTAAGTTGAAATCCGCCAAGCGGAGCAGTGTTTTGACAATTTCCGGTAAATTTTTCATCAAATCTAAGGTTTTCACCAATAAACTTGACCAATCAAAATTCTGTATACAAGTTCTCAAGCAGGGTCAGAAAAGATCTAGTTGACCAAATGGCAACCTACGATGTCATTTCATGCATTTTCAGGTTGCCCGCCGCAGATTAAGGTTGTCGTAATATGCTACGCTAAATGACAAAGAAAATTAGAATTACTGAAAGGTTGCACTAAATGGAAAATGTTAAAGTTGAAAAAGTGTTTTACCAAGGTCACAGTGACTGACCTTTTGACACCAACATCATTGTGTGATGCCATGTTGTACCCCAATAATTTGCCATTGATCTAAATTCTGTATATAAATTCAGAAGCCTAACCCCCTTCCAGCCAAATTAGATTGAAATCTGCCAAGCAGTTAATGAGTAGCGTTTTTAAACAAAAGTTGATGAACGACCTGCATTTCAGCGACTTTTGACCCTTTGAACCTAAAATCATTGTATGATGCTGTGTCATTATAAGGAGGCATACGTTCAAGTTTGGGTCCAGTATGATTAACCAAACATGAGATATAAACAGCAAAGGTGAGCTAAACGGAAAATGTTAAAGTTAAAAAAAAGAAATCATACGAAGGTCACAGTGACCATGATCTTTGACCTTTTGACCGCAACGTCATTGTGTGATGACGTGTCATTATAAGGAAGCATGTGCCCAAGTTTGGGTCCAGTATGATTAACCAAACATGAGATATAAACAGAAGTTGAGCTAAACGCAAATTAGCCACCGCCGCTGGAGGACGTGCAGGGTATCGCAATCGGTCGTTTACTTTGTAAAGTCAAGCTAAAGAGGTACACCAGCTCATGCACTACTGGAACAGTAAAAGATACATGTATGTAGAACAAGCATTCTGTAAGTATTGCTTTGCAATACATACATGCCCCCTACCTGGTGACATAAATCTTTAGCGATTGAGAGTCAAAAACTCCATTAATAATTGTCAAAAGCAGCTGAAACTCAAACTTTATCTGTGACTTCTCACACAACAAAGCAATATACAAAGTTTCAGTTACATATGGTGAAGGAGAACGAAAAAGTCTTGAAAGCTGATATGTTTGTATTTCATAAGTCGAAAGGGGACATAACTCTATCAAAAATGTATGCACACGTGTGAAGCTCGAACTTGATCTGTAATTTCTCATAATAAAGCAATGTACCAATTCCCAGTTGAATACATTGAAGGACTGAGAGAAAAAAGATGAAAGGAGGCATACATATAAATTCATGAAGAATTTACGAAAATGTCTGAAACTCGAACTTGCTCTGTAATGTCTGAAACTCGAACTTGCTCTGTAATATCCAAAACTCGAACTTGCTCTGTAACTTCTTATATTAAAGTGATGTATCAATTTTCCCAGAAATATCTTGAAGGAGTGCGAAAAGTGCGGAAGGCTCGTATTTCTTAAGTCGAAAGGGGGCATACTACATAAAATATTGACGCATACACGTGAAACTTGAACTTGGTCTGTAACTTCTCATAATAAAGCAATCCTCAGTTGAATACCTTGAAGGCCTGCGAATAAAAGAGTGGAAAATAATATTTTTCATATTTCATAAGATGAAAGGGGGCATAACTCCATCAAAAATTGATGCATACACGTGAAACTCGAACTTGGTCTGTAACTTCTCATAATAAAGCAAATTAAGCAATGTACCAATTCTCAGTTGAATACCTTGAAGGACTGCGAAAAGAAATGCCGAAACCTAATATTCTTCATATTTCCTAAGACGCAAGGGGGCATAACTCGATGAAAATCGACGAAAATGTCTGAAACTCGAACTTGCTCTGTAACTCTTTATATTAAAGCGATATACAGATTTCCCCTTAAATATCTTTCTTGAAGGAGTGCGAAAATGTGTGGAAAGCTGATATTTTTCGTATTTCTTAAGCCGAAAGGGGGCATATAACTCCTTTAAAAAATTTACACATACACGTAAAACTCGAACTTGGTCTGTAACTTCTCATAATAAAGAAATGTACCAATTCTCAGTTGAATACCTTGAAGGACTGCGAAAAAAGTGCAGCAAACCAACTGCAACAGACGGAGTGCAAACCTATAGTCCCCGCGCCACAACCCCCCCCCCCCCCCCCCACCCCCACCCCTGCCGATTTTATCAGTAGGGGACTAATATAAACATCAGTGTGGTAAGGGAATAGGGCAAACAGTTACTGTACTTATGGGGATGATCATAAAATCCAGTATTTTAAGGCAGATAACTCTTGCAAATGTTGCTCCTAGGATGGGGTGGGGGCAGGATCAAAATGTCAAATATTGTAACCTTGGGGATGGTGGACGTGGCATGGCCAAAAGAATGGGGAAAGCGTGGAGATTTGTGATAGTGTGACATTGACTGCGCATTCTAGTTAAATTTCTTGTAACTTATTACATGTAGCTTTCCTAGTTTCTGCTACATGTAGCTCTCAGGCTCTTCGAGTTTTTGTGAGGTACATGTAGATACATGAATACATGTATAAGTGATTTCCAATAAAAGATTACAACATTTAATTTAAAGAATAAAACTTCAAGTTGTTTTTTTTAAATTTGAAACAGAAGCTATAAAGCAAGCAGTTTCTAAAGGTTATATGATCCCACTTTGACGAATTGAGTCAATTAAATCCCCCAATGAACTTAAATAAATCAGACATTTTTTTTTAATTCACAAGAAATTACAAACAAAAATTTGAGTAGGCAGGTTTTATTTAGGGTGGGTAGGGAGAGGACAACCAACCCCTTATTTAAGGATGGCCTCAGTCGATGGGTTGCACAAGCATTGATGCACAGAGTATGGTGTACTACTTGTACACCATCTACATGTATATGTACGTTTTGTATACATGTGCAGACTCGGTGGTGTAACTTAACTTATTCAGATGACTGTCATCAGTTCAACTGCCCTGACTCAGTCGTGCTTCAATGATCCTTTGTTAGATGTAAGCATTTGATGGTCAAAATATGTCAATTAAGATTTTAATTTCACAACCAATCAGACATCGCATCAAACTATTATACTATGCAAGATATCTGACACTTGGGATAGGTTAAGGTATTGTAGTATTGTTGTAATTTAGCAGAAATTATGAATTTTTTATTGCCGATTGCATATATGTATATTACTTTATTTTGTCTATCAAAATCTAACTGCCCATGAGGGCAGTCCATTTATGAGACTGAACTGCCCTCCATGTTTTTACCTGCCCCAGGCAGGAGGGCAATCATTAAGTTATGCTACTGAAACTATGAAATATAATTTGTGAATATCTTGAAGTACATGTAAATATCCAGATAAATATTTGAGATGACAGATGGAATAAGTCTAGCTGTGACTTGTGGCCAGTAATAAAGATTTAGCTTTTTAACCATGTTAGGAAGCAATGTCTTACAGTCACATCAATCTTAAAATATTCAACAGAATACGCTATACATTGTAAATTATGTTCTTTTGAAGGATTGAAATGGTTAATGAAACTGGGTCAACCTGCAATAGAGTTGTCAGATATATAGTCATTTTCTATTCACAATCAAAGAATGAAAGTAAAAATTTGGGACGCCACCTGCGTTACTGAGTTTGAAATTGTGGTACATGTAGCCCACCAGCCTAAAATCTAGTAGCCATGGGGTACTGGGCTCCTGCTAACCTTCACCACTGCTTGTGGTAAGTATGATTTAGTAAAGAGCCCCACCTGTATCTGTTGCATTCTGTAACTGTAATATGTATAGAGTGTGAGGGTATGGTGTAGTAAGGTCAAAGCAGGGAAAGACCTACCCACTCGTCAGTTCATGTTTGAGAAAAATGTTCCTGTTTGGCTAATATCCCAAACTATCCTAATTTACTGGCTAAGAGAGTTAAAAAGGGCAAAGTAACCTCATGTAACCTGTTGCAATGCTGGTGGATATGCAGAAAATAAATTACCGGTATATGTAATCTATATACATATAAATAATCTGCCAGTACAATACAACATTATGATTTGAGACGAAAATAATATCCCTTTAACAGTTGCCTAATAAAATCTTAGAATATGTTAATTTACTGGAGAAGATAGTTAACATGAGGAAAACAAGACCTCAAAAGATGCTAATTTACTGGCCAATGAGTTCAAAGGGTGTCGGGAAATTAATCAAACGCCATTAACATGTGAGAGGACAGGGCTAGAAAGTAGCTACTGATGCAGTGGCTGTAGACAGGGTTTCTCATAAGGGTCTTTTTGAGGGTATAGACCCACAAAATGTAACTGGGGACACCTGAAAATCTTGCATGATTGTTAAATATTAATTAAATTTATAATTCATAGCTGTGCACCCATGATACTCTCTAATTTTAGCATGGATGAGAAAAACTGCATGAGAATCCAAAATTTCAGTTTGGGACCCCTAGAGTTCAGGTTGGGACCCCAAGACTTCAGGCTGGGACCCCTAGATTGCTAGGTGTGGGTCCCTAGGACCTCCACAATTTAGATGCCATGAGAAAAACTGGCTGTAGACCTTATCAATCAAGATCAGATTACTGCTAATTTATAATTGTATATATCTCGGAAAATTCAAGATGGATTCACTGCTTATTTCATCAATCAGTTGGTTTATTTATTTTGGTTAAAACTAAAATTGTTTAACCCTTTTAAGAACAGGTTCTGTATTGGTCATGAGAAATATCTATTTGCAGGACAAGAGAAGACTATTTTATTGACAATTTATCTCTAGCATAACTGACACTCTAATAGTAACTAAATAAACTCTTGGCCTGCAAATGGAGATTTAAAAAAAATGTACTTTCTACCAATACTGGTCATTAAAGTATAATTACGGTATCTTACTAATATGATGCATTAAATACCCATGGTGCATTTATAACATTTGACTTTTTAAGCTGTGCAGTGCAGTACAGATCAATAGGAAATGTCTAGGATCTGTGACACTCTTTTGAGGTAATGACCTGTATGGATTAACCTTAAAAAAGATAGTTCCTAATTCTGGAGGAACAGGTGTTGGTGGTGGTGGTGTGTGTGCGCGCGTGGGTGGGTGGGTGGATGAGTGGGTATGTGACACACACACACAATTTTGAAGATTCCCCCATAAAGTTTTGAAGCCGAGAGGGCATAGATTTTCCACATTTTTCTATGTTCTGTGTTAGTGTAGGACGCCACTCTATTGCCTCACAGACAATGTCTTGGATAGGCTGCCAAATGTCACGCTTGTAAAAATATTCATATCCTGTAAATAAATTAATTTGAATTAATCATTAACACTTTAACCTACATCATTCAGAAGTTACAACAATGAAAGTAATTTTTCTGTTGAAAATTTTGCAAGTAACTGGACTGCCACAGGAAACGTTCCAGTAAATCAGTTTCAAAATATTCAACAGTTTTCTATTAAAACCAAGACATTGGAATTAAGCAGTTAATTGTCAGTTAGTCTATGTGCCGTGGGATGTTGGGCCTACTCGTCTGAACTTAAACCCTGACATGTGTAAGCTAGATTGTGTGTGTGTGTGTGTGTGTGTGTGTGTGTGTGTGTGTGTGTGTGTGTGTGTGTGTGTGTGTGTGTGTGTGTGTGTGTGTGTGTGTGTGTGTGTGTGTGTGTGTGTGTGTGTGTGTGTGTGTGTGTGTGTGTGTGTGTGTGTGTGTGTGTGTGTGTGTGTGTGTGTGTGTGTGTGTGTGTGTGTGTGTGTGTGTGTGTGTGTGTGTGTGTGTGTGTGTGTGTGTGTGTGTGTGTGTGTGTGTGTGTGTGTGTGTGTGTGTGTGTGTGTGAGTGAGTGAGTGAGTGAGTGAGTGAGTGAGTGAGTGAGTGAGTGAGTGAGTGGGGGGGGGGGCTGTGCTGAAGTCTCCCAGGAATTCCAGGAAATATCGTCAGTGTAGCATGGCATTGATGGGGGCGGGAAACTTCAAATATCTAGCAAAACCTTGAGGACTACCATCGAAAAAACTTGAAAAACTGTTCAAGGCCTGTCCCAGGAGGCTGGGTATGTGTGTGGGGGGGGGGGGGTGAGGGGGGAGGTGTGAAAACGTATGTGTACATTCTGTGATAACATCTACCATATAGGTACATGGATATTTTTTCTATTTAACTCATGATGATGATTGCTTCATAATTTGGAGAGCAGCTGCAAATTAGATTTACAAAATACGAAAACTGGTTCTGTCATTTAATTCGAACATTAAATTCACTATTTATCATGCTTACATGAACTTTAGAAGATGGCCACAATCTTCCACGAATCATATGATGGTTTGTATTCAATATTCAGCACGCTATTGTAGTTTAATAGGATCTTCGCTTCTTGTAAGCGTGAAATGACGTACACCGGCATTCCAAGTTACCGCAGCAGACGACAACAGGTAAAATACAGACTCATATAACTGACACTTGCCGTCACTGGGCCAGTACTGGGCCGATACGCAGTTGCCGATAGCGTCATAGTTGGAAATGTGCGATTTAGTTCGCCGACGCTACCGGCACTAGGCCGATACACAGCTCAGCTAGCTGATGCTGCCGACACTGGGCCAGTACTGGGCCGATACGCAGTTGCCGATACCCTTAGTTAGCCGACACTGCCGACGCTATGCCGGGTACTGGCCCAATACGGTGTGTTATCTGAGTATACATCACATTCGGGAAGTCCATCAAAGGCAGAGCCTATGAAGCGATGGACCCCTTACACATAAAACACAACATTACAATATATAAGGTGACAGCTGATATAAACATCTGTAATATAATAATAACGCCTGTATAGGCGTAAGCACGGGACGGAACAACATATATATTTGTACCAGTTTGTCCTAGAGTGTTCTACATATAATCGATCTTCATAATATTTTGTAATTGTCTTCCATTTAGGATGTTTATTGTAGATACAGGGATTTTAATATGGTACATTGGGAGTGGGTGGGAGGGGATGGGAGGAGAGGGAGGGGTGCTCAACAATAACATAGCAGTATTAGAGTGAGAAAGTTGTTGATGGATATGACCCGTAGACAAGTATTTTGTTTGAGGTAGACTATCGACATCCAATATGTTCACTGAGAAAAAGGAATATCAGATGAATGTTCAAGCTGATTGAGATCTGGTAGGGATCATCTAATTCGGTTCATTTCATGCGTTTCATCGTCAAAAGCTAGTGGGTTTAAGCAGTTAAGTTTATTATTATTATTATTTATGTGTAAGGTGTCCGCCAATACAATAGGAATTGTCTTCGGCGGACAACCTAGTTGAATCCATAACTTATATATATATATATTTATATATTTATATATTTATATATATATATATATATATATATATATATATATATATATATATATATATATATATATATATATATTTATATATATATATATATATATATATATATATATATATATATATATATATATATATATATATATATATATATATATATATATATATATATATATATATATATATATATATATATATATATATATACACCTGTGCAAAAGTTAAGCACCACCCTATTTTTACGCACATGCGAGGGTATATTCATGTGCTATGAAGAAAGCAATAGCATACACATTTATGTACCCATCCATCTTAGTGCAAGAGGTAATAATGCAACTAGAGGAATGCTGATTATGATGGTGGGGGAAACACTGTATGTTTGTGTTTGAACTTGAAAACGAGGCCTGAATATGGTTACGTTGACACAACTGACAACTATTGCCCTACAGTTGACACATGTGGCTAGATTGTCATTAATGTTGTCTGAAAACGAAGTTTAACATCTGTGCACGAGTTTGAGACTGTCATTATTAATACCGGGTATATCCACCTTGTGCCTGGATGACGGCCTGGACATGACGTCTCATGCTGGTCACCAACCGACTGATACGCCATTGTGGTATTCGTTGCCATTCAAGATGGAGTGCGTCTGTTAATTCCTGTAGGTTCTGCACAGGAGGATCCCTCCTTCTCACCATGTTTCCCAGAATGTCCCAGATATGCTCAATAGGGTTCATGTCAGGGCTCCTTGCTGGCCATGGTAGGGTTTCGATGGCATTCTGGCGGAGGTATTCATGCACAGCTCTAGCACGATGTGGTCGGGCGTTGTCATCCATGAATATAGGGTGGGTTCCAGGTGCATGATTTACAAAATGAGGGACCACAACTCTATCCAGTATGGAATCGTGATATCTTTGTCCATTTAGTGTTCCAGGTACAGTCAACAGATCCAGCTTACAATCAAATGAGATGCACCCCCATATCATAACGGAACCTCCACCAAATGGAACTTCTTCCATGATGTTACGTTGGACGTACGCCGTGCGTCTGGACCTCCATACACGAGTTCGACCATCTGTGGCATGAAGCAGGAACCGACTTTCATCGGACCAGTGTACCCGTCTCCAGGATCTCATGTTCCAGTGTCTTCTTTCGTTGCACCACCTCAGACGCTCCTCTTTGTGGTGTGCAGTGAGGAGAGGACGTCTGACAGGTCTCCTAGCTTTCATGCCAGCAGCATACAGTCTCCTTTTGACGGTAGACATTGACACTCTATTGCGCGTTTCCCATTGCTGGCTGAGCACTCTGCTGTTGGTGAATGGAGATCTCCTAACAAGGCGTACTAGGGCTCGATCATCACGGGCAGTAGTCTTCTTCGGTCTTCCAGATCTAGGCCTGTCCTTCACCTCGTTAGTTTGCCCATGTTTTGCAATCAAACGACTGATTACAGTATGGTTAATGTTCAGCTGTCTGCCAATCTCTCTGCATGACATACCAGTGGTATGCATGCCTATGATTTGCCATTTCACACGATCACTTAACCTTCGTCTTGCCATAGCGGTTCACAATCAAGAGCTAATTCTCTCTGTACAAATAAACCACGGTCATGAACACAAAATTCATAATCTTGTCGCCTAAATCTGTATGTAATGTTCTACACCTCAAACTGGACTTTTACATAACTGAACACGTGTGCTGTTTCCCGCCACGCACGGACATCAAGCGGCGTGAAGTCATGCATGCATGTGCATTTCGTACTTGGAATTATGTCAGCTAACGCAGGGACAAAAAGTATGGCAGCCTAGTTGTACAATCATGTTTCTACGTTCTATTGTTTTTGCTGGTGCTTAACTTTTGCACAGGTGTATATATATATATATATATATATATATATATATATATATATATATATATATATATACATATATATATATATATATATATATATATATATATATATATATATATATATATATATATATATATATATATATATATATATATATATATATATATATATATATATATATATATATATATATATATATATATATATATATTGCTACTGAATAAATAATATTGAATCTTGAATATTGGCGATTACCAGCCACGGTTCTCCTGCGACAAGAGGAATCTACAGAACAAGAAGAAGAACGATTTATGAACCGAAAGATTATTGATAATACAATCTGTAATTGTTCTGCAAACAAGACTATTGTAGAAACTGATATTGAGCACGTTCTTGTTAGTATTAATACACTTTTGTTTCGTATGTATTTCACAGGAATTCAGTGGAACTTTTCAAATTACTAGTTTTCGTACACAATTTTATGTTCAATTCTACTCATCATCATCATCATCTGTTGCGACGTTGGAGGCCATGTTTGGCCTATTGCGGATCTAACTTTTTTTTTTGCATTACTGTGGTTGGTTGTGCAATGCGCGGATAATAGTTGAATTTCTTTTTTTACTTTTTGTGTTATAGGGTTGCTGTGGGTGGTATAAAAATAATATATAATTGGGTACCAAAGTTCGTGAATCTAAGCAAGTAATGCACTCGTGAAAGAAAACTCTTAAACAGATCTGTGCAAAAATTTAACACAATGTAAAATAACACTTCCAAATACAAAGGCACAAATTTCAGTACACAATTTTAATTTTTAAACAAATTCCAAGCATTTGAACTGACCCACCTCGCCAGGTTATGTGTGAAATAGCTGTGCCGAATTTCGTGAATTGGTGATTATGCATCTTCAGCTGTCTGATACATGCTTGTAAATCCCTAAATATCACTGTATTGGTTTGTTGAATGTTTCAACTGCCAATTTTACCCACTTTGACCCATAAATTAGTCCTACAAATGAATGTATAAACTATAAAGGCAGTTGATACATTTGCAGAGAAGTAAAAAAACCAAAATGGATGCCGCTTTCGTTTGGTAGTGAAGTCACATGAAATTCATGAATATTAATGAGCTGAAGAAATGAACTAACGCAAGGGTCTTTAAAACTTGTTCAGTGGACATAAAGGGAAGAATAAAAAAAGATATCTATAGTTAAAAAAACATGTTGTCACTATGTCTTCTTCTTCTTTTCGTTCGCTGATCATACCGCCAGTCCTGTAAATGACTATCGACATGATCATAAGCGTTAAGTGCGTGGATCCATGGTTTATTAGAGTGCGCCATGCGGCCTGGAACCTCCGTCTTCAGCACTCGAGATTTCTGTCAGGGTTACCTCACCCTTATCTCCTTTAGTTACCTCTTACAACACGCAGAGGATGCGGAAGGTGTATTCTAAGCCCCACCTACAGGGCAAGTCACTGTTAATTTTGGTAAATCATTGATAAGCACCCACCCCTAGAGCCTCGCCAATAAAATTTAGACGCTTTCCCGTCAATCAGTCTAATCTGATGCGCCGGAGAAATGTAAACAAAGCAGGTGGTAACTTTGGATTGTGAAAATTGCTCATTTAAGCTGATAAATAAGCGCAAGTAAGTAATGTAGGAAAGTGCATTAAGGTATCTTGCAATTTTTATCACTACCATCAGTAATTGTATGAAAAGTTTCTTGTTTTGACCATATTTTGCTCAAAACTTTGTCAAAAGGTTCAGAACTGTCAATCAAAAAGTGGCTACTGTGTAGATGCGTTCTATGCCACTTCACATCATAGAACGAGAGCAATAAAAACAAATTCATGAGTTTCGGTACTCACCAATTTAAGCAACTCGACCATATAGTCGGGGCTCAGGCGGTTTCAGCAGCCATGTAATTTCGGTCGCCGCAAATATTAATTTGTTTTCGGCAGCCTACCGAGACGCAACTATAGTGCATAAAAATATACATTTTCAGCAGCCTCTCACATTATTACATTTTCGGCAGCAACTTCAACATCGTTATGTTGTAAAATATTGTAATGCTATGAATGTTATTGAAATTGTTTTACCAGCGATCTGTATAAGTCTGTCTGTATCTAATAATATTTCCTTTTTTTCAGGTTAATGGCCTGATTAAGTAACCATAGATCTGAAACAGATAGACCTCATTTTAATTGATGTTAGAAATGTTGAGTATTTTGAGACTAATTTGTCCATTTCCAGTGGAATTTGTTTCAAGATATAGAACATTTTCCCTGCATAGCTGTCATAAATTTGAGACACGAATGTTAATATGGTTAATAGGTTTCGGCTAGTTAGTTTCATCTGCGAATGCATGTGTGCGTACATATTCCGACCCGTGCATTCATTTTTTATTGTTCAAGGGAGGGTACTGTGTGAGGCTATTGTTAGTTAATTGCCGATACGATTTACCTCCCTTGTTAATTAGAAATCAGAACGTGACTTTCAAAACAAACAGTTCTTTTTGTGTGTTTATTTTTGTGATTTATAGCTTTAATGAGGCGCTTAATAATATGTTGCTGAGGTATGTGTCTCAGTAGGTATGTGTCTCAGTAGGTATGTGTCTCAGTAGGTATGTGTCTCAGTAGGTTCTTGTATATTTTTGCTATCAGTTATAATAAATCTCTCAAAACATTATTGGCGGTTATAGCCTATGTACGTGTGCACAAGCTACGGCTTCAAATTTTACAGTACAGTACAGCTCAAAGGTAATATTTCACAAGCCAACCTAATTTTGACACATAAGCTACGAATTATTAGTGTTAGCTCAGTTTTACGCTTATATTATAGGTACATGTAAGTTTGTGTGGCAGCAACAGCTTCCAGTCAAATTAGTTTCAAAATAATCAACAGACATTGACACATAGGTAACGAAATTATTATTTTGTAATAGCGGGAGTAGTCTTGATTAAGCCATTTTAACCTTTAATTCCATTATCTCACTTTTACGCTTATATTATAGGTAAGTTTGTGAATATTTTGAAACCAATTTGACTGGAAGCTGGTGCTACCTTAGGATCTGGTGAATATGTGTGTAGTTATTTTTAAAAGAAGCTGTTGCTGCCAATGCCCCCAATAGGTTCCAGTCAAATTGTTTTCAAAATATATCTATGGAACATGTCCAGGAACTTTATTTAGTTAAACCTTACCATTAGGCCCTAACCCTTGGCTATTTAATGGATACGCGAGTGTCTACGTGCATACACGTTCGTCGCCATGTAATATGGTGAAATCTGTTGCATTTGTAATATCGTGAAATCTGTTGTATTTGAATATTTTAAAAATAAATTCCTTGTTAATAAGTAGCTTGCGTGCGTGTGTGTAAACTCGTGTTACTAATCAATACCACTTGGCAATGCGATCCACCATACATTATTATTACTTGTATTAAAGGTCACATTCGCTCCAAAACGCTTGAATGTGCACCAGAGACAGTGTTGAATACCTGTTCCAGTCAAATTCTTTCCTCAAAATCTAGCAGGATTTACATTTGTCATTAATTGATTTTCTTTTCTTTAGATAGCTGTTCACTTATTGACTAAGTCGATTTGTTGGGATAGGTTGAATATTTGTGTAAATATTTTGACTTGACGCTGTTGCTGCCAATGCCAGCAACAGGCTCCAGTCAAATTATTTTCAAAACTATCCACAATTCCTTTAGATTTATGTATGTGGTCTCTTATATGTGCATGCGAGTGAGCGCGTACAAGGTGTGTGAAATTAAATTTTGTTACAACTAATTAAAATGTTGAATATTTTGAAATAGATTTGTCTGTTAAAAGTTATTCGCTTACAAGGTATGTACATCATATTGAAAGTAGTTGCTGTGCTAGCGGAATGTGTTGTTCATTCGTGCAAAAGATCGCATCTTAACATTTTTGGCATTAAGATAACAGCAGGGATTATAAACTGTTATCATTGTTATCACCCAGCGAGTCTAACTAGCATGGGCTTTAATTGCAGGAAACCATTACAATGGTCAGAATACACACAGAAGCGGATTACAAATACAATAGAGAGAGCTCTAACCAACCAGCTTTCAGGAATGTCAACAAATCAAAATGCACGCGCAGTTGCTGGTCATACTTGTGATTCAGATCGTTCGTTAGTCTGTATTAATCTTTTGACCATTACAGACGTAACATTATAAGAGTTTCTTGCAGATTTTCGAAATTATTTATATTTTCTAATTTCCAAATTTGCTTCAAAACATTAGGCATTTGGTAGATCTTAACGAAGATTGGAGGAAATCTACTCCAAGTCTCAACCCGATTATTATTTTCAAAATTCTCATTTTCATGTGATAATGAATTACATGATACATAGATTTTCCAAATGGAAGTTATTTTTCAAATATTATGTTAAGACCTAAATATTCTAGAATTTTTTATTTTATTTTTCGCATAGCCAGTTAAAATAACATACAATTGAACTGAAATTTGTGATAATTAGAGGCCAATCACTTTATTAAAGAATGATCGATATAGGCCTACATCTTTATTAAAAAAATAACATGAAATTATATTTCACAGCGCCACAACAGTAGGCCTAATCTTCGTCACGGCGCTTAGTTTGTTTTGCTCTTAGAGTCGGCATGGCTGAAAAAAACAACATAATAAAATTTGCCAGTCACCAGCAATTAGTGGTAATTAGGTATGGATTTCAATTTATCAGAGTCAATATAACAGACAGAAATATATACTATTAGTATTAATATATATATATATATATATATATATATATATATATATATATATATATGTTACATAGACATAGGGTAACATATAGGTGACACAAGGATAATAATAAAACACAGTAATATAGGCTGCCGAAATCGGGCTGCTGAAAATGTACTCCAAGCTGCCAAAAATGGTTGGCTGCCGAAATGTCTATACACCTATGGTCAAGTTGCTTAAATTCGTGAGGACCGAAATTCGTGAATTTCTTTTTATCGCTCTCATTCTATGATGTAACATTGGATAGAATGCATCTACACAGTAGCCACTTTTTGATTGACAGTTCTGAACCATTTGACAAAGTTTAGAGTAAAATACGGTCAAAACAAGAAACTTCATACAATTACTGATGGTAGTGATAAAAATTGCCAGGTTCCTTAATGCACTTTCTTAGATTACTTACTTGCGCTTGCTTATTTAGCAGCTTAAATGAGCAATTTTCACAATCCAAAGTTACCACCTGCTTTGTTTACATTTATCCGCCGCGTCGGATTAGAGTGATTGACGGGAGCACAACTAAATCTTATTGGAGAGGCTCTAGAGGAAGGAGTGGGTGCTTATCAATAGTTTACCAAAATGTCAGACGTAACATAACATGTTAACAATAACAAATTAACATGTTTTTTAACTATAGAAAAAATCTTTTATTCTTTTATGCCCGCTGAACAAGTTTTAAAGACCCTAGCATTAGTTCATTTCTTCAGCTCGTTAATATTCATGAATTTCATGTGACGTCACTACCTAGCGAAAGCGGCATCCATTTGGGTTTTTTTTCTTCTGTTCAAATGTATCAACTGCTTTTATAGTTTAAACATTCATTTGTAGGACTAATTTAACACATAACCTGGCGAGGTGTGTCAGTTCAAATGCTTGGAATTTGTTTTAAAATTAAAATTTTGTCCTGAAGTTTTTGCATTTGTATTCGGAAGTATTATTTCACATTGTGTTAAATTCTTGCGCAGATCTGTTTAAGACTTCTTTCACGAGTGCATTACTTGCTTAGATTCACGAACTTCGGTACCCATAGTATATGTACAATTTACAATGTATTATCGGATAATGGCTTTTCGAGGGTGTAAGCACATTTTCACGGATTTAATATAAGAGTAGGAATTTTATCAACAAATTTTGTCAATTTCATAATTAGCAAACATTCACTGAAATAAAACATGCATAAAAATAATAATAAACCCTAAAATAAAATTACTGCGTATAAATATCTACTACGCAGTATTGCGTCATGTGTTTTCGAGGGTGATGTAATCTCGTAATTTCAACTCTAGTGAGGCGGTGAATTGATGTCATTTTTATGATTTGAGCAAAGGAGAGTCTGTCACCAACAATAATGCCATAAATGGGTCTGATACCAACACAGAACTTAATTACATATAATAGTTGTAAATCCAGATCAGGTTATATTCCCCTTTTCGTGATAAACGGGTAGCAGCTAATTTTATCCAAAACATTAAAAAAGTTAAAATCCTTCAGTTTTTCATTTGGAAATTAGTAAATGTGCTATTGAAAATGAGCATAAGTGAACATAAGCCTACCGGAAAATAGAAAAAAATTACTGAAATTTATATCGTATGTGGTAACTAGGGCCTGTTTGAATTGCCATTGTGGGTAGTGAGAAATCGATCTAGATCTGAAAACTACATAGGCACCCCATGCCAGTTCCACGCTATGGGAGAGAAATTATTGCTATGGCAACGGGTCTGCTATGCTATTTGGGACAGTAACTGGCAGATGTCTTTGGACTAAAAAAACTGGATTGATTTGTATAATTTCCTTACGAGTTATCAGTATTTTTATCATGGGTCAAAAAAGTATTAGTGAAAATACATCTTTTTCACTATGCTGACAGCAAAATGCATAAAATAATCACTTGTACTACGCGCATCTTTTTAAAATTTACACTTGTGGTGTGAAAATACTGTATCTATTTAATGACACACGATTTGTTGACATCGTCTAAGCGACGTGTGCATGAGAACGTCAAACATACTTACCCTCACATGACCCTCGAAAACACCTTACTGGATGATACATATATATATCCTTGATCTGGTAGGACAGACCCACCTTATCGAAGTGCAGGAACCTGTGGTTCTTCATGATGTGGCTTGAAGGGCTGGTAGGGCAATCCCACTTCGCTCGGCCACACAATAAGCATAACCTTTCAAATGTACAATATACATATATTTACATCGTGTGGGTGGAAAGCCTGACCCTCCTTGCAAGTTTGATTGAATGATAGGACAGACCCACCTTATCAGTGTACATGTAGCCTCATATGGATAGTAGGACACGCGCACCTGTCCTGGATTAATATGTGTGGAGAGATATACAATATGTATCATTAATACGTTTCGTGATTGGTAGGACCAACCCTCCTTGTCAATTTACTTGGGGGTGGGAGTTGGGGCCTGTGACAGTTACGATTACAGTTTAGTGATTCTTCAAGATTAATATGTGTGGATATATATATAATATGTTGGCTGGTACTAAAATATAGGAGTTAAATACAGCAAGAACTCACCTAGCAACCTGTTGTGGCTGGTAAGGCTGACTCGCCTAATTAGCTTACTTAAATGGTAGGACATACCCACCTTTGCAGTACATTTACATTATTACAATAGTTGTTTATCTGCTTGTAGGGTGGGTAGGTCAAGCCCACCTGACCCGGCTTGTTGCGGATGAGAGTATTACATTATAGGTTGGCTGTGGACTAGTAATAGAACGTGGACCAGGAACAGTATAGCAGTTTTAGCTGGTGGGCTGGACTCGCCACATTAATACATTTCGTGATTGGTAGGACCAACCCACCTTGTCAATTTACTTGGAGGACTGAGACAGTTACGATTTTCAGTTCAGTGTATTCTTTCATGATTGGTAGGACTGACCTAGGCTTGTGCGATTTTTCAATTTAATTGTCAAAGTCAATTTCTTTTTTAAATCGTGATTTTTTCGATGTAGAGAGTAAAAAAATCGGAAAATCTTACATAATTGTTTGAAAAGTAACAATTAAAAATGTCTACTTACCGAGAATAAGAAAATAATCCATTCATATTATGATATCCGTGTTGTTTTGTCTACGTGAGTCAAATAAATTATTCAAACAAACCCCTCTGTTACTTGACTAAACACGCGTTAATAACACAATGAATAGGCAAACAAGATCGAGTGGTCAAAGTAAACAAGACTGTACCGCAATACAAAGAATAAGGCGTGAATGCGTGATGTCGGTGAGCCCATATCGAATGGTCAGGGTGAGAGTAGGGTTGCATGATTATTCACTTTTCATATTCGCGATCATTTAAAAAAATAATCGCGATCATACGATTAATCATGAACTATATTAACTACGTCAATGCTGCTTACAGGACGTTATTATGCTATTGCAGATTGTAAGATTATGGGTTAGGCACATGGGTATACATACATGGACAGAATACGCCAGTTTCTGATTGCAAACAAAGGAATGTATCAAGATTTTTCTAGACAGAAAACGGAAGGTACCGTATTTCGCTTAATTGTAGCCTATGCTCTAATAGAAGCCCACCCCCTAGCTTTGACATATGAGCTCCAATGATTTCTTAGCCGTTTCAAAATGTCAAAACTCTGTATTAGAAGCCCACCCCCTAGCTCAGCAGATTGTATAGGAAAATTTGTAAGAATAGCGTGTATAATAATAACAATCGTGTCACAGGGTGTGTCTACTTCAGACCGATCTCTGCCATGATACATTTCCGGCCCCTATAGAAGTCAATACAGGCCTCGGATTTGTAAATCTCGACCACCTATTAGATTAATATTAATAGTAAGCCACGTATGTTCAAGATATAATACAGTTTATCCCACAGTTTTGTATTCAAAATGTGCTTAGAACAGTCTTGACGTGATTAAATAGCTTCCTTATTATAAATATATTTTAAGACCAAATTTATGTACCAAACAAGTACGGAGAAAATGTGCATCAATTTTGTAACGCCGATCAACATTAAATGATCCAAATTTAATTATTACGAACGACAATATAGCCGGCTTCTTACGTTGGCGAGCCAGCGGCTCTTTTGCGATGGGAGGTGGCGTGTTTTCACGAGATATTATATGCTAACGGGAGTTTATCAAACGGGTACCCATTATTCAGATCAGTATAATGGGCTACCAACTACCTGCATGAGTGAGTGATCGACCAACTCACAGACTGGCCGACCAACTGACTTGCCCCCCCTCCCCTCCCTCACCCACTCATTCACTCATCTGCCGCCAGGGCTGCCACATGCCTGGTTGTCTGGCTGCCGCCTGGCTGCCTGTTTTCCTGATTGGCTGTTTGCCTTGATTACTCCCTAATTGCGTGCCCTGCCCAGTCCTGGCTGCATGCCTGCCATGCCCTCACTGACTGCCTGCCTGTCTGTCCTCCACTGGCTGCCTGATTGCCTGCCAGCCCTGTCCTGGCTGCCTGATTGCCTGCCCTGCTCTGGCTGCCTGTCATGCCCTGACTGATTGTCTGCCCTGGCTGCATGCCTTCCTGTCCTCCCCTGGCTGCCTGATTGCATGGTTGCCATGCCATGTCCTTGCTGGTTGCCTAGCCTGATCTGGGTGTCTGATTACCTGCTTGTCCTGACTGACTGCCAGCACTGGCTGGCTGGCTGCCTGCCCTCCCCTGGCTGCCTGATGCCTTCCTGCCCTCCCCTGGCTGCATGATTGCCTGCCTGCCCTGCACTTGCTGCCTGATGCCTTCCTGCCCTCCCCTGGCTGCCTGCTGCCTTCCTGCCCTCCCCTGGCTGCCTGGTTGCCTACCTACCGTCTCCTGGCTGCCTAATTGCCTGCCCTGCCCTTGCTGCCTGATTGCTTGCCCTGCCCTGGCTGCCGGTCCTGCTCTGGCTGCCTGCCTGAGTGGTCTGTTTGACTGATGTTTATTTATGGATAATATGATAAACATAATTATACTCTGTTTGGTACAATTCCTTTATCAATGGATAGCGCAATCTACGTGCACGTATTTACATTGAATGATTACATTAGGTAGCCGTGCCTTTAGGAGACTAGAGGATTATAGTGTTAAATTGGGAATATTAGAACAATGAAATTGTAAGACCCAAGTATGCTAGTACCATACACACAAGCTATATAGGCCTAACTATGAAGCTGGTGTTCATGCGTAGGCCTACACTGTCAGTCTCACGTAATCACTGACACTACATAGACTTAAAAATAAGCATATTGTAATTGTACTTCTAAAATACATATAATAACTACATTTATTTATTGAAGTTATGCAAAATACACTAGTGTGAATCCACTTATAATTGTAACAGCTAATTAATGGGCCGATTTGGCACCGGGCGAATGCGCTTGACCATGTTGTTTTCAACCTCCAGTTGCATAAATATTATTTGATTTTCTAATTCTGCAGCATAAATATCTTGATATGATTCCATATCAAGCTGTCGCTAAGAAATTCACACATAAGAACACCATAAAACATGCAGGTATGAGGAGGAAAATTCGTAGCGTAGCATTCATAATCGGAGAGCTGTCAGACTCGAGAGATTTGTTTATGTGCTTTGACCTTTTACATTACCCATAATTCTTTGTGACACCATAACTCCGAGATAGCTTATACTACTAAAGTATATTATGACATCATTGAATGATGTAATAATCATGCAGCTACCGCATGATATTTTAGTGGTCAATGATAATATTTGAAGGGATGTAATCGATTAAAATATTAATTTTGTGTTTTATTCTAGAATATTATTCTTTTCATACATGTCTATTGATTTTGGTCAGTAAGCACTTGTTGTTCGAGGCTAGTGGGAACGGCTCCTTTATATTCAGCCACCGGATAAGCTCTCTTGACTTATTTGAGGAATTTCCCAAATTTATCAGAACTGTCTGACAGATACCTTTTTCTAACACAATATTCTGGAAAGTAGCTCTCATACAATGTTTTAGTTGTACCGTATTTTGGCAATGATGTCTTTACTGATCTCCATGATGATTTGATTAAATTTGTGCAGCATCCAGATTCAGGATCTTTAAATGTTACTGAATGGTTAACTGTTAGATGCAAATATCCTTCATTTTTCAAACAGTCATAACTCTTCCAGCAATCAGAATAAATAATATAACCGGGAAGGATATATTCCTTAATTATCTCTCTCTCTCTCTCTCTCTCTCTCTCTCTCTCTCTCTCTCTCTCGCTCTCTCTCTCTCTCTCTCTCTCTCTCTCTCTCTCTCTCTCAATTCCACCAAATACCCACACACTATCAACTGGTTTTCCTTTATATTTTCTCTTACCAAATTTGGATTCATCAATTTCAACAATTTTCCAGGTCTACCTATCTTTTTTGGATCTAGTAACACAATCTCACAACATATATCACGACAGAAATTGTACCGGTCTACTAATGTGTTATTACTACCAATATGTAGCTCTCTTTGTACGAAGTCCTGAGGTATTTTAAAGGTCCAGAAATAAGTAAGCAATACAATATGAGATAATTTTAGATGAGATCCACTAAAAACCAAGTCTTCTCACAGCTAATTTTTTATTACATTTTCTATTGCTACACTTCCACACTAATCCATCACATTTAGGACTGTCTTTTATTAAAGAAATATTTCCATTCAAACAACTGTCACAGATTCCACCAAAATCTCCTAATAATTGTTCACTATATAACCATTTCACTAATTTATCTTTATCATTCACTAATTCGTATACTTCAAACAGATAAGACATTCTTCTACATATTATTGCGATATCGTACTAGCATAAAGATCGCCTATAATGTCGACACGCTGGCTTGGGATATATGTTTATTCAATATCATGAGGAAATCTTCATTCACAGTTTCATTGGTCATTGCCATAAATTATCCAATAGGATTTAAAGAAAAATATCTTCAGAGAAGAGAAAATAGTAAATCAAACATATTTTGTTTGTGACGTCATAAGTAGCCATCTATTTTTGAGATTATTCAATATTTCCAATGGCGGTAATTCACTCTAGCTAAATTATTTAATAATTTAATTATTTGATTTATATATAAATATAAAAATTTATTATATTTAATACTGTTGCTATTTGAAATAGCAGTGATTGCTATAATTTATCATTCATGGCATAATGCTTTTATTTTTCATCTCTGGGACTGGAAAATAATTATTGTGTATGTAAATTAAAAGTTGTAAGCAACTTTACCACTGTGTATTCGCAGGGTTGGTGTGGGACTATATAAGGATAGGCGAAAGTTTTATAATTGTAGTATGTGAAACAATGTGTTTGGAACACATCGCTATAGTCGGTTGCATGATGGCTGTAAAGCAGTGCCTAGAGTACGGTCGGTAGACCACGCTCGCTAACGACCACAAAATGTATGGTCCCCTAAAGTGCATGTGTCCCAAAATAGTGGCTATATCTTGATTCACCCCCACCCTCCTGTAGGTCATTTACTGCAATCGCATTCTTTCTTTGAAGTAGATACTACTTGCACAGCCATTTGAAGTTTACCCTCCTATTTCATATTATTAGCATATTTCATATACTACTATATATATAATACACAAGGTGGTCAACGGAGATCACAGAAATGCAGTACGCATGAACAAAATGCTTAGTTCTAAGCCTCTGCTTTTGTGATGAAAGCGGCGTGTCGTATCCGTTATATCTGTCTAACACATCGACACTGGTTTTGCATCGCTCCTACGAATTTTATTAACTTTATTACGTTTTTTCGAAGCGAATTGTAAATGTTCCAGAAACCATTTTTTTGCACCAAAATTCTTCATAAAATATGACAAAAATTTGCTGTGATGTCAGGAATTTGCGAGTAGATTCAATATTTAGAGCGAGTACTCGGCATAGTCGATTGCTACATGCGGATCTGTAATTTTGGACTCAGAATTGCGAAATTACTACATAATATTATCATTGTGTAATGATAACCGAGTCCTGCAGGTTTGATCCGACCCACATAACGAATACCCGTTTGAGCATTGATAGGAATCATGTTTATCATATAAACAAGCCTTCTAGCCCGTTCCATATTTTTCGATATGAGCACACGTGCCATATTCAACGGAGTATTTTCATTGGCTGTTGGGTGCGCAACCCATTTAAATCGACCAATTAAAACAGCGATTGATGTGAGCGTGACGCGTAGGGATTACTACGTGGTACCGTTTTACCACGATTTGTTTACTACGATTTGTCATTCATGAAACATCATCGCAAAATGTCATCGTTTGACAGTTTATCAGTCGGCAGCTATGTAACGATTGATGGCCGTGGCTCTGCGATAGTCTTAGAAGAAAAGTGTAGTTTACGGCTGACATCACCAGATTTTGTGTTTGTCACTATATTTTGCTGCGCATTCAATATCTGTTATCAAGTAGTGGTGCGTCACAGCGGCGGTATCGATTTCGCGAAAATCAACAATGAGAAATCAGATAAAAGTCACATCAGCAGCTATTGGCAAATATTTCAAAATTACAGTTTATATGCTAAATAAAATCTCAAACTCGGTCACTTTTCATATCACTATTATGAACCTCGTTGAAAATTATCAATTTTGCACTCGCTAAAGCTCGTGAAAATTGATACTTTTCAACTCGGTCCATAATAGTGATATGAAAAGTTACCTCATTCCAGATTCTCTATATACGCTTGACTTATTCAATATTTTGCGTATTTGGTAATTGGATTGCATTTTTAATACGCTGGAAGTGTGATTTAAATTGGGGTTTTAAAATATATTTTTGCGTATTTATGCAAATACGCTGCTTATCTGGAGCTCTGCTGGTTAGGCCTACCAGTCATCTATGAATATTATATATGTAAAATTTGTATATATCATGGTGTTCCATATGCTTGCGGTACTTACCACAATTGATATCACAATAAAATTAATTAATCTTCCCTGTTTGAAATGTTGTTGGGATTTGAATGTCAGTCCTATTTCCCAAATTGTTCACAAAATAGAATAAAATTTTGTGCAGAGTAAAGTTTTTATATCACCTCAGGAAAACACCAAGCTAGGTGGTCGTATTTCAGAGAGGCTGACCATATTCTCACGGTAAACAAAGAACATTATCTACGGTGGACCAGCATAGTCAAAACACAGATAACATATCAAGAATACTTTCCATGTTAACAGTCTTCTCCAAAACATTTATTTGAAAATCGGTCAAAATGTTGATTCTATCATACTATATACAGTAGGTCATGCCATGGTTTATTTGCAAGACGCGTGATTGGGAAATCCCTAAAATTATTACATGATAGCATGTAATGACGTATCAGCTTTCTGAGCTTATTATAAATGGCGACCCTTATTTTTTCCATACACTTTAAACGTCCAGCATCGAGGCGGAATCGCTGATCACGAGACTTGTCAATGTCGTTGACATAAATACATTAGCAGACGATGTATTTCAGTCAGATAGAAGTTTTATATATTAGTTTTTTTGTGAGTTAGCGATGAGTTTTGGAAGTAGGGTATACGCACATGTCTTGTAATATCGACAGGGTTTTGTACATTGTAGCTTTCTATTTTACTCGGTAATAAAGAGGGGAATTTTAGAAAAAAAGTTGTTTGTGAGTATCTTTGACTTCCTGGTTACAGCGTCGCCACGGGAAACAGACTGTAGGGGGCATGGGTTTTTATTTATAGCAAAAAATCAGATTGCTGCGAGAATATGGAACCCACGAGAATATGAGATGGGAGTATATCATGTGTGCATACATCTCCTCAAGCACAGAGATAAGGTGGGCATGTCCCACCAGTCTAGTAGTACAGGGGTCTGCCGAGGCAGGGCTCTTGCACCATTAAGCACTATAAAATTCACAATGTTCCATCATTATCTTTACACATTGGTCATTTGCCCACTGGGATTTAGACAATCTTTCATGTATGTAATTGACCTATGATATCTTGAGGGAGTGGGCCAGTTGACCCCACTATGCAAATTGCTAATCATTTCTTGTCAACGCAACTCCTACAGTTTAGCTCCGATTCTTTTGAAAATTGGTACGTGTTATCATTACCACATGAAGGTGTGCATGTGCTATCCGTATACCTGTACGTCCATCCATCTGTCCAAAATGTTTGTATGTCTGTCAGTCCATCCATCTCTGACAATCATTTCTTGTCAATGCAACTCCTAGACGTCTCAATGGATTAACTTTAATAAATTTTGTCCACATTATCAGTATCATGTGTTATCCGTATACCTGTACGTCCATCCGTCTGTACAAAATGTATGTATGTCCGTCTGTCAGTCCATCCATCTCTGACAATCATTTCTTGTCAACGCAACTCCTGAGGTTTCAATGGATTAACTTTAAATTTTGTCCATGTGGCCAAAAAATTATTCATTACAGAGTTATCACCCTTTAAATATCTTAAAGCCGATACATAAACTGCATTGCCAGTCATTTGTCAGTGCAACTCCTCCTACAGTTTAGCTGCGATTCTTTTGAAACTTGGTAAGTGTTATCATTATGACATGAAGATGTGCATGTGCTATCCGTATACTTGTACATCCATCCATCTGTCCAAAATGTATGTTCGTCTGTCGGTCCATCCTTGTCAGTGCAACTCCTACAGTTTAGTTACAATTCTTTTGAAACATGGTAAATCTAGTCATTACCATCCGAAGATGTGCTTGTGCTTTTTTCGCGGCCAGAAAACTATTCGTTACAGCGTTATCTCCCTTTAAATACCGTTAAGCCGATACATAAACTACAGTACCAATCATTTCTTGTCAACACAACAATTTAACTGTGATTCTATTGAAACTTAGTAAGGATTCTCATTACTACATGAAGATATACATGTGCTATCCGTATGCCTGTACATGTACATCCATGTGTCTGTATAGAATGTATGTGTGTCAGGCTGTTGGTCCGTCCATCTCTGGCAATCATTTCAAGATGTCAACACAACTACAGTTTAGCTACGATGTACATGTATGTTTATGTGAAATACGTCTTTCCACTAGAGGTTCCCAGTCAAGAGTTCCTAGCATGGCTGTCACGCTGGATTGACATCTATAGTCCCTCGGCACAAATCGTCCTGCCTTACATTGAATGCGCTCTATTTGGTGTTGCTCTGGGGTCAGGCGTGAGTCCCATATTACCGAGGCATATTCCAGAATTGACTGGCCCATGGTGACATAGGCGGTTTCACGAAGCTTTTTAGGGCAGCTCTTAAGGTTGCGGCTAAGAATACCTATGGTTCGACTAGTTTTGGCACACATGTTTCCAATGTGAGTTGTAAAGTGCATGTCCTCGCTGAACATGACCCCTATGTATGTGTTAGTAGTGACTGACTCCAGGATGTGGTTACATAAAGTGTATAAGTGGTTAGACGTCTCACTGACTCATTTCATGGAAAGAATGTAGCATTTTGACACATTGAATTTCATGTCCCAGTTTTGTGCCCATTCCTCAAGCCTAAGTAGGTCTTGCTGCATTGCATGGTGGTCCTCAAGTGAATGAATTGGCCTATATAGCAATGCATCATCCGCAAATAATCGCATCTGAGATTTTATGTTACTTGGACTTAATCTCGTTTTTGTTTTTGTTCTCATGGATTTAGGCACAAGTTAGTTCTAGCCTGTACTGCAAATGATTAAATCGAAAAGCCTAACGAGCGGTCTCAAACCGACCCACTTGCTCACTGTCTCACTCGCTCCCTCACTGACTCACTCACTGCCACCCACAGACCTACTGGGTAGGCTTGCACGATATTGTCCTAGGAGGTATCATGATATATCGTGGTGAAAAAATCAAGATATTTCGATATAACGGATAGCGGCACCTATTTTAAGGTGTATGAATTCACGGGGTGAATTGCTCTTGGTGGTTGAGTTGGACTCGGCTTCGCTCAGAGTTTTCTTATCAGTTTTAACCGAATATGAGTTCTAATTCGTAAATTTCAACAAAAACTTGAAATCCAGTCGCCAAGATGCTTAAACTAAGACCAATCGCTAATAACACGAAAATAGGACACAATTTCCAATTAATAATTTCTTACCACCTTACACCTTGCCTTAATGTATACCATATCCATCATTGCGGGAGTGAAATTATTATATTGGACAACCTAAATATTGCGTACTCTGTTAAAATCATCGTTTATTACATGAAAATTAATCCTAAAATTTGACATTTCATGTCGTCTTTGTGAAAATATATAAATCACGTGATATTAGGAATGTATTTTAGATCCATAGACATCTAATGTTTAGATCTGCTCCGCATTTACCGAGTACCCGTTTAATAATAATAGTTAGCCTTCAGAAACCTCTCGGATAGTTCACCTATAGGCTGGCTATTTGTGAACGCACCACCTCTCACCTCCAAAACCAGGAGAGCGAGCAATATCACGTGATTTATATATTTTACTAATAATAGTTAGCCTTCAGAAACATCTAGGATAGTTCGCCTTGCTTGCTAAAGGGGGGGTGCATCTCATTCAGCTAACACATTGTGAATGCACCACCTCTTGCCTCCAAAAACAGGAGAGCAAGCCATATCACATATTTTATATATTTTCGCGACGCCATTTAATGTCAAATTTAGGATTAATTTTGATTTTATAAACCATGCTTATTCAAGAACATGCAATATTTATACCATCCCAGGTAATAATTTCACTCCCGCGATCATGGTTTTGAGGCATACAGTAAGGCGGCAAGAAATTGTACTGGTAAATTGCGTTGGATTTTCGTATTAGTGGCTATCTTTTAAAGCAATTTTAGAGAATGAACTTTAACATTTTTTTACCTATTCCTAGTATAATCCCACCCCTTTCTCGGAGATGTTGGTTTGGAAATAAATTGAACAGCTTGCCGTAATAGACGACTATGTTACAAATAGACAGAATATGGCATGACAGTAAAATTTGTCGATATTTCATTTTTTTCAAAATCACATCGTACAAAATCGTGGCTGAAAAAAAATCATGATTTTCGATAATATCGGATAATTGTGTAAGCCTACTGCCAGGTACTCACTCACTCATCCACTGACTGAATGTTATGTAAAACTGAATGCAATATAAATAATTGAATATCTTTCTTAAGTACATGTAATAGATTCCATACCAATCGGCTAATTACTCACAAGTTTACGCAGAAATGTTAAGAGCGGTTTATGAATGTTGGAACAAATGCAGAGAATGCTTAACCCTCTAACACTCATATCAGCCAAAAACAGCTTCTGCAGTGGTCTTGAGAAATGCACATTTGCAGCCCAAAAGAAGATTATTTTTGAAAATTTACCACTGGAATGACTGGCTCGATAACTGAGCCAGTCATCCCAGTGGTAAGTTTTCAAAAACAGTTATTTTTATCTGCAAATGGACATTTTCTATGAGAAAATAGAAATTTTCTTGAATAAATTTGAGGGTTAAAGGATTACATGTTACAGTGTGGGAAATGTCACATGGTTTTTTCTGTATCTCTGTCTTAGTTACACGTGACCATGGTCTGCTTTTTGTCTTTGTCCAGAGAGCTGTTATTCTGTAGACAGTGGGGCTGTCATTGTGTGCACCTATCAGCCAGTAGAACGGTGATCAGGGTCAGACGCTCATGCATCTTTAGTATAACCCTGTCCTGGACTAGAAGCATGGATGATATTCCATTTACACCACTTGAGAATGGGGTTAGAATCCTGGATGGTGGTATGGCCAGTGAACTTCTGAAACAAGGATTTCTTGACATCAATGTAAGCTATTGGTGTGCGTGCGTGCGTTTATATACAGGGTTTGTACTGGGCATGAGAAATTGTGGAATCTAAAAATTATAATTCCAGACCTGGAAAGTCATGGAAAATCAGTGTTTTTATCATAGGTTGTGAAAAAGTCATGAAAAATAGTAGTCACGTAAAATAAAAAAGAAATCTATTCATTCTGTAGGTATCATCTATCTGCAATGAAAATTATGCCAACAGCTTATGAAAATAAGTTGTTGCAAGAGGCAATATTCAGACATGACTCGGATCTAAATGATCTTATTTTCGCAGCTACGTATGTCATAAACACAAATCTCCTAGTTATTGATTCTTGGAGGTCATGGAATTTATTAATTTTGGTCTGGAAAAGTCATGGAATTTCAAACAGAAATAATATATATACAAATGTAGCTAGAAATCGACGGGGCATAGCTAGAAATTGATCCCTCTATTACATGTAGATGTTTTATGAATTGTATGGTATTGAGTCTAAAATCAATTGTTTATACTAATTAATATTTAAAATATTTCACATGCATACATGTAGCTTAAAGGATTTGAGTCTGGTTTGTTAGGGTCTTGTAGTTAAGCAACAATGTACTTATGTAAGCTGTTAAATAGAGACCTGTTCACTAATTCAACTGAAAATGTTTCCTGCTTTCTCAACTTAGTTTTAACGCTTTACTGGTCAAGTTTGGTGAAGAAAATCAAAATATTTCCTAATTGAATGTCCAACTACAGGTAAAGAGAAAAGTATTTTTGAAAATTTACCACTGGAATGACTGGCTTGATTATCGAGCCAGGCATTCCAGTGGTACATTTTCAAAAATAGTCCTCTTGCCCTGGAAATGGACATTCCTCAAAACCGCTTCAGTTTTTTAGCCTGACCATTAAAGGGTTCAAATTTGGATTAAAATGTACATGTATTGTGCCTTAGTTCTAGTCACAATGACAGCGGCCACAAGGCGAAAGTTTAGCATGGTTCTGCCAAGGTGGCAAATATCATGGCCAGTTTGGGACGAATGATGAATCTCCTCTGAAAAAAAGAGTGGAGATTTGATTAAATTGTTTGTTAAAATCACGATTAAAACAGATTATTGCCTTAATTCTTTAGAGCCAGTAATGCGTGATATTTATGTCAATGTGTCATTGTGAACGTCAAATGGTGTAAATGTCTCATTAGAAACTTGATTAAGGCGATGTATAAGTACATTGTAAAACAGAAAATTATTATGATAGAAATAAAGGAAGGTGTCAGAAAGTCAAGTATCCATGTTTATAGCCACCATTGCATATTCTTATTCATTATTTTTACAGTTTAACACACAAACCAACCAAAACTCTGCAAATGTCTTGAATAATGTAGATTTGCAGGCTGAGAGAACAGAGAAGACTGTTTTTGAAAAAAACTGAGCCTGTCATTTCAGTCATAAATTTTCTAAAATAATATTCTTTCTGCTTGCAAATGGATATTCTCGTTGCTTTTCTTGACCATTTTCAGATGAGGTGGCTACCCCTTTCAATGGAGGAATCCAGTTTTAGCTATGCCCCGCCCATCTCTAGCTAAGCTCCATCCACGCTTGCCCGTGTTGTGATCGATCAATCATTGGACTCTCTGAATATCAATTTGCAGAAAACTATACAGCTAACCTGTTGAATATTTTGAAACTAATTTAACTGGGTGCTGTTGCTGCCTCTGGCAGCAACAACGCCCAGTCAAATTAATTTCAAAATATCCAACAGCATGTTTATTAAATAGTAAAGGCATACAATTCGTACAACAACTTTTAGTCCATCATCAATTAAGCATTCGTGACGAACTTATCAACATCACTCATGACATCATTGATTATGACATCATCCTTTACATCACGTAGTTGATTATGATGTAATATGATTGATGGATAAACTGGAAACGTCCGTTGCTTATATGATGTGACTGTCACAGACATATTGGTCCTATTGTTATTCTTGTTTTTATTTTTTGCTTTCCTTGCAGGGTGATCCCCTATGGAGCGCCAAATACCTACACTCGCATCCACAGTCTATTAAAGATGTTCACAAAAGGTTAATTTATATTACCCCTTTAGTGATCAAATTTGGTCCAGAAAATTTAAATAATTGCCTAGTGAATGTCCATTTACAGGCGAAGAGAATACAATTTTTGAAAATTTACCACAAGAATGACTGGCTCGATAACCAACCCAGTCATTCTTGTGGTAAATTTTCAAAAATTATATTCTCTTGGCCTGTAAATGGACATTCCACAACACCATAACAGAGACTGGTTTTGGCCTGCATGACCGTTAAAGATGTTCACAAAAGGTTAATATATATTAAATAGATATATTAGTTTGAAGTGAAGTCACATGTTCTAATGCTGTGATTTGATTGGCTTGACACACTACTGACTGAATTAGAAAACAGGAGATTGCTGCACAATCAAAAGTTCCGGAAATGGCATTAAAGGGATATTCCACTGGGGGATTTTGTGTTTCTCCTTCGATCAATACTCACCATTCTGTTACTTCTGTTACTTCTGATATACAGCTGGCCTTGACAGCGGCTCTAGGATTATAGACTTAGAAAGCTTTACCGACTCCTGGGAACCGGGTACCCGGCTCCCCACTGCCGAGTACCCGTTTACCATAGAGCTCATTCTTGTTTGCATAGCAACAAGTGCAATACATGCTTTTCGCATTAGGGATTTTAGTGTTTTTAAAAAGATTCTAAGTCTTTAATCAGTGATAGTTTGTGCGTTCTAAAGGATAACTAAGGACTATGGAGAATACCGCCCAAGACAACCAGGTTGTATTGTTCTTTATACCCATAGTTAAAAGACTTAGGTCTCTAAATTTCGTTGTGTCGCATGTTCCAATTTCTAACCCCATAGAATCTGGGACGTGTGCTAGCAACGATATATGCCAGACGATCGCCTTCTTTAAACCCCAACAGGCGATCGGCAGATATGAAAATAGGTGTTTGCTACGGTATTTCTAACACGAATATCGGCTGACGTCGTTCTCCGTAGAATCCGAGCGGGTGACGTCACACCCGGTCGCTCGGATGTTTATGTGAAGAAAAATTTTTTCATTAATTCGCGCATCTTGTTCTGGGTGCTGCGTACTAAAAAATGGTACCGGAAACTTTAGAATGATCAAGTTTTTTCGTGCGATCACGATCGGTTTGCAATGATCGGTGGTTTCAAAATTCTTGAGTAGATGCGTGGTCTGCGGTTTTACCGTGTGAGACAGCAGTTGTTATACATTTTGTTGTTTTCTTCACATATCGTGCTGCGTTCGTTAGGAGTATAATTTATATTGATTAGTAAATATACCCTGAATGCTATGCGATATGATTCCTGGAGCCGTTACACATCCTGTAGGATCTATTATGGGTGTGTTGTGCCCGCCGCGTTCTTGTCGTCATAATCAATGCGATCGTTGTTGTAACGTGGCGGGGAGGGGTGCGGGAGGTTACGGTTAATTTATGAGTCAAAATATTTGAAAATTAATTGTCTGCCTTCCATCCGTGTCTCGTTCCGCTTGTTTATTGTAGGTTTGTGCTTATTTTATAGGCCAAGCCAGCCCCGCCATCATGTGACGACTGCCATAAGTTTGTCCGTGTTATGTTCAAGGACCATGTCTGTTTTAGGTGTGCCCTGTGTAATATAGATCATAGGTGTAATGTTTGTGCAGTGTGGTCCGTCGAAACGATGGTTAAGTTCCTTGCCCAGAAGGACTTGGCTGGGTCTGACGCGGGGTCAGGCGGTCCGAGAGGAAATCGTGGAGCGCCCGGTTCGGCCGGTGGGGGTGCTCCACGTCCCCAGCTGGAGGTGGCGGAGATGGCACCGCCGGCGTGGTTTGGTCCGGCTATGCAGGGTTTTCTGCATAGCGTTCTGCCAACGCTGGTGTCGTCCCTGCTACCAAAGGTTGGGGGGCAGTTTCTCCCCATGCCTGGTACGGATCCTGTCTTCGGACAGGATTCTGGACTGTTTACCGAGGGGGCCGTCTCGTACGGCCCCCTGGCGGGTCCGTCTGGCTTCGGCCAGACGGGTTCTGTCTCTCTGCGGCCACCTCCGGGTGGTCCAGTAGCGGTGGCCGGTCCGTCAGGTGTGGGAGCCGTCCGCCAGGACGGCTCCACGGTTTATTCGTCTAGTGACGGCTCTTCGGAGTCTGAAGACGATGAGGCCGAGGAGGAGAAGTTGCTGCGGCCCGTGAAGCCGCAGGTGGAGAATATGGAGGTTGATTCCGTCCTGGACGGAACCGGCCTCCATTTGTCTGGTTTGGCGCAAGCCAGGTCAGCGGCTCCGCCTGCGGCTGAGGCCAATCCGTTACCGTGCACCGGTTCCACGCGGCTTGGTTTGTCACCAGCCGTCAGGGGAACCGGTGTGCCGGGCCAGGCGTGGTACTCACCTATCTCGCCTGGTCCGGCAGCCGGACATGGGGTGCCGTTGGCGCCCGTGGCTGGCTATGGTTCCGCGACGGTTACGGGTCCGTACGGTTTTCCGTGCGGACCTACCCCATGGACCGGAGTGTTTCATGGGGTGGCGGCGGAACCATGTGGTAGCGGAGTGCCTGGCGTGTCAGCCGTGGCTCCTGGCCGGGAGGCCATGGCTGGCAGACCCGTAAGCATGTCAACGGGTGACGTGTTTGCGGGGGTATCTTCTTCGGAGATAGACTGGTCTGATGCTCTGGCGTGGCTAGCCAGAGTTGACCCGTCTGTGGTTTCGGCCACGGCCGATGAAGATGCGCCCCGTCCGTCGGTTGCGTCGATTAGGACGGGGATTTTGCCCGCGGCCCGGATCCAGTCAGTGGGACTGGATCCACGGTTCATTGATTTGTTGGATGCTATTTATAGTAAACAACTAATGACCAAGGGTCAGCTCCCTGCGGCCTCCAGGGAGGTGCGGGCAAGGTGCCGTATTCCGAGGGGTGAATACGACAGGTATGGTGTAGTCCCGTCGGTCACTGAGGATGACCGATGGGTACTGGGCGTCCAGAGTGCGGGGTCGGGTGGTCCCGGTCCGGCACTAGTGGATAAAGCCCAGGTACACCAGGAAGAAGTCCTGGCCCTATGCGATGAGGGTGTGAGGGCAGCCATGAGCGCTGTCAATCACTCCTATCGTCTACTTCAGTCGGTGTGGGCTGAAGCGGGGGCAGGCCACCCTGTGCCACCTGTGGCGCTATCGTGCGTTAATGACGGCTTGGTGCTGTCAATGGACGCATTGGCAAGGGTGCAAGCGCGTGTGACGAAGTCCAGGAGGCAAATGGTCATTGACCATATGCGTCCGGCTACGGCAGTCAGGGAGCGTCTTCTTGGGACGCCCCTGACAGGGCCTAGCATCTTTGGTGGCCAAGCGCGGGCCATCTTAGAGGACACCGCCAGTATTGCGCAGAATCGGTTAGCGGTGAATCTCCAGCTAGAGCTGGTGCGGCAAGCGCACGCACTAGGGGCTGTGGGCAAGCCGCTAACCGGACAGCCTTCGAAGAAACAGAAGAAGCATAAGAGCAAGGCGAAAGCCAGGCCTATTGCGACGTCTGTTTCGGCTGGGTTTTCTGAGCCGCCGCCGGCAAAGAAACCCAGGAAGGCTGTAGAGGCGCCTACCCTCCCCAATGTTGCTCCTGACCGCCCTAGAGGTGGTAAGGGTAAGGGTAAGGCCTCAAAGGGTGGACAGAAGGGGCCGAAGCGTACCTGAGGGTACGCAAGCTCCCTTCATATCCGCCTGGACCGCACCTGTGCGACAGGAACAGCGGTGCCAGTTATACCCGTCGTACCTAGAACGAAATGGTTCTCACTCTCTCTCGTTAAGAAAGGGGGGGGGGGGGCGGACTGCGAGCCGGACAACCCCGTTAGACGTCGAGGCGTCTATGGTGGGTGGAAGGCTCATGCGTTTCGTCGAGGTTTGGCGAGGTGTGACGTCAGACAGTCTGGTCCTGGGATGGTTATCCCAGGGTTACATGCCGGAGTGGTGGGACTTTCCGCCACAAAATCTGTCTTTGGCACCAGTCTGGACACCCGTACCAAGGGAGCCAGACAAGTTAGAAGCCGTTCAAAAGGAAGTGTCGGGTTTGCTTCTGAAGGGAGCAATAAAACCAGCAAACCGGAACACTCCAGGCTTCTATTCAAACATGTTCCTTGTCCCCAAGAGCACGGGGGGATGGAGACCCATACTCAATCTCAGGCCATTAAATTGGTTTATCCATACGCCTCGGTTCCAGATGGAAACACCGAGGTCGGTAATGGCGGGATTGAGGAAAGGAATGTGGTGTGTATCGATCGATCTGAAAGATGCATATTTCCACATTCCGATCAATCGGAGTTGGCACAGGTTTCTGAGATTTGCGTTTCAGAATCAAGTATGGGAGTTTACAGTTCTCCCGTTTGGCCTGTCGACAGCTCCGAGGGTTTTCACAAGAGTGGTCCTTGCGGTGACAGCGTTTCTCAGAAAAGAGAACGTGGCGCTACACACCTACATAGACGACTGGCTGCTCAAGGCAGACTCGGCAGCCAGGTTGAACGTGGATACTGCTCTGACTCTGAAGTTACTTTCAGATCTAGGCTGGATAGTCAACAAGGAGAAATCTGAGTTGACACCCACTCAACATTTCGTTTATTTGGGAATGCGATTCGACCTCGAGGAGGGCAGGGTTTACCCGTCAGAGCCCAGAGTGGTGTCTCTGTTAGCCATCCTCGGGAGTTTTCGAGTGGGAAACCACATTCAGGCGAGGCGGTTCCTTCAGATGCTGGGCATGATGGTCTCCATGGAGCAGGTTATCCCGTACGCTGCTCTAATGCGAAGACCTATCCAGTTGTATCTGATGTCTCTGTGCAAACAGAGAACAGAACCCCTGTCAAAACTGGTGCCAGTTTTGGAGCCGATAATATCGCATCTTCTATGGTGGAAACAGCGTCAGAATCTCCTAATAGGGGTTTCGCTGCACCTACCCCACCCCCAGCTGTCCGTTTACACGGACGCATCGCTGGAAGGGTGGGGTGCCTGCTTGGGAGAACACCAAGTCTCGGGCACATGGACTCTCCCGGAGAGTCAGCTGCATATCAATCTGTTGGAAATGATGGCAGTGGAACTGGCGTTGGAAGAATTCCTTCCGATGATCAGGGGCAAGGTGATATTGATACGGTCGGACAATTCGACAGTAGTATCATATATAAATCGCCAAGGAGGGACCAGGTCGCCCACCCTGTGCATCAGGGTGTGGCACTTGATTCAATGGTGCAGGAATTACTCGGTTGTTTTGAAAGCAGCTCATATTCCTGGCCGATTGAACATTCTGGCGGATGCTTTGTCTCGCAGACAGAGAATCCTGCCAACAGAATGGTCCCTCAACCCTCCAGTTCTACGACGGATCTTCGAGCATTGGGGCAAACCCAACGTGGACTTGTTCGCCACAAAGGAAAATGCTCAAATCATGATATATGTCTCGCCGATTCCAGATCCAAATGCCGTCGATACAGACGCTCTGGCGATAAGCTGGAGAGGGATGCACGCTTACGCGTATCCACCCACCATTCTTCTACCGAAGGTATTGGTGAAGGTCAGGGAGGAACCGTGTCTGGTCCTGCTAATAGCGCCGTATTGGCCGAGCAGGGCGTGGTTCACGGATCTTCTAGATCTGCTGGTGGAAAATCCTGTGCAGTTGCCCGAGATTCCGAACATAATCTCCCAGGCGAAGGGACGCTTCCTACACGAGCGTCCCGAAATGTTCAAATTGACTGCGTGGATGTTGTCAAACAACGTTCCACGTCGGAAGGCTTTTCTCGACAGGCTGCTGATTTCATCGCAGCTGCGAGAAGGAGGTCAACCTTCAAGTCATATAACAACAAGGTTAACAGATTTGCAGACTGGTGTGAAGAAAAGGGTATTGATACCTTTCAATCCACTATTCAGCAAATAGCAGATTTTCTCTGTGAGCTGTTCTTTACAGGACTAGCTCCCGTCACAATTGCTGGATACAAGTCAGCTCTGGCATCAGTTATCCCTTGTCTAGCCAACAGGGATAGTCCAGAGGTGGCCCAGTTAAACGTGATGTTGAAGGGAATGAGCAATCTCCGACCGAGACAACCGGTAGTCATTCCAGCCTGGAGTCTATCTTTAGTGCTTAATGTACTGGCCAAGCACCCATTCGAACCGTTGCGTTCGGCTAGTCTAAAGCATTTGACTCTAAAGGCGGTCTTTCTATTGGCAGCTTCCTCAGCTAGAAGGCGCAGTGAGATCCATGCGCTTTCGGCAGAGAGGAACCGATTTATTGTTTCTGGAGAAGGTCTGCGTCTTCTGCCAAGAGCAGAATTTATGTCAAAGAACCAATCTTTGAGATATCCCGGCAAACCGATCATTATACCGAAGTTAACCAGGTTTGATCGTGATGCCAGTGTCTGGTGCCCGGTCCGTGCTTTGACTAAGTACAAGAAACGGACTGACTCGTTACGGTCGAACGATAGACATTTGTGGATCTGCCATAAAAAGCCTTATGGCGCCGCATCCATGGATACTATCTCTCGTTGGGTGGTCGAATGCATTCAGACTACTCATGAGATGGCGACTGGGCACCAGGTGCAGGGCGTAAGGGCACACGATGTTAGAGGAATAGCCGCCTCGACCGCCCTTTACAATGGTGTTCCGTTAGAGGACATCATGGCCGTTGCACAATGGCACTGTGAGTCCTCATTTACGGATTACTATATGAGGGATGTGTCAGACTCAGCCAATCCACTCGCTTTAGCTGTTTTGAAACGATAGTTAGTGACCACACTGCTTTTCCCCTTTTTTTCACTTTGGTAAGAAAAGAACCTAAAGCAGACATGGTCAAGCGAGAGGATGTCAACCAGATTGTGTCACTGATGGCCGAACCGGTGTATGGTTGTAGGCGGTACGTCTGAAGTCCTGTTATCATAAGGTAATTCAACAAGTGAGAGTTTTTTGTATTATGTATATGTATCATGTTCATTCATCTTATATATTCATGCTCATTCCCAGGCTAATACAAGCGATATGCAGGGAGTAGTTAACCCTCTTGGCATATTGGTGTTTTCAGGCGAGATACATGTTCGTTAGTTCTCTCCCTTTTCTTAGGAGGAAAAAGGGGGGGGGGGGCTGTGACGCGAATGTGATTCGGTTCCGTAAACTTGACGGTCCTTTTAGGTCTCCGTTAGTCAAGTTTGAAGTCTAAAATCTTTCTCCAAGGGGCAAAATTAGCATGTATGGCTTGCCCCTTCCCACCAGGTTACTGATCAAATCTGGTGTATATCAGAAGTAACAGAATGGTGAGTATTGATCGAAGGAGAATGCAGGAAATGTCAATTTCCCTTTCTCCGAGATCTAACAATACTCACCATTCTGTTACGGACCCAGCCTCCCAGCCCCACGGAGGCAAGCCATAGTTTTCTCTTGTTTGGTGGCTATTCAAACAATATGAGCTCTATGGTAAACGGGTACTCGGCAGTGGGGAGCCGGGTACCCGGTTCCCAGGAGTCGGTAAAGCTTTCTAAGTCTATAATCCTAGAGCCGCTGTCAAGGCCAGCTGTATATCAGAAGTAACAGAAGTAACAGAATGGTGAGTATTGTTAGATCTCGGAGAAAGGGAAATTGACATTTCCTGCAATCTGGCGTAAAGTACTAATTCTCCGCATTAATTTGAGACCAAGAGCACAATTGTATGCCAACAAATAAAAGAGATATCCTCAATTTAAATCGCTAAGTTAACCAGTAGAGAGAGGCGCCATTTTGGACAAGCGGCTGACGTCACCGACACACCAACTCTCTTTGTCCCGATCGAGGAGAGCCGTAACCAGGGGAGGTAAATCTAGCATCTCGTGGATAATTAGCGTATTGGCTAAACAACTGACACTTTGCCACAGTGTTTGGAGGAAATTAAAGTGCAATTAGTGTCCCGATGATCGCGCCAGTCATTGTAGTGCTAAATTGTCAAACATTGTCTTCTTGGTAGGCAAATGGGCATATTCTATTTTTTTTAAACATTGACGGGTTATGCCAAGAGCATGTTTGCAATCAACCAGTTATAACAACTTCTTGAAAGCGTAAAAATATGTTAGTTGAATAAATGTTGAAAGTAATTTCTCTGAAAGCTGTTGCTGCCTATTGCAACTTCTGCTTCCAGTCAAATTCCAGTTTCAAAATATTCAACAGGCAGTGAATATGGGTCAACATTTATAAATTTGTGGTCAATTACTTAACTCTTTCAAGGACAGAAAAGCAGAAAGCTTAAAATTTACCCTGCATATTGTGTGAAACTAATTTGTTTGGAAGCTACTGCAACATAATTCCAGGTAAATTTAATTCAGAATATTAAGCATTCTGCATAGTTATTTTAAAATTGCGAGTAAACATTGTAAATGATTAGTAACGCTGGATGTCAATAGTGTGAAAGCACTAAATTACTAATTATGTCTAGCGTGCACTTGTCATTATTTACAAGCTGTCACCTACTGTCAAACTACGAAGTAAGCCGCTAAGGGATTGCCTATAATTGACCGACCCGACAATCAGCGACATCGTTTCATTTTGGTTGGCAAATCCCATTTTACAATTGATGCAAGCAAATACTGACGTTAATTGTCGAGCTTGATTCTGTTATATTAATATTAAGTACCGTGCTTTTTGTTTTGAAATGCATGACACATTGCTTTAAAATTATACAGACTATATGTTCTAAACTTGTGTCTTCCAAATTTAAATGTGGAAGATATCGATCAAGTGCCGATGTTATGAAGCCATCTTTCAGTTAGCCCCTTTTCATGTGGATGCTTCTGTGGATCCGGTATCTGAAAATGTGCCGTACCCTTTCCATGACCATTTCTATTACTGCAAGCCCACGCTTGACGTGCGGACATGCTGCGATTTAACCATTTCATGCCAGCACTGACCTCTGCAATCGTCAAGTTGAGGAAGCAGGTCAAGAGGAGACTATTTTTGAGAATTTACAACTAAAACGACTGTCTCAGTAAGCGAACCAGCCATTCCAGTGGTCTATTTTCTTAAATAGTCTTCGCTTGGCCTGCAAATAGGCATTCAGTAAGGAAATAATCTGATTTTCCTGACAGAATTTGGTCATTAAATGGTTAATTAATATTCGGCCTTCATAACGCGAAGTAAACAGGTAAATATAAAGCACTGGCGATATTTTGCTGGTGTGTCGTTGACGTCATAATCTCGCGGTTTCTCGCTCTCGTTGCGAGAAAATGGATGCGCCCGAGGAGTTACGTTTTCGACCGTTTTGGGCATATTCATTTTATTATTTCTCGGCAATGGAACGGTGTATTATATATTTTTTTGCAGCAACTATTTCGGATTATATTATATTTTTAGTTGACTTATTCCCGATTTTCACTGGAATTTCCCTTTAACATCCTGGATAATAGATGGTTAATAATCCAGTGGCATCTACATTTGTAAATCTAAGTGGCAAGATACTGTACCTGATTTTGAAAACTCTGCAACACCACATATGCTTATGTGTTGATGTTGTATTTGGCAGATATGGCTGTGCCAATTCAACAAAGACATTTGACAGAGCAAGACGTCGATAAACAGATAGCCTTGAAATTTGCATTCATGGAAAGCAAACTCTGTTGCACGAAGATTGGCAACGATTAGTGGGCAGATAAAAAGAATAAGTCCAGGCACAGATCCTGAACCAGGTCAGTTCTTGATATTGGTTCGAGGATTAATGGATGGTGTAGAGGTGAACGCAGTGACATAATCTGTAGTGACTTGTGTGAACCATCTATACAGTATCAAAGAGTAAGCAGGCACTCGCATCCTGCTACATGCTGCTGGTGCTAATATAAACTCAAATGCTACTGAAGTATCGCCCCAAGCCCAGATACATACGTTGCTATCTTGTGCATCCATTTCACCAGAAGACTAGGCATTTAACTGTGGTTTCAAACTGGTGTTAAGGACACCACCAGGTTTCTGCATGTATATGATCAAGCAAGACAGCTTGGGGAAAGATTATGTGAACTACTCAGTGTATGTGATTCTACTAGTGGCTTGATTTAGTAGGCAAGGCTACGCCCATGGAGTGGGCATGGTAAAATCTAGCAGTGTCACGGCAGTTGCAAGAACTAGGGACAGATATTGAAGTTTCACATGCGGCAGCTCTATGACTAGGAATACCACATGCGGTAAAGATGTCAGTGAGCTAAATTAGAGGCTATTCTGCCACAAGAAGTCCAAAAACGAAAACTGACTCAAACTGTTGACAATCTAGGGTTGCTGACAGTCTAGAAGGCCACACCTGATGACATTGGATCCAGAACCATGGACCTCTCACTGCAAAGGACGCTGTAGTTCCCATGATAGATTTTGTAGGAATTTTTGTGCAAAAGGCTATAAAATTATGTAGTATTAGTCAATTATTCAAGATTTTTAGGTGTCCCATGGGACTCACAAGCACTCATTTTGGTGGTCTCGAGCTCCATTTTGATGGTCTCAAGCTCCATTTTGGTGGTCTCAAGCTTCATTTTGGTGGTTTCAAGCTCCATTTTGGTGGTCTCAAGTAGAGCTGGGCGGTCTGACGGTAGTACCGTGAGGACCGCGGTATACCGTGAACCGATACCGTGACCGTTGACATTTCCAAATACCGTGAATACTGTCCATAATGTTTGAGTAATATTTGAGAAATATATTCATAAAATCTGACTTGACCAAGGGTAAATAAGTGCTAATAGTGCCAAAAATACAGGCATCCCTAACTATTAGCCGAGTTCTGGTGAAAGGGTTGTTGTAAAAACAAACGTCAAGACGTCAATTACAAAATAATGACAGGCAGAATTGTATGTCAAACGTACATCTTGAAAGTCCCACGGTAAAATTGCTTTATTTAAAACATCTAAACTCATTCTCTGGCCGTCCGCCGGTAGTAATTACACTGTAATATATTCCCTATTCCCGTTTCTATTATTTGTAATTTATTACTCCAAGCATTTTGTCACCGAACAAACACGCTAGAATAACAAAATAACATACAGACTGCGTGCTATTCAAACACAACAGCAATCTCGCAAAGACGTATCTGATTGGTTGTTCATGAACTAGACCGTGGGAAAATAGATTACTATGCTGAATTTATCAATGAAAATTTACTAAAACGTAGTATTTGCTCGCGCCGTTTTGATCACGTGCTAATTTATTAACAACGAGCAGCGTTGAAGTTGTTATTTTTTATTTTTCTGGCTTGTTTTAAGAAATTTCTTTACGGATTAAATCCAGTTTAAGTAACGACACCTAAAAATTATAGTGGTTTAGTTTTTGTAATTCATTTTTCAACTGGCTACACGTTGGACGTTCGCGGAAATAGCTTTTTACACGCATTGTTCACGTGAAGCATGGCAAGTAACGAGTCTGCACATCGGGTACTCGGTAATTATCAGAAGCTTTGGAATTGGCTATATTCAATGTCGTGTTATATGTATGTGTATAGGCCTGTTTTCGCGAGTAACAGAATATATGACTCCAACAGAAATAAAAGCATACAACACTCGCCCCGTTTAAATACTCGCTGATATTGTCTGGACTCTGTTTATCAAAGCGCTCGACTGCCAAAATAAAATTTACCGTTTGCTGGTCGCACGCATTAATAGTAAGAACAACCCAGATTGAAAATAGTGCACCCCAATGTCTCAAACAGCGGGTTATAGTTAGCGAGTCGACCTCACCCTTTGACCGATATTCCCGTGAATGATATTACGTCAATAAAAATAGTGACCTATTAAAATCCTGAAACTAAACAGTCGCAATAGCCATGTTTTTCTTCTCTGAATCAGGAAGCCGATTTATTTATTTTACCTATATTTACCGTTGATTGGAGATGGAAGTGAAAAGGAAATGGAAAAAAATGTTCTAATTTCGTGGCATGCCTCAAACTCAGATGACGGTATACCGTGGTACCGCGGTATTTCTTCATGGTACCGGTACCGTCATGTAAATATCAATACCGCCCAGCTCTAGTCTCAAGCTCCATTTTGGTGATATATACCCTGAAAAGTACCCTTATTAGAATCTCTGTACATAACTACTCTGCATTGTACTTTTATATATGATGAATATGTGTCACTAGCTTCCTGTTGTCCGGCGCTGACGTACTCCTCACGGGCACATACCAAGCCAGTGTGGATGGATTTATGGAATACCTGTCAATCACAGAGACAGAGGCCCTACAGTTGATACGGCGTGGTGTTTACCTGGCCAGACAAGCGATGAATGAGGTGGCTGATGGGCAGAGTAGGTAGATGTAAATTTTCATGTTTTTGTTAATACTGTAAAATGTCCTTTGTAAACTTTTAGCTTCTGAAGTTGTCTTGAGAAATCTCCATTTGCAGACCAGGAGAAAACTATTTTTGAAAATTTACCATTGGAATGGCTGGATCGATAACCAAATTTAAACAAATTCCAAGAGTTAAAGGGCTAGTAATTGTAAAATTAGTCAAATTTACAGTTTTTGCCAAAGTCTGTGGGTGTAGCAAGCCACAATCATGTCAAGAAATCAACAGACAGGCAGGATAGTGTTGAATGATGATGATGATGATGAATGACTGATGCCGAGTGAACGCTCACGGAAACTGGTTCTTTGTTCATCCTATTCCAACTGAAATTCTCTGTTGTCCTCTAGACCATTGAATAAGATGTCTCCTCAAGAGAATCACTAAACTAGCCTCCCTAAACCTATCCATCCTCGTGATATTGTTGTATATCCACGCAAAGAAAACGTGCAAAACGAGCTGTGAACTGCTGTCAATCACGCTAGAAATGTAACCGGAAGTTGCTTGGTTAAGTCTAAAAGTCGGATCCATAAAAGTTTGTGTGAAATACAACTAAATAAATATTGCTGGTTTATGATTATGTTAACAGTAATATTTGAAAAAATTCATTTATCCAGGCCAGCGTGATCTAGCGTGTGTGGTTGGATGTGTAACCGGTACATATCTCGTTCTTTCCGGAAATGTGTTTTCTCAGGTGCCGACGAGAGAACTTGTATAATTGTGTACATGTATGACATTATTTAGCCAAATTAAATGTTGTACTTTGTGATGTCCCTTAGATTCTCCTTGAAACGTATGTAAAAATTCTTGTTTTGTTTCTGTTTTGTTTAATTGACCATCTTCGGTTTTCCAAAGGTTTTCTTGAAATATTTTCAAAAGCCCTTTAGACGCTGCTCCTCCTTAATCAATGGGCTGATTTCAAAGAGAATGGTGGAACCATTCTATGGCAGTACATGTATGCGTAAATAAAACAAGAATATTTATATGTCAATCTTTGGGACAGCCATCTTTGGATTTTCCAAAAATTATTTCGAAATCCTTTAAAAACTATCTCCTAATCTGCTTGGCGTATTTTAATCAAATTTGGATCGAAGGATCCTAGCATGGTAGGCTCGGCAGAACTTGTATTCATAATTCTGATTGGTTAATTTTTTGGGTGACCATCTTGGATTTTCCGAAAAATTTCTGGATCCTCTAAATAAAACAAGAATCAATGGTATGATTTTAGCAAAACTTAGCCGGAACGATCCTAGTGTTGTAGACTTCAACACTTTTAACAAAAGTGTGGCTTGATGAAATTATTTGGCGGCCATCTTGGATTCCCAAATATATCCAAGAAATTGTTTTAAATATTGCTTGTACATGGCTTTTCTACTTGAAATGTCAATGTTTTGTGTTGGTGTTGAATATTTTGAACTAATTTGACTGGAAGCGCAGCAACAGCTTTCAGTTATAATAGTTTCAAAATATTCAGCAGCTTTAAAAGGAATTTTGCTTTGCAAGCGGAATGCTGGAATTAGTTGAAATGTCTGTCAATCCAGAAAATTAAATTACCATAAGTTAGCAAATCATTAGCCAATGATTTAGCTAATTCTGCTTTGCATCAGTCAGATTTCAGTTTTACTAGCATTAGACTACCAGTAATGGGTAGATCGATCCCTACATGGTTTGCCACGAAATGTTGACTATTTTGAAATACTTTGGACAAAAAAAATAAAGAGTTTCGCTATGTCAATGTCCATTTATAGGCCAAGAGATGTTTATGTTGCCTTAAAGGTACATATTCCCACCAAAATGCTTGAAAATAAAAATGATAAAATTATATACATGTATTGTACTTTGTGTCTAAATGTAATGAAATGAAATAAAACTGATGATTTCATTATGTATAAATAAATACAATTTTTTAAGTTTGTGACATCGAATTAGAGACACGAGTTCCTAATTCAACCTCACAACTAAAAAATATATATTTATTTATACAGAATGAAACTATCATATGTTATGATTTATTTCAGTTCATAACATTCAGGGTACACAATCTAAGCCTTTAAAAGTATGTAATTTTGCCAACTTTATTTTCAAGCATTCTGGTGTGAATGTGAACCTGTAACCCTTTAGCATTCATATCAGCGAAAAACGGCTTCTGCAGTGGTCTGGAGAAATGTCCCTTTGCAGATCAAGAGAAGGCTATTTTTGAAAATTTACCACAGGAATGACTAGCTTGATAACCGAGCCAGTCATTCCAGTGGTAAACTTTCAAAAATAGTCTTCTCTTGGTCTGCAAATAGACATTTTCTATGAGAAAATTGAAATTTTCTCGGACAAATTTGACGGTTAAATGGTTAATAAAGTAATTGTCAAAATGTGTGTTATTCACTATCTGATAAACAACTGTATAATCCACATGCATGCTGCCACCTATGCATAGCCCTTTAATCTTTTAAAGACCAAATATGTTCAAGAAACTCCAAATATTTCCTTATTGAATGTCCATTTGCTGGCCAAGAGAAGACTATTTTTGAAAATATACCACTTGAATGGCTACCTCGGTTACCGAGCCAGTCATTCCAGTGGTCAAAATATCAAAAATAGTCTTCTCTTGGCCAGGAAATGGACATTCCTCAAGACCATTGCAGAGGCCGGTTTTGGCCGGCTTAGTCATGAAAGGGTTGATGGTCAAGCCATCTAAAGGTGCACAGTGACTGGGCTGTCAGCTTGTAAAGTACATATCCATTTGCAGGCCAAGAACAATCTATTGTCTGAAAATTTACCACTGGACTTGTTGACTCGATTAACAAGCCAGCCATTTCAATGCTAAAGTTTTCAAAGATAGATTTCTCTTGGCCTGTAAACGGATATTGACGAGGCACAATTTGTTATTTTCTTTAACAATTGTAACAATGAACATGTTAAATAAAAATGAGTGACCTGTTTCTATCTTTTGATGCAAGATGTCTGTTTTTCTTTCTAAAGATGTGATGATTGCTGGGTCTGTGGGGCCATATGGCGCATATCTATATAATGGATCAGAGTATACCGGAACCTATGTCGATGACATGTCAACTCAGGTATACAATCATAGTCGGTTACAATTAACAATTTAATGGCCACGACAGCGATAAATGTCTTCTACTTTTGTCTTGGGGAATATCCATTTGCAGACGAATAGAAAACTAGAATTTAATTTTAGCACAGCAATGACTAGGTCCATAAACAGTACTGAGATGTGATTGGTGGAAAGTGTTAGGTCATTGTGACGTCAAGATTTGTCAAGAAAATTTTAATTTGCGCTGCTTAATGAATATCAATATGCAGGCCATGAAAAGACTAGTTTTGAAAATTTATCACTAAAGTGATTGGCTCAGTTATCGAACTTTTCTCATTACCACTGCAAAGACCAGGTCGATCATTAAATGATTAAAAACATCTGTGAAGATGCTAAAACCTCTGCAATGATCACAGTTTCCTTGAGACTAGGATCATAGGATGACATACTATGTTATTGTACATGTAAAATGAGGTTAACAGTATGAGATATATCCACACCCCGCAGGTTATTATGATTTTATCATTTTAATTGCTACTTGCTAATATTTTATACCATAGGAACTAAAGACATGGCACAGACCTCGTATTAAAGAGCTAGTTGACTGTGGTGTGGACTTGCTCGCCATCGAAACATGTCCCGCACAAAAAGAGGTGTTAGCAATCCTGGCTTTGATTAAAGCAGAGTTTGCAGAGGTGCAGGCTTACGTTACATACAGCTGTAAGGTACGCGAAATAGACATTCCCTAACATAAGCCATCCAGTTGAGGGATCCGATCTGTTACTTAAGTATACTCGGACCTTTCCAGTTTATTCATCAATCATAAGACATCATAATCAACTATGTGACGTGTAGGATGATGTCATAATGAATGGCATCATGAATCACGTAGATAAGTTCATTACGGACACATAATTGATGCAGACTAAGCGTTGTTGTGCGAATTGTATGTCTGTTTTTTAATAAGCATGCCGTTGAATATTTTGAAACTCATTTGACTGGGCGCTGTTGCTGCCCTTCCACTACGTTCCCATATCGAGTACCGTGCTTGCACGCCTTTGATGTTTGTGCTAAATTCACGAAGCTTCATACATATTAATGAACTGGGGTCAGTCAACTTGCGCCAATGAGATTGCTCGATAGGAAATCAGGAAGTAGACAAATTTACACATGTGCGTAAACCAAACTAGCGGTTTTTGTTACCGAAAACCAATCTACACATTTTCTGTTCCTCAGAATCGTCAGATAACTTGTTTATAGCAAAACGATTGCAAACTTTTGCAATAGGTCTTTCCAGTTCAACATCGTCGCGATCGCCGTTGTTTTTGTGATTGTAGATTAGGTCACCAGACGAAGCCTCGCCTATCGCGTGAAGTAGGCATAAATCTGATTGGCTACCTCCAACCCAGTAGCGTAATGTTACTTCACATAGCGAGAAATCCCAGGTCTGCAAGTATGGCCTCAAACAGCGTAGCTATGTGAGTGGGTGTATGTTAGTACGATGGTGAGGTCCAGAACTGTAGCAGGGGAAAATGTTTCCAAAACAAAATCAGAAACATGTTAGTTATTAAGAAATGTTCTGCTGAATAATTTGAACATTATTTGATTGAAAGTGTTTGCTGCCATTTACTCTTTCTTTAGGATGGTCAATGCCTGGGTCACGGAGAACGGTTCTCTGATGCAATCAAACCGCTTCTGGAAGAGGCTCAGATTATAGCTATTGGAATAAACTGTACCGCACCAGAACATGTGACGCCGCTCTTGAAGAGTGTACAGCATCTTCAGTGTCAGAAACCATTCATCGTCAAACCAAACAGTGGGGAATCATGGGATGGCACAAAGCATGAGTAAGTCTGTGGGCCACAATATTTGATGTAAACAAAACTACAATACAGCTCATGAATAACTTAAAATGTTTCCAAAACAAAATAAAACATACTGTTGAATATTTCGAACATAATTGGATTGGAAGACATTGTTGCAGGTCTTCAAATCAAATTATATTCAAAATACTCAACAGAACATTTCCTATATCGTGCTTAATGCTGACCTAACTAACATCTTCCTGTTATGATTTTGGAATCATATAACGTTATTATCTGAGCTGTACTGTGTTATTCCCCTGACATTGCCTGGAGTGTACCGTAAACACTGCAATGGTCAAATTTGGCAAAATCAAAATATTCTCTTATTAAATGTTTATTGGCATACCAAGTGACTTGGAAATTCTACCACTGTAATGGCTAGCTTGGTTATCGAGCCAGGTATTCGAGTGGTAAATTAAAAAAATAGTGCTTACTTGGCCTACATATGGACATTCCAAAAAACAACTGCAGAGGCGGTGGCATAGTGATGGTGTTGGGATCAGAGAGGGACAGATGCCCCCGGGAACCAAGTTCAGTGTAGTGTTATGGTATGGGGGAGGGGTGCTAAAAAGGCCATTGGGGCGGTTTTTGACCCAGTTGCCAGGATTTGGGTATGGGAGAGGGCGCCAAAAGGCTGGTCTGCCCCCAGGATCCAGACACCCTCTCTACACAACTATGCAGTGGCGAGAAGTGTTAGGATCATCTCTTCTCTCTTGTCTTCACAGTTGGTATGGAACTAAAGATTGCCGATCACTTTCAGATTATGTGCCACAATGGTACAAGTTAGGAGTGCGATGGTTTGGTGGCTGCTGTCGCATTTATCCCGATGATATTCAGCAATTACGCAACTCTGTCATTAGGGAAATAAAAAATTCCTCTAAACCTGCAAACAATTAATAATTACTGGCATGAGAGCTGTTTGGCGGGCATTATACAAGATTCACAATTTAAAATTATGTATTTGATAATAATAATTGCTTTAAGCATATATATATATATATATATACGGGTCGTCCACAGAATGGGTTACATATACTGATTTACATATATATCTTTTGCAAACACCATAACACAAGATTTACAATTTACACTTGCATTACAGGTGCATGGCAATATGTACATGTAATTATGCAATTTATCTGCAGCATTGAGATATTACGCACACACGCATGCATGCATGCATGCACGCATACACGCCAAAATAGCAACACAAGAACAAGCATTGTAGGAACATGTACAACATGTATATTTTTGTTAGGTTTGTGCAATTCTACGATTAAATCAAAAATCGAGATTGTTTTTTAAATCGTGATTAAAAATTAAATAATCAAATAATCGTGAATAATTTCTACTTCATAAAATATTTCAAAATCTATCTTTTAATCATTCTTTAATGCGATTGACATTTTGCTCATCAAATACATGCCCATTTGCATCAAGCCAGGCATTCTAGTGATACATTTTCAAAGATAGTCTTCTCCTGGCCTGCAAATGGACATTTCTAAAGACCATTGTAGCTTTCGTTATTGATATGCCTTTGTTGTTATGTCTTGGTAATTTTTACCCAAGCTATCGAGCAATTACCTAATCACGATTATTCTTAAATGATCGATCTTGATCACTCAATGCAATAATCGCACAAGCCTAATTTTGTTTTATCGGTTTAATGAAAATTGCATGTACATTTGATAACATCTTTGAGAAACAACCAGATAAGGGATTAGCACTGCCACAATGGGTTATGTACACAAGTTAATTCTGGCAGAGGGCCCACTACTTCACCTTGTTATGATAAGTCATGTAACGTGTATCTAATAAGAGTCGGAGGTGCTTTCCATCTGAGCTAAGTAGTAAAAGTGGTGGTGGTGGTGTTAGACATGATGGTAGTGGTGATGGTAGTCTAGGAGGTGGTGGTGGTGGTAGTCTCGGTGGTGGTAGTAGTTATGGTGGTGGTGCTGGAAGTCTTGGTGGTGGTGGTAGTCTTGGTGGTAGTGGTACTCTTGGTGGTGGTGGTGATAGTCTTGGTGGTGGTAATAGTCTTGGTGGTGATGGTAGTCTTGGTGGTGGTGATAGTGTTGGTGGTGGTGGTCTTGGTGGTGGTGGTAGTCTTGGTGGTGGTTTAAGTCTTGATAGTAGTCTTGGTGGTGGTGGTGGTAGTCTTGGGGGTGGTGGTGGTGGTAGTCTTTGTCGTGGTGGTTATATGATTAAACGCACTGGCTCAGGATCTCCCAAGGTTGGGAGATATTTTTTATTTCTTTTATTGTCTGAGATTTGTTATGTTTGTTTGATAGAGGCGGTATGGCCTATAAAATATGAATAATATATATCATTCATTCTGAAGGTTTTTGAAGAGTTAATTTCGAATTAACCAACATGTCACGTAGATTGGAGTTTTTCTTAAAGGCTATCACTGGACGCAAATTGAGAGGTTCTTTCATTTTATCCTGCAATTTATGATATTCATCTTTCAAAATTTCAGAAATTTCAACATTTTTTCGATTGTATGTTAAACTGAATGGAATAATTTCACGTTGATCAGCAAGACCAGGGTCCACGTTTATGCCTCTCGGCCATTTTGTTTTCAGTTGCTTAATCCAAAATGATTCTCGAAGTTTTCTTTGTTTATCAGTTTCTTCGGCCGTAGCAGACAGAGGCAGTTGCTCAATAGGCATAATTTCAAAGTGTCTATCGACAGAATGACCAGGAAAATTGAAATGTTGAGCTACGTTGGTGTCCTCATCGTGTCTAATATCGCAAAGGTGTCTAGTTGCTCGCCATCTTAAAGGGCATTTTGTTTCACCGACATACTGCTTTTGGCATAATTTGCAAGATATTAAATAGATAACATTTTTAGAATCGCAATCTAAATTAGACTGAAGTTGGAATTTGCTTTTGTTCTGATAACTGACAAATGTTTTCTGATTAGGTAGATAGAGGTCTAATTTACACCTCTTCTTTCCACATTTCTGAGATTGTCCTGCGCCTATAATCGGACGATTGTGACAAATTTTGGTAGGCTTTTGATCGGCAGCCTTATCAGTAATAGTTTCCAAATCATGCAAAGTTTCGGATTTTATTTTGCGCAAAAATCGTGTTGAATATCCCCTCGGTTTGAGGGCTTTAAATAAGGTGGAACACGCAGATTCAAAATTCTTTCTATCACTAGAATTTCGGTGAAATCGGATAATCTGTGATTTGACAATACCTTTAAAAGTATGAGGTGGATGGAAAGATTTCTTATGCAGTAGTTGATGGGAATCTGTGGGCTTAAAGAATACTTTGTAATCAAGAAACCCACTCGTGTTATAATTTACACCTTTGTAGAGAGTAACGTCTAAAAAGTCTACGGACGACTGGTCGATGTTGGATTTAAGTTTGATGTTAGGATCGTGATTGTTCAAAATAGTGAAAAATTCATCAAACTCTTCCCTCGAATGATTCCAGATCATAAAAATATCATCGAGGTACCGGCGGTAAAATAAGGGCTGCTTAGGACATTTGTTAAGCGCATCTTCTTCCCACTCAGCTACATAGATGTTGGCAAAACTAGAACTAAAACGTTTACCCATAGCGCATCCACAGATTTGTTGGTAGATTTCGCCAGCGAATTCGAAATCATTGCCCTTTAAACTCAGTTCCAGGAGAGCTAATATTTCGCTAGTGGGCCTATTATTATCAGGATATTTATCAAATGCTCTGCGAACAGAAGTCAAACCCCTTTCGATGTCAATGTTTGTGTACATGTAACATGTATCTAATAAGAGTTGGAGGTGCTTTCGATCTGAGCTAAGTAGTAAAAGTGGTGGTGGTGGTGGTGGTGTTAGACATGATGGTAGTGGTGATGGCAGTCTAGGAGGTGGTGGTGGTGGTAGTCTTGGTGGTGGTGGTGGTAGGTTTGGTGGTGGTGGTGGTCTTAGGTGGTGGTGGTAGTCTTGGTGGTGGTCGTGGTAGTCTTGGTGGTCGTGGTAGTCTTAGTGGTGGTGGTAGTCTTGGTGGTGGTGGTGGTAGTGGTGGTGGTTATGGTTATGATCGTGGTAGTGGTGGCAATAGTGGTGGTTGTTTTAGTAGGAGGAGGAATGGTACTGCTGTACCAGTAATAATGGCTGTGATAATGCTTATAACATGTATGATAGGACTACTAGTAATGATTCTAGCCGTGATTAGAGTAATAATGGTGATACTATTGCTTGTCATGTAAATGTATTTTGGCTAGCATTAGAATGTGTCGATTATATGTTTTTAAATTATTTTCTTGAAAGATTTACAATTTTTCCCTACCACATTGGTGCTATTACAAAGTTTAATGGCTGTTTTGCTAATTCTCTGTTTATGTTGTGACTGTGCCTATGAACTTAGTGTGAAGATTATGTCTAGTTCTAGTGCTATACATGTGGCTATCAATGTC